>CM068953.1:47149679-47160700 GCA_035128595.1 Eptatretus atami
TGGTGGGCAAAACAATAAAATGGAAATGCCAATGTAAAATCACTTAATTGGGCTTTGGGCCAGTACGGCCTGTATGCGCTGCGGCATCGTCATGTGGCGTTTTTGATGAGACTGGATGCTCGTGCCCCAGGTTGAAATTTGTAGTTTATTGATCTTCAGTTTCTCACTTGCTTTGCCTTGCACTTCAAATTAATGGACAGATATCACGATGCTGGAGTATGTGCTGACACGCTCGATATTATTTATTTCCGATTGCATCACCATTCAAAAATCCAGTGCACATGGAACTTACTCCTCCAATATACACCATATGCAGATCTCCTGCGATCTATATAATCCATTTTTATGCAAAACAAAGTGTCAAGTAGGATATTTCACAATGTGATGTTTAATTTTAGATGAAATAAAAATACTGTAATACAAATACTTTCTTGTTCTTGAAAGGTTGACACAACTGCGAGTGCAATTAAATATCTTGCAAGCGTGGGTGTACAAAGCACCAAAAGCGAGTTGCCGATTAGCCAGCCTCCATCGTGCAGTCTTTCCTTGGCACATCTAAACTTTTATCTACCTACAAAGCCTTCATCCACAGCTTGATGGAGTACTGCTTCCCTTCTGTAGGGAGCCCCTGCCTCACACCTTGCTCAGTTTGGACTATGGAAACCAATGCCTTAAATATCATTGGAATCTCCTGTGATGAACCTGTCTCTGGGCCTATAGCCTATCGCACACTGGCCAACGTGACACAATACCACCAGCGATGAAAATTTCGTGCAATCTCATTTTGTCGTAGACTGCCACACGCTACGTCACTGTAGATGACACTATTGTCAAAAAACAAAAATGGTGATGAATAAGTGGTGCAAGGAGAGGATGAAAATGGTGAAAGCTCTGAGCACCGCTGCTTTAGCACCAGTGCTGCTGGTGCGTTGCTGACCGTGCCAGGAGAAAGATGCGTCTGTGGATAAAGCCATGTTTGGAGAGAAGGCAGTTGAGGGAGCATTCAACAACTTGCTTCAGCAGATGAGTGCTCTTATGTTAATTTCCAGAGGATGCATCCGACGCTCTTTAACACATTGACTGCCAATTGTTGTAATAAACACCGCTCCCATTTTAGTACAGGCGTTTTATGAAAAATCTTTGGTCAACCTCTGACAAATTGCAACAAAATGTATCTCTGCTCTTTTATACTCCTGAATATGTTCTCTTGCACTTGTAAAAAGCCGAAAGGGATCCCAGAAGGGGAAACCATTGAAAAATTACTGGAATGTGACCACACCCAAAAATGTCATTTTTACACATGTGGGCCTTCCTTGAACATGTTAAAGCCTATCTGAAGGTTTCAGTGGACTGTTAAATACTGATTTTTATTGAAACTGTTGGCAAGCAGTTAGTGTTTCAAGAACTGAGTCCCAGCTAATAGCTAAAAAATTTAATAGCTCACAAAAATAATGAAATACAAAGCGATACCGAGTACATGCTATTTTTGACACATGATGACAAAAGCCAACAAATTAGGAATGATGCTTGCATAATTATTTTATAAATGATGAAATAAAACGCTGAAGACCTTGACAGTGAACATGTGCGTATTATATTATGCAAGAGAAGCATAGATCTGGATAGAAGATGAGTAGCTGCCATATATGCCAGCATCTTCCCACCATGGGTAAACTGTGTCAATGTACAAGATGCATTCAGAAGCCAATAATGTCTTCATCTTCACCAAATGCCAGCTGTGTTGTGTTTGTACAACCAGCACCTCTCCAGTTTCCACAAGCAGGAGTACACTCAACTTCTCTGCTTTTTGCATGTGCACCTCAAGCTGCTGCGGTCGGTCTTGCAAGTTGCACCTGATGACCCGCAGCAGCTCCTCAGGAGCAGGAGATAGGTCTGTCTGGAGAGGGCCAAGCCCTTCTCCGCTCTCCTGCCATCCCCACTTCTGGAAGGAGTCCATCTCTAGATCCCTTCCACTCTTGAACCTGAAAGTACACACTGAGGCTGTGGTAATTTTCTGCTGCTGATGTAGGTGGTAAGCTCTGTGGTTGAACGTGAGATGTGCTGGAAGCCACCTTCTCACAGAACAGCTTGTGTCGCAGAGAGTCTAGCTTTTCACTGGGTTTCCCATTGTGGAGGATCACCAAGGCTTTCTCTCCTGCAGCTACAACATCATCGGTAGAGGCTGACTGTGCATCAAACACCTTGGCTTGCTCACGGAAGTGACTGCTCATGTTTATTTTATTGAGGGAAGCTCTTTTGCTGATCCCATTGAGGCAAGATGTTGTCCCATCCCAGAACAGTATTGAGGAAGAGGATGTGTTTGCATATGTCTGGACCAAGCTGTTCCTTGACCACCATGATGTGCCAGATGTGAGTGTTCTTTGTGTTCTTCTTAGGCTCTGGGTGGAAGAACAGGTTGAGACTCTAAGCTTGCATGGCAGGACGACGAGCACACTGTTGGTGACCTAAGACTTTTTATGTCATCGAGGCCACCTTCCTCGGTATGATGCAAATGAGAGAGCTTTTGTTGCATTTTGTTTGAGGTCATGGTACATTATGCCTGCACTATTTGTTAAGCCAACTGTCCATGTGCATATACTGTACTTTTCAAATTTTACCCTTCTTTGGGCAACTCTAAGTTCATTTCTTACCCATTGGTGGAGAAAACCACACATTACGAGAAAACTCGTAGCTAGCAGTGGGACAAGATTTTCAATGCTGTATGCCAGGTACGAGTTGTCTTGTCGGACTCTTTTTAGCACTAAATTGATTGTATTACGCCCTTGGCAATGGTATATCATCGTGCACTGAGTAGTTTTTTTTAATTATTATCTATTTATTTTTTCTTTCTTTTCCTACATTTCTGTTTTTGCAACTTGTCATTACCCTTCAAAATGGCGTATGGATGCAGATGAAGGGGCAAAACTTCTCATGGAGTCTGATAATAATTATCATGATTATTACATAGATTTATGCTCACCGAACTGCCAGCAGGTGGTTTGTTGTGTTATCCGGCACGCCAGCATATTCTGGTTACAATACAATGGCGCAATCTTTTCGACGAGAATACTCGTCATGGCAGAATCTGGTACCCCCAGCACTACGAATATGCCACTACGAGAGTGCTTGTCGTCGGCAATCAACATGTTGATGAGCTAGTGGAGTATGTCAGTCCATAGATAGCAAGGAGAAACACGCCGTTCTGGGGTACCATCTCAGCTGCAGAGCGAGTGGCAATGACCTTGGGGGGTTTTTTTGGCATTCCGCTTTGAATGTGATTTACTGCTATAATCACACAGGTAGGCATGATGCCGCCACAAATATACGAGCTCGGCCTCGTTCTCTTCTGGCTTGGTTTGCCACATTGACGCAATGGCTCGAAGTCTCTGAAGGCTGAAATCTAATTGGTCAAAATATTGCACCATGTTGGCGATAGTCAAGCACCGCCGCACGTTACATGATGATGTATGACTGTTGCCAACAACTCGTCATAAATGTTGAACATGTTCAACTTGTACAAAGATCGCCGACACACCTGGAAAAGACTTTATTGACGACTGTCATCATACCGCAAATTACACGATTATCGGACTTTCACTGATAAAACTGTTGCAGACGGTCTTGCTGCGTTGCATCGGCGGGTGTGTGGTGGGCTTTTTACTTAAATATTGGAGACTTGTCTGTGGTCTCTATCTTCTACCTCATCCTTTCTGGTCTTGCATGCTCTGACCCCTTCCCCACCCACAGGTCTCTGCAGGCTGCACGCCGTCTGCCAATAACCTCCTTCTGGAGGAACTCCCAAAATCCAGACTCACTGCTCACCACTTGTTCGCTCCCCTTTTCTACCCACACGTCCAACCAACTTCCTCGGTCTCTTTGATCTCATTGTTCTCTCTAGGGCTTCAAGACGGCTGTTCACCACCATCTTGGGCTATTCTCCATCTTCAACCATGATCTGTTCTACCCAATTAACCCTCCCCAAGCCCACCTGTTTTGAAGTTTACAGTTTTTCCTTCCACTTCTGTGATTGAGAGTTGGTAACTGTAGCCATCTTTTTCACCCCCTATGTTCTCCGCTTGCTCTCATTCTTCCCCGTGTCACTTATTTCTCCAAGTATCCCTCTATTTGTCTGTCCCCCCCCCTCCCCCTTTTCTATTTTTGTTCTGTTTCGTCATGATCTGTTCTGTATTCTAACTCCTCTGCAGTCCTCGACACATGATACAAAACCAAAAAAGTTATTTTCACATTTTCTCAACTGTCTTGTCTCAGCTATAATAATTATTTTATTTACTTGAAGCCTTATTGGTGTATAAACTGAACTTGCTTCTGAACACCACTTCATAAAAGGTGAGCAATGTTTATTTTTATTTTATTTATTTATTTGTTTATTTATTTTGTTCTAAACCCGTTATAAGTGTATCATACATGACAATCATGCTATGTATTGTATATGCTATAATTTAGCTACTAAACAAGTGTAATACAAACGTGTGAAAGCATGACTTGTTCAGCCGACGTGTGTAAATATCGAAGAATGACTTTCTGACTCAACGTGCGTGTTTGCTATCCCAGTCCATTCATTACCTGCCGTGAATAGTCATGTGAAATGCGTGTTCCTATGAAGTCAGGCCCCGCGTGAGGTCACTGCCGTCCATGGCTTGCCGACATCCGTGGGTCCGCGGCTTGCTTGATGACACGGATCGAAAGAAGGATGTTTCAAACGCATTCTATTTCCAGAGGAAATGACTGCATCTTGAAATCCATGAATAGTCTCACCGCTAAATATACATTGAAGCCAATTCATGTCTGTTTTCCTGATTGCTTCGGTGACACAGATCAAGTTCCAGATTGCTTTTTGCGAACTTACTTCCTTTCTTTCTTTATTTTTAAATGTACGAAGGTGTAGCATGGAAATGAATGGAGATGATCTTCAAGTTTTGTTTTCTTTAATAACCTTGGGAAAGTGGAGCATTCTATTCTATTTCCATTTAATTGATTTGTATCGCAGCCGTTCCCAGCAATAGCATTTGCAGACAGATTGAGAGCGTAGCACGTACGCCGTGCGTAAACTCGTGCATGTTTTTCAGAAGAACTGCAATTATTAACAGAGAAAAAGGGCTTTTTGAATCCAACCTCCCTTAAAGTGTTTCTGTGTTTCTTTGCTTTAGTTTGTGAGTTTTCACATGACCGCTTATCGTGCCTTCCAAGTGCTGGAATGAGGCGATCATGCAAAAACTGATGAACAGGCAAACGAATGGTGCCGTAAAGAAATGCCATGTGATCTCATGATGTTAACAGCACTTGGTCTATATCGGAAGTCATGCAAAAAATTGGGTTTACTTCCTTAAAAAAAAAAAAAATCTGATTGAACACACTTTGGAAACAAAACAATCACAGCATTGGAAGGTTCTGTTGGACTTCGACGGGGATCGGGAGTAGTCGTTCGATTCAACGAGCTGCTGACATTCGTCGTTGCTCTCCAGCCCGTGTGCACCCACATTAAGCAGCGGTTGTTGAAATTGTCGCTCATACTGTCTGTCAAAGCTCTTCATCCACAACCAACGTTGACCTTGTTTCTCATTTCCTGCCGTGTTGTCGGTTACAGACAAATCTCGCCGAAGGCGGTGTGAGGTGGTGTTCAGTTATGCACCACAAAACGAGGATGAACTTCAACTGTTTGTGGGAGACATTATCGACATCACCAAGGAAGTCAGTTGCCTTCTTGCACAAGTTGAAGACCAGACCCCTCCCCTCCCCCTTCCCTTATTTATTTTGCATCAGATTTTTCTTTCCTTTTGACTTTTCCATAAGCATCATGCTGTTGTGCACAGGTGGAAGAAGGTTGGTGGGAGGGCAGTTTGAACGGCCAGACTGGTGTGTTTCCATCTAACTTCGTCAAGGAGGTTATCAGCACCACCAATGATGAGGGAGAACAGGAGAATGGAGAGCAAACCGCTCCACTCATTGAGCCCCCCTCTGACACGTCCGGTAGGCCAACTGAATGTCTCCAAAGCAAACGATAGTCCTCTGGCCATTTGAATCGCAATACGCCAATATATTGAGAATTGCTAAAGCATCCTGCTCTCACACAGAGAACGGTACTGGCTTCCTAGAGCCTTTATAAACAGATTTAATTTGACCATTTGTTGGTGCTCATTGTGAATTCAAAATGGGATTGATTTAATCTGTGCCCATTTAGAATGATAATGGCGAAAATATTTATCTGGCTCGGTTTATAGTGCATTTCTCGCACTCTGGTAACCACTCATTGATGGGTTTGGCTTGGTTCAATGTGTGTGCGATTGTCAGATGGAAGCATAAAGGACTCGAGTGCCGTGGAACCCGGTGGTGGTGGTGGTGGTGGTGGTGGCGGTGGTGTGGAAACTCACCCAAAGAGGATCCGTGGGTTTGGCTTTGGGGATATTTTCAAAGAGGGATCGGTGAAGCTTCGACCTCGTCTCTCAGAAGGGGACTCTGTGGAGAAGGATGGGAAGAATGACAAGGTGAGAGTGCAAGAAGTGAGAGGGATAGGACGGAAGACAATGCAAACTGTGGGGAAGGTAGAAAATGAAGTCCCGTTGATGCAATCGTTAGAGATTGACGTCACAGATTTGCTGTGTTGTCATGATTTATACCAATCCTAATCCACACATTTCTTTTGTACAAATGTATTTGTAATATATAGAGATCCAAGTGGTCTAAAGCTCTAAAGGGACTGAAGGGTTGTTAAGGTCTAAAGGTTCTCTTGGTCAAAAGGGTATAAAGGGTGAAGGGATCTCAAGTGTTGAAGGGGTGTTTAAGGGGTTTTGGGGTCCACTGGTTCCTTGGAGTCGTATGGGTCCTCGGGGTCTTTTGGGGTCTTAAGGGGTCCTCAACGGTCAAAGGGTTTCAGCAGCAAAGGGTCAAAAGGGACAGTCCCATGTGCATATTTGATAGACGTACGTGTGTGAAGTCAGGGTGCAACTGATGTTCAAACAGTACACAATTAATAGACATATAGTCGGACGGACAGACTGACCGTGTTTTTCATTTTTAATTATAGACTGGCAGGGGTGCCCAGCACTGCCGAGCAATGCCGGGTCCCCCCTCCCACCCCTTCCTCTCCCTCCCTCCCATCAATTACCCTCCCTTATCCCACCCTCCCTCAGCTCCTCCCCCCCCCCTTCCCCTCCTCCTCTGATTACTGGAGGTTTGCTTTGGGGTTTCCCACTCTGGACATGTGTAGTGCAAAAATGCAAGTTATCTCCACAGCTGACCTGTAATACCCTTTGCCACCACCACTAGGTGGTGCTACATGATACATTTACATGAACAATTTTCTTGACCTTCCCTCCCGAACCCCCGCGACTACATATGAAACGAAGTAAGCCCATGTTCACCGCGAGGTCAAACTTGGTCCATATGCCAAGGTTGGTAGCAATTGGCCCAGTAGTTTTGGTGTCACACACACACACACACACACACACACACACACAATGACATTTATTTATTAGATAATATAGATATGTATGAAATTACTTTTTATTTATTTATTTTTTCCCCCTCAATGGCTGTGTTGCATTGCTTAAGCTTAACTGTTGGTTCCACAGCCGATCATCACGCAGACAGCATCTATTCGGCGGAAAAAAACATCATCCTTTGGGGATACCGATGTTCCCAGGCCTGACTTGGATAAGGGAAAAGGTATGGATGATTATTAACTTGTAGCTCCATTGTTGTCTGTGACTTTTGTACTGTCGAACCCCGCTATTCACGGGGGGTACGTTCCTCTAAATTTCCGCGAATATCGGAGCATTGTCTTATTTTTAATTTTTTTAAAAAAATTGTTATTTTTTTTTAAATATGGTCGAGGCTCGTGGAAGAGCGATGACACAACATAACAAAGGGAACAGCAGGAGAAAGAGCACTGCTGTTGGTGTTTCCCGAGGGAGAAAGGAATGCAGGTAACGATGAGTAAGGGAGAATGCAAAGGGTGGATAATATGGACTGGTCTACCCAGTATTTTTCACAGTGTTATGAGTCGACCTCAGGGTGCAGCGAGTGCACCAGTAACCCGGAGGGTGTCAACATAAATAAGTAAAGACACTGATGTGCCCTTTGTGTTTAATGGGTGAAACCAATGCATGACAGGAGAAAAGGGAAACAAGTACTGTTGGATCCCGCTGTTCACGGGGGATATGTTCCTGAAAAATGTCATGAATGTATGTTGGGGCATTGTATAATTATATAATTATATATATGTATATATATATATATGTATAATATGACATTTTACATGGTCTTGGCTTGTGGAAGAGTGATGACAACATAAGGGGAAACAACAGCAGCAGGGCAGAGGGAGAAAGTAGTTGGAGATGGACAAACAAGGGATGCATGTAATGATGAGGGGTAAGGGAGAATGCAAAGGGTGGACAATATGGATACATAAACAAAATTGTGTTTGACCAGTTTGTCTGTCAGGATGAGAGATATCACTGCAGAGAGTGAGTGGAGTCGCCAGCAAAGAGATATAGCGGATTTTCCAGAGAGTCGGTGAGATCATTGATTAAGATTAGAAATAGGATGGGGCCGAGAACACTTCCCTGGGGTACTCCAGCCTTGACAGTGAGAGGAGATGAAAGGGTTCCGTTGAGAGCCACACATTGTCGACGAGAGTGGAGGAAGTCAGTAATCCAAGAGTGGAGTTGGCCTTGGATTCCAGAGGCAAACAGTTTGGTGAGCAAAGCAGGATGTCAAATTGTATCAAAAGCTCAAGATATGTACAGAGAGATGCCCCTGGTCTAGTGTCTGATATTGAGGGCCTTCACCATTGTTCGGAGAGCAGGAGCAGCATGTCCAAGGTGGGGTGACCAGGTCTGAATCCTAATTGATGATCTGAAATGAGGCTGTTGGAGAAAAGGAATGATTTTATGTCAACTGTGATGATTGATTCCGTGACCTTGTTGATGATTGGAAGTACAGTTAGCTAATTGGGCTGTAGTTAAGGTGATCTGTTTTTACACCTTTTTATGTAATGCTGTGATGTTGGTGGATTTCCAATTTCCCAGGTGGACATAGGAGACCAGTCCTGAAGTGTTTTAAAAATACAGGTATCCCTCAGTTTATGTCTTGCATTTTTTTTTGAAAACTGCGACTTTAATCAAATCTTTTTTTTTCTTTATTTTTTTTCCCCCCATAAAACATACTGTAATGGACTCAGGCTGTGCGGAAGGTGGGGAGGACGACGTCATAATTCTCACCTACGATATTACCTTTTTGGCTTGAACAGAGATCATTTAAACACTCGATCTAACATGTATTTTGACAGTAAAAAATTAAAATGAAAAAATTTTGTTTTTAAGCTGCTCTCCATCGTTTGCCTCATCGGCGATTTTCCTCTAAAACCCACTGCTCATCGAGCTCCATTAAATCTTCATTTGTTGGTTTCTCATTGTGAAATCCTAACAACTCCACAACATTGTCCTCATCCACCTCCCCAAAGCCCACATCGTGTGCAAGTCTGACAATATCCTGCTGTAGACCAGGAACGGCGTCAAATCCACAAAAGTCGTGAACGACGTCCGGCCAGGCTTTGTGCCACATGGCATTCATACAGTGAGTTCTCCGTTACGTCATCCCACGACTTGCTGATGTTGTCGATGCCATGCATAATGTTGAAGCTCTTCCAAAATTATTTGAGGGTTGGCTTTCCCTCACCTGCCGCATCCTCAATCATCTTGGCAAATGTCCTCCAGCTAATATGCTTTGAATGCAGCAATCACCCCTTGGTCCATTGGCTGGAGCAATGACGTGTTTGGTGGCTTGTTTGGGCAGAAGAACCTTCAATGACGACACGGCAAACCGTGCTGCTTGCTGTGTGTGGGCCAGAATTCTTCGTACAGTGTTGCCAGATCTGAAAAGTGGAAATCAGAAGAACCAGAAGAACCAAAAGAACCTTCATGCTTTGGCAGAGGGTCTCGATCTAATCCATGGGCTGTATCATTGTCCAAAATGAGGAGAATTTTAAAGTCCATGTTTTCCCTTTAACAGTATTCCCTCAATGTTGGCACTAAATACTCAACAAACCACTCTTTGAAGATTTGTCTTGTCATCCAGGCCTTTCTGTTACTTGTCCAAGTGAGGGGGAGTCTGGACTTTACATAACCCTTCATTGCCCTTGGATTCTCGCTATGATAAATGAGCAACAGCTTCAGCTTGCAATCACTTTTTGCATTGCGAGCTAGCAAAAGGGTCACACAGTCTTTTGAGGGCTTGAATCCTGGTGCTGTTTTCTCCTCACGGGAGATAAATGTCCTGGATGGCATCCTTCTCCAGGAAAGGCCAGTCTCGTCCACATTAAAAGCCTGCTTTGGACTGTATCCACCTTCCTCAGTTGTTATCTTCAAAACTGTGGTGCAATCTTCTGCCGATTTTTCATCTGCATTGGCAGTTTGTTTTCTCAGCTTGAGGCTGTGGAGATTGTGACGTTTTTTAAACCTATCGAACCAGCCGCGGCTTGCTGTGAAGGTCTCTTTAGCCGTGGCAGTGGAAACTGAACTCTCGCTCTCCTTTTTCAAGTCATCATACAGACTTTTAGCTTTCTGCTTTATGATGACTTGACTCACAGGTGTCCTCATTCTATTGAGGTTCTCAATCCACATGACCAGCTAATGTTTCATCTTTAACATCCAAGAGCTCCTTTGCTTCGTAATTAACTTGGATGTTTATGGCGTAGCACAAGGGTTCTCAACCAGGGGGGAACCCCCCCCCGGGGGGAATTTTAGGGTTTCAGGGGGGAATTTGGACCACAGATTGGCAGACTCAAACTGTTGGAATATTAATCTTTCTACAAACTACAATTCTACAGATTGTACATAATCTACAGGACATCACACTTTATTGACTAAGGTGTGATGTCCTGTAGTTTATGTACAATCTGTAGAATTGTAGTTTATTTTTCATTTAATCTGTTACATTCAATAAAGTTTATTGAATGTCACAGATTAAATTAAAAATAAAGATAAATATTTCACTTTTTTATC
>CM068953.1:47162746-47183391 GCA_035128595.1 Eptatretus atami
TGCATAATGTCTGGACCAAGCTGTTCCTTGACCACCATGATGTGCCAGATGTGAGTGTTCTTTGTGTTCTTCTTAGGCTCTGGGTGGAGAACAGGTTGAGACTCTAAGCTTGCATGCAGGACGACGAGCACACTGTTGGTGACCTAAGACTTTTTTATGTCACTCGAGGCCACCTTCCTCGGTATGATGCAAATGAGACAGCTTTTGTTGCATTTTGTTTGAGGTCATGGTACATTATGCCTGCACTATTGTTAAGCCAACTGTCCATGTGCATATACTGTACTTTTCAATTTTACCCTTCTTTGAGCAACTCTAAGTTCATTCTTTACCCATTGGTGGAGAAAACCACACATTCGAGAAAACTCGTAGCTGCAGTGGGACAAGATTTTCAATGCTGTATGCCAGGTACGAGTTTTCTTGTCGGATCTTTTTAGCACTTAATTGATTGTATTACGCCCTTGGCAATGTATATCATCGTGCACTGAGTAGTTTTTTTTAATTATTATCTATTTATTTTTTCTTTCTTTTCCTACATTTCTGTTTTTGCAACTTGTCATTACCTTCAAATGGGTATGGATGCAGATGAAGGGGCAAACTTCTCATGGAGTCTGATAATAATTATCATGATTATTACATAGATTTATGCTCACCGAACTGCCAGCAGGTGGTTTGTTGTGTTATCCGGCAGCCAGCATATTCTGGTTACAATTACAATGGCGCAATCTTTTCGACGAGAAATACTCGTCATGGCAGAATCTGGTACCCAGCACTACGAATATGCCACTACGAGAGTGCTGTCGTCGGCAATCAACATGTTGATGAGCTAGTGGAGTATGTCAGTCCATAGATAGCAAGGAGAAACACGCCGTTCTGGGGTACCATCTCAGCTGCAGAGCGAGTGGCAATGACTTGGGGGGTTTTTTTGGCATTCCGCTTTGAATGTGATTTACTGCTATAATCACACAGGTAGGCATGATGCCGCCACAAATATACGAGCTCGGCCTCGTTCTCTTCTGGCTTGGTTTGCCACATTGACGCAATGGCTCGAAGTCTCTGAAGCTGAAATCTAATTGGTCAAAATATTGCACCATGTGGCGATAGTCAAGCACCGCCGCACGTTACATGATGATGTATGACTGTTGCCAACACTCGTCATAAATGTTGAACATGTTTCAACTGTACAAAGATCGCCGACACACCTGGAAAAGACTTTATTGACGACTGTCATCATACCGCAAATTACACGATTATCGGACTTTCACTGATAAACTGTTGCAGACGGTCTTGCTGCTGTTCATCGGCGGGTGTGTGGTGGGCTTTTTACTTAAATATTGGAGACTTGTCTGTGCTTCTTATCTTCTACCTCATCCTTTCTGGTCTTGCATGCTCTGACCCCTTCCCCACCCACAGGTCTCTGCAGGCTGCACGCCGTCTGCCAATAACCTCCTTCTGGAGGAACTCCCAAAATCCAGACTCACTGCTCACCACTTGTTCGCTCTCCCTTTCTACCCACACGTCCAACCAACTTCCTCGGTCTCTTTGATCTCATTGTTCTCTCTAGGGCTTCAAGACGGCTGTTCACCACCATCTTGGGCTATTCTCCATCTTTCAACCATGATCTGTTCTACCCAATTAACCCTCCCCAAGCCCACTGTTTTTGAAGTTTACAGTTTTTCCTTCCACTTCTGTGATAATGAGATGGTAACTGTAGCCATCTTTTTCACCCCCTATGTCTCCGCTTGCTCTCATTCTTCCCCGTGTCACTTATTTCTCCAAGTATCCCTCTATTTGTCTGTCCCCCCCTCCCCTTTTCTATTTTTGTTCTGTTTCGTCATGATCTGTTCTTGTATTCTAACTCCTCTGCAGTCCTCGACACATGATACAAAACCAAAAAAGTTATTTTCCACATTTTCTCAACTGTCTTGTCTCAGCTATAATAATTATTTATTTACTTGAAGCCTTATTGGTGTATAAACTGAACTTGCTTCTGAACACCACTTCATAAAAGGTGAGCAATGTTTATTTTTATTTTATTTATTTATTTGTTTATTTTATTTTGTTCTAAACCCGTTATAAGTGTATCGTACATGACAATCATGCTTGTATTGTATATGCTATAATTTAGCTACTAAACAAGTGTGATTACAAACGTGTGAAAGCATGACTTGTCAGCCGACGTGTGTAAATATCGAAGAATGACTTTCTGACTCAACGTGCGTGTTTGCTATCCCAGTCCATTCATTACTGCCGTGAATGTCATGTGAAATGCGTGTTCCTATGAAGTCAGGCCCCGCGTGAGGTCACTGCCGTCCATGGCTTGCGCACATCCGTGGGTCCGCGCTTGCTGATGACACGGATCGAAAGAAGGATGTTTCAAACGCATTCTATTTCCAGAGGAAATGACTGCATCTTGAAATCCATGGAAGTCTCACCGCTAAATATACATTGAGCCAATTCATGTCTGTTTTCCTGATTGCTTCGGTGACACAGATCAAGTTCCAGATTGCTTTTTGCGAACTTACTTCCTTTCTTTCTTTATTTTTAAATGTACGAAGTGTTAGCATGGAAATGAATGGAGATGATCTTCAAGTTTTGTTTTCTTTAATACCTTGGAAGTGGAGCATTCTATTCTATTTCCATTTAATTGAATTTGTATCGCAGCCGTTCCCAGCAATAGCATTTGCAGACAGATTGAGAGCGTAGCACGTACGCCGTGCGTAAACTCGTGCATGTTTTTCAGAAGAACTGCAATTATTAACAGAGAAAAAGGGCTTTTTTTATCTAACCTCCCTTAAAGTGTTTCTGTGTTTCTTTGCTTTAGTTTGTGAGTTTTCACATGACCGCTTATCGTGCCTTCCAAGTGCTGGAATGAGGCGATCATGCAAAAAACTGATGAACAGGCAAACAAATGGTGCCGTAAAGAAATGCCATGTGATCTCATGATGTTAACAGCACTTGGTCTATATCGGAAGTCATGCAAAAATTGGTTTACTTCCTTAAAAAAAAAAAATCTGATTGAACACACTTGTAAACAAAAAATCACAGCATTGGAAGGTTCTGTGGACTTCGACGGGGATGGAGTAGTCGTTCGATTCAACGAGCTGCTGACATTCGTCGTTGCTCTCAGCCCGTGTGCACCCACATTAAGCAGCGGTTGTTAAATTGTCGCTCATACTGTCTTGTCAAAGCTCTTCATCCACAACACAACGTTGACCTTGTTTCTCATTTCCTGCCGTGTGTCGGTTACAGACAAATCTCGCCGAAGGCGGTGTTGAGGTGGTGTTCAGTTATGCACCACAAAACGAGGATGAACTTCAACTGTTTGTGGGAGACATTATCGACATCACCAAGGAAGTCAGTTGCCTTCTTGCACAAGTTGAAGACCAGACCCCTCCCCTCCCCCTTCCCTTATTTATTTTGCATCAGATTTTTCTTTCCTTTTGACTTTTCCATAAGCATCATGCTGTTGTGCACAGTGGAAGAAGGTTGGTGGGAGGGCAGTTTGAACGGCCAGACTGGTGTGTTTCCATCTAACTTCGTCAAGGAGGTTATCAGCACCACCAATGATGAGGGAGAACAGGAGAATGGAGAGCAAACCGCTCCACTCATTGAGCCCCCTCTGACACGTCCGGTAGGCCAACTGAATGTCTCCAAAGCAAACGATAGTCCTCTGCCATTTGAATCGCAATACGCCAATATATTGAGAATGCTAAGCATCCTGCTCTCACACAGAGAACGGTACTGGCTTCCTAGACCTTTATAAACAGATTTAATTTGACCATTTGTTGGTGCTCATTGTGAATTAAAAATGGGATTGATTTAATCTGTGCCCATTTAGAATGATAATGGCGAAAATATTTATCTGGCTCGGTTTATAGATGCTTTTCTCACTCTGGTAACCACTCATTGATGGGTTTGGCTTTGTTCAATGTGTGTGCGATTGTCAGATGGAAGCATAAAGGACTCGAGTGCCGTGGAACCGCGTGGTGTGGTGGTGGTGGTGTGGCGGTGGTGTGGAAACTCACCCAAAGAGGATCGTGGGTTTGCTTTGGGATATTTTCAAAGAGGATCGGTGAAGCTTCGACCTCGTCTCTCAGAAGGGACTCTGTGGAGAAGGATGGGAAGAATGACAAGGTAGAAGTGCAAGAAGTGAGAGGGTAGGACGGAAGACAATGCAAACTGTGGGGAAGGTAGAAAATGAAGTCCCGTTGATGCAATCGTTAGAGATTGACGTCACAGATTTGCTGTGTTGTCATGATTTATACCAATCCTAATCCACACATTTCTTTTGTACAAAGTATTTGTAATATTGTGTATTATAATTATTGTAATATAAAGAGATCCAAGTGGTCTAAAGCTCTAAAGGACTGAAGGTTGTTAAGGTCTAAAGGTTTCTCTTGGTCAAAAGGGTATAAAGGGTGAAGGGATCTCAAGTGTTGAAGGGGTGTTTAAGGGGTTTGGGGTCCACTGGTTCCTTGGAGTCGTATGGGTCCTCGGGGTCTTTTGGGTTAAGGGGTCCTCAACGGTCAAAGGGTTTCAGCAGCAAAGGGTCAAAAGGGACAGTCCCATGTGCATATTTGATAGACGTACGTGTGTGAAGTCAGGGTGCAACTGATGTTCAAACAGTACACAATTAATAGACAATAGTCGGACGGACAGACTGACCGTGTTTTTCATTTTAATTATAGACTGCAGGGGTGCCCAGCACTGCCGAGCAAATGCCGGTCCCCCCTCCCACCCCTTCCTCTCCCTCCCTCCCATCAATTACCCTCCCTTATCCCACCCCTCCCTCAGCTCCTCCCCCCCCCCCTTCCCCTTCCTCCTCTGATTACTGGAGGTTTGCTTTGGGGTTTCCCACTCTGGACATGTGTAGTGCAAAAATGCAAGTTATCTCCACAGCTGACCTGTAATACCCTTTGCCACCACCACTAGGTGGTGCTACATGATACATTTACATGAACAATTTTCTTGACCTTCCCTCCCGAACCCCCGCGACACATATGAAACGAAGTAGCCCATGTTCACCGCGAGGTCAAACTTGTCCATATGCCAAGGTTGGTAGCAATTGGCCCAGTAGTTTTTGGTGTCACACACACACACCACACACACACACACACACACAATGACATTTATTTATTAGATAATATAGATATGTATGAAATTACTTTTTATTTATTTATTTTTTCCCCCTCAATGGCTGTGTTGCATTGCTTAAGCTTAACTGTTGGTTCCACAGCCGATCATCACGCAGACAGCATCTATTCGGCGGAAAAAAAACATCATCCTTTGGGGATACCGATGTGTCCCAGGCCTGACTTGGATAAGGGAAAAGGTATGGATGATTATTAACTTGTAGCTCCATTGTTGTCTGTGACTTTTGTACTGTCGAACCCGCTATTCACGGGGTGGTACGTTCCTCTAAATTTCCGCGAATATCGGAGCATTGTTTATTTTTAATTTTTTTAAAATTTTATTTTTTTAAATATGGTCGAGGCTCGTTGAAGAGCGATGACACACATAACAAAGGAACAGCAGGAGAAAGAGCACTGCTGTTGGTGTTTCCCGAGGAGAAAGGATGCAGGTAACGATGAGTAAGGGAGAATGCAAAGGGTGGATAATATGGACTGGTCTACCCAGTATTTTTCACATGTGTTATGAGTCGACCTCAGGTGCAGCGAGTGCACCGTAACCCGGAGGTGTCAACTAAATAAGTAAAGACACTGATGTGCCCTTTTGTTAATGGGTGAAACCAATGCATGACAGGAGAAAAGGGAAACAAGTACTGTTGGATCCCGCTGTTCACGGGGATATGTTCCTGAAAAATGTCATGAATGTATGTTGGGGCATTGTATATTATTATATATTATATATATATATATATATATATATATTATATGTTATATGACATTTTACATGGTCTTGCTTGTGGAAGAGTGATGACAACATAAGGGGAAACAACAGCAGCAGGGCAGAGGGAGAAAGTAGTTGGAGATGGACAAACAAGGATGCATGTAATGATGAGGGGTAAGGAGAATGCAAAGGGTGGACAATATGGATACATAAACAAAATTTGTTTTGACCAGTTTGTCTGTCAGGATGAGAGATGTCACTGCAGAGAGTGAGTGGAGTCGCCAGCAAAGAGATATAGCGGATTTTCCAGAGAGTTGGTGAGATCATTGATTAAGATTAGAAATAGGATGGGGCCGAGAACACTTCCCTGGGGTACTCCAGCCTTGACAGTGAGAGGAGATGAAAGGGTTCCGTTGAGAGCCACACATTGTCTACGAGAGTGGAGGAAGTCAGTAATCCAAGAGTGGAGTTGGCCTTGGATTCCAGAGGCAAACAGTTTGGTGAGCAAAGCGGATGTCAAATTGTATCAAAAGCTCAGATATGTACAGAGAGATGCCCCTGGTCTAGTGTCTGATATTGAGGGCCTTCACCATTGTTCAGAGAGCAGGAGCAGCATGTCCAAGGTGGGTGACCAGGTCTGAATCCGAATTGATGATCTGAAATGAGGCTGTTGGAGAAAAGGAATGATTTTATGTCAACTGTGATGATTGATTCCGTGACCTTGTTGATGATTGGAAGTACAGTTAGCTAATTGGGCTGTAGTTAAGGTGATCTGTTTTTGCACCTTTTTATGTATGCTGTGATGTTGGTGGATTTCCAATTTCCCAGGTGGACATAGGAGACCAGTCCTGAAGTGTTTTAAAAATACAGGTATCCCTCAGTTTATGTCTTGCATTTTTTTTTGAAAACTGCGACTTTAATCAAATCTTTTTTTTTCTTTATTTTTTTTTTCCCCCATAAAACATACTGTAATGGAATCAGGCTGTGCGGAAGGTGGAGGACGACGTCATAATTCTCACCTACGATATTACCTTTTTGGCTTGAACAGAGATCATTTTAAACACTCGATCTAACATGTATTTTGACAGTAAAAAATTAAAATGAAAAAATTTTGTTTTTAAGCTGCTCTCCATCGTTTGCCTCATCGGCGATTTTCCTCTAAAACCCACTGCTCATCGAGCTCCATTAAATCTTCATTTGTTGTTTCTCATTGTGAAATCCTAACAACTCCACAACATTGTCCTCATCCACCTCCCCAAAGCCCACATCGTGTGCAAGTCTGACAATATCCTGCTGTAGACCAGGAACGGCGTCAAATCCACAAAAGTCGTGAAACGACGTCCGGCCAGGCTTTGTGCACATGCATTCATACAGTGAGTCTCCGTTACTCATCCCACGACTTGCTGATGTTGTCGATGCCATGCATAAGTTGAAGCTCTTCCAAAATTATTTGAGGGTTGGCTTTCCCTCACCTGCCTATCCTCAATCATCTTGGCAAATGTCTTCCAGCTAATATGCTTTGAATGCAGCAATCACCCCTTGGTCCATTGCTGGAGCAATGACGTGTTTGGTGGCTTGTTTGGGCAGAAGAACCTTCAATGACGACACGGCAAACCGTGCTGCTTGCTGTGTGTGGGCCAGAATTCTTCGTCAGTGTTGCCAGATCTGAAAAGTGGAAAATCAGAAGAGACCAAAAGACCTCATGCTTTGGCAGAGGGTCTCGATCTAATCCATGGGCTGTATCATTGTCCAAAATGAGAGAATTTTAAAGTCCATGTTTTCCCTTTAACAGTATTCCCTCAATGTTGGCACTAAATACTCAACAAACCACTCTTTGAAGATTTGTCTTGTCATCCAGGCCTTTCTGTTACTTGTCCAAGTGAGGGGAGTCTGGACTTTACATAACCCTTCATTGCCCTTGGATTCTCGCTATGATAAATGAGCAACAGCTTCAGCTTGCAATCACTTTTTGCATTGCCAGCTAGCAAAAGGGTCACACAGTCTTTTGAGGCTTGAATCCTGGTGCTGTTTTCTCCTCACGGGAGATAAATGTCCTGGATGGCATCCTTCTCCAGGAAAGGCCAGTCTCGTCCACATTAAAAGCCTGCTTTGGATGTATCCACCTTCCTCAGTTGTTATCTTCAAAACTGTGGTGCAATCTTCTGCCGATTTTTCATCTGCATTGGCAGTTTTGTCTTCTCAGCTTGAGGCTTGGAGATTGTGACGTTTTTTAAACCTAACGAACCAGCCGCGGCTTGCTGTGAAGGTCTCTTTAGCCGTGGCAGTGGAAACTGAACTCTCGCTCTCCTTTTTCAAGTCATCATACAGACTTTTTTTCTGCTTTATGATGACTTGACTCACAGGTGTCCTCGTTCTATTGAGGTTCTCAATCCACAAGACGAGCTAATGTTTCATCTTTAACATCCAAGAGCTCCTTTGCTTCGTAATTAACTTGGATGTTTATGGCGTAGCACAAGGGTTCATCAACAGGGGGGAACCCCCCCGGGGGGAATTTTAGGGTTTCAGGGGGGAATTTGGACCACAGATTGGCAGACTCAAACTGTTGGAATATTAATCTTTCTACAAAACTACAATTCTACAGATTGTACATAATCTACAGGACATCACACTTTATTGACTAAGGTGTGATGTCCTGTAGTTTATGTACAATCTGTAGAATTGTAGTTTATTTTTCATTTAATCTGTTACATTCAATAAAGTTTATTGAATGTCACAGATTAAATTAAAAATAAAGATAAATATTTCACTTTTTTATCTGTCGAAATATTCCATTTATAGTTATCTTTGACTTATTCTTGTTTTTTATTCACAGAATTTGGAGCCCATCATGAGTGTCAAAAAAAGAGGGTACGATGATTCATATATTCAATATGGATTCACATCCATCATCATCAATGGAGAGAAAGCCTCAATGTGTTATTTGTAGCAAAGCTTTGTCAAATGATTCGATGAAACAACAAAGTTGAAGCAACATTTGCAGAATGTTTCATCCTCAACACAAGGACAAGGACAAAAGCTTTTTTGAACGTCATGGGAATGCTCTCAAAAAGATGAAGCTGGATTCAACAGGGGCACTCCAACAAATGAACCAAAAGGTTATTGAAGCTTCTTATGTCGTCGCACTGGAGACAGCAAAGCAGAAAAAAAGCACATACATTGGGGAAACTTGATCAAACCTTGCGCTCTCAAAATGGTGGAAATTGTGTTGGGAAATGGATTGGAGAAAAAACTTGCAGCAGTTTCACTATCAAACAATACTGTTCAAAGGAGGATCAGCGACATGGCCATTGTCATCAAGGATCAAGTTGTGCCGGAGATCAAGTCTGCAGCATTTGGCTTATTTTCAATTCAACTTTATGAATCGACTGATGTGGCATGATGTTCCAGTTGCTGGTTGTTGCAAGATATGTTCACTCAGGTTCATTTAAAGATGAGTTTCTCTTTTGTTCTCCTCTTGAAACAACTACCAAGGCCTCAGATATTTTGAAAAGTTTCATCTTTCTTGAATCAGAAAATCTTTTGTGGATAATGTCTGTGGGTGCTGTGCAGATGGAGCACCAGCTTTGTTGGGGACAAAATCTGGATTTCAAGTTTGTGTGAAAAAGCGAGCTCCAAAAGTGAAAGCATTCATTTTATGATCCATCATCAGGTACTGGCCTCAAAAACACTTTCAGCTCCACTAGGGAAGTTTTGGATCAACTCACGACTTTTCAAGAAGTTATGTATTGACACGGATGCAGGCCATCATTTGTTTCTTTTCCCACCAAATGTTCAGTGCTTTCAAGAGGAAATGTAACTGAGTGAGTATTTGAGCTTAGAGATGAGCTCAAATTATTTTTTGAAGTTCAGGGTAAGATGGAATTTTTTGCCTGGCTGGATGATGAGGAATGGATCATGTGCCTTGCCTATTTGGTTGACATTTTTGAGCAGCTGAATAAACTGAATCTTCAGATGCAAGGAAGGAATACAAACATCATAAAATTCATGGATTCCTTGGAAGCTTTCATGAGCAAGCTGGAAAATTTGAAGAGAAAGATCAAGATCAAAAATGTTGCAATGTTTAAGAAACTGTCATCAATTCTTGTTGCTGGTGGTGAAGACCAAATGCTTCCAGAATTTGCAAAAAATGAAATTTTGCAGCATTTGACAGCATTGGAAAATGAATTCAGCCGATATTTTTCCTGAACTCAGTGATGAGAGTTGGATTTATTGTGAAATCATTTAATTGTCAGTTGAAAAAGTTCCTGATGATAGTCAAGATGAATTTCTGGAGCTAAGACTGATTCAGGAGCAAGAGATATGTTCGATGAAACACCGATGCCAAAATCAATCACAGAATTTTGGCCCTTGATGTGCATTCCTACCCAAAGTGGCAGAAAGAGCTATCCATGCATGCTTCCATTTGTTTCGACACTCTTTTTGAGTCAGGCTTTTCAACTCTGTTGCAAATGAAAACGAAGCAACGAAGGATTGGAGGTTGAAAATGACCTGTTTGTGCTCTTTCAAGCACTCCTCTGCGTATCTAAGAATTGGCAAAGAAAAAACAATCACAGGTTCTTCATTGACTGTAATCTTCATCAGAATAAATGAAATTACAATACCCTGGCATGATATTGAACTTTTTGTTTATTGACGTATGCTTCAGTAACTTTAGTCTGTTAGTAATTAGTTATGAATGTTAAAAAAAAACTACTTTTATTCAAGTTTTTAAATCCATCAACATTTTCTATTGCTATTAAATTTGTAAAACTCCACTATAAAAATAATCCAAGTAAACGTATATGTACTTGTATCGAAAAAAATTAAAGATTTTCAATGTTGTATGCATATTATTTGGAATGCACCTTTTGAATCAGACAATCTTGGAAAGGGGGGAATGACATTCTGACATATAGTGAAAAGGGTGCATGGGGCAAAAAAGGTTGAAAACCACTGGCGTAGCACGTTTAGCACTTTCACGAGTTTGTTCTGCATTTTTATAAATTGTACGTGTGGTTGTTAGAGGCAAGCATGAGTGCCGACCAGCATCGACAGCTTTCTGTCGATGTCAGCATCGACAACATCACCACTCGCCTTTCTGCATGTAACAACCAATTTCACCTCCAGCTTTACAGGTTTACGTACTTTCTTAGCCACAGGCTCAATCTTATCACTACTAGCACGCTTAGAACTCATGATGAAGGTTTTTGAAGGATAATACGTCTGAACCCACGCATATTCAGAATAAAGTACAGTGCACTTTGCACCGAGGTTATGTAATTCAAGTCACATGCTTTGTTTTTCCGTTGCCAATTTTCCTGAGCTTCCCAGACAATTGAAGTTGAATTTTATTGAATTGCCAGTGGAAAAAAAATTTCCATGTTTTACGTGGGCAATAATAAAGAATGTTAATACAATATGAACTAGAAGGGCACTCGGTACAACGCATACTTCTGCCATGATCCACGAGAACATATCGGGCCCATTATATCTTTTTTGGATTATCAGACATTATCCCACAAAAGATTTTCTGATTCAAAGAAAGATGAAACCTTTTCCAAAATATCTGAGGCCTTGGTAGTTGCTATATATCGTTTTTGGACTTATCTCTCAATGGTGAAGAATCACTTTAAAAATTAAATAATTATTGTATCCAGATCTGGATTTAGATCTTCACTAAAATCGAATCAATTTGTCCTTGCCACACACCCAGCCTGTCCACCAAACTTAATCCAAATCCATCCACAACTTTTGAGATATCATGCTATATATAATTTTTGACCCGATCTCTCAATGGTAAAGAATCACTTTAAAATTCTAGTAGCCCGATCCAGATCCTCATCTTCACCAAAATCTAATCAGTTCGTCCTTGTCACACACCCAGCCTGCCCACAAAATTTCATCCGGATCCGTTCACAACTTTTTGAGATATGATGCACACAAACGAACAGACAGAAGAGGGTGACAACACAACTTCCTTCACCTTCGGTGGTGGAGGTAACAATGGCCATGGCGGCATAGTGTTCGACTGCGGTGACATCTATTCGGTCTAAATTTATGTTTCGTACTGGAATATTACGTAGAGGACGACAGATACAGGTACAGCCTGACAAGGACACGGGGCACAGATTGCAGAAATGTTCTTCCATCCATAAAGCCTGCCTTTGGCGGCACGCACACAGGCACGGCACAGCCACGCATGGTTTGTCGTTGACACGTCCTCATTGAAGTGTGACGGAGGTTAAATATAATTGGTGAGTAAAATGTTATCATTATGCAAAGATTTGACGATGTACAATAATTTTGAGCTTCCAACACGATATTTCCACTTTTCAGATCTGGCAACACTGTACAAAGGCTTCTGGCCCACATACAGCAAGCAAGCAGCACGGTTTGCTGTGTCGTCATTGAAGTGTGATCTACCACTGTATAAAACCTCAGTCGCACTTCAATGCAGACACGTCTTGAAATGGTAAACCATGTGTGGCTGTGTGCGTGCCTGCAAGCTTCATAACGTTAACAATCTCAATGTCTTGGCGTAAGACTGGGCAGTTCTGGAAAATTGGTGACGGAAAAAGCCAAAGAACATGTCTTGAACGTTGTAACTTCGATGTAAAGAGACATAATTCGAAGCCTGGGTACCTATTGATGGATGACGCAACATCAAATCAACATAAATCGAGGTATACCTGTATATCTATATGAATTCAATTAAAAATAAATATTGTGAATCCGTGAAGCGCGAATGTCGAAACGGATCACACTTTGTGACCCACGAATACGTGGGGTCCAACAGTACCTTTATTTTTATTTATTTATTTTTTATGTTATTTTATTTTATTTTGCTTTTTACACTTCAGCACTGGTCTCTGATATCCACCTGGAAAATGGAAATGAGCCAACATCACAGCATTACATTAAAAAGGTGCAAAAACAGATCACCATAACCCCACCCCAATTGGCTTACTGTACTTCCAATCATCAGCATGGTCATGGAATCCATCATCACAGTTGATATATAATCATTCCTTTTTCTCCAACAGCCTCATCTCAGATCATTAATTCAGATTCAGACCTGGTCACTCTACCTTGGACATGCTGCTTCTGCTCTCCCAGCAATGGTGGAGGCCCTCAATATCAGACATGAGATCAGGGCCGTCTCTCTCTGGTTGACTCAACCTGTCATCCTTCCGAGGTCGGCAAAATGAGTACCAGCTTGCTGGGATGACTGAGCCATTTCAGTATCCCGCGTCGGAGTGGCGACCCGTCCAGGATTGTGCCCAATAGCCAAGGAGACTGCTTCGGCAGCACCAACGCTCTGCACAGAGTATGGTCCTGATGGATGGATACAGTCTGACATCCTGCTTTGCTCACCAAACTGTTTGCCTCTGAAATCCAAGGCCAACTCCACTCTTGGATTACTAACTTCCTCCCCTCTCGTAGTCAATGTGTGGCCCTCAACGGAACCCTTTCATCTCCTCTTCCTCTCAAGGCTGGAGTACCACAAGGCAGTGTTCGAAGCCCATATTATTCCTAATCTTCATCAATGATGTCACTTACTGGAAAATCCTCTTTATCTCTTTGCTGATGACTCCACTCTCTGCCATAACATCTCTCATCCTTCGGACAGACAGGCTGCAGCCTCTTCCCTCTCCTCAGACCTTGACAAAATCACAAACTGGTCAAACACAATTTTGTTGATGTGTCCATATTGTCCACCCTTTGCGTTCTCCCTTCCCCTCATCGTTACCTGCATCCCTTGTTTATCCATCTCCAACTACTTTCCCTCTCCACCCTGCTGTTGGTGTTACCCCTTTCTCCTGCTGTTCCCTTTGTTATGTTGTGTCCTGATTTGTTCTGTGTAATTGCTCTTCCACCATGAGCCTCGACCATATTAAAAAACATTTTTTTTTTAACAATGCCCCGATATTCACGACATTTATCATGAACGTATCTCCCATGAATTGTGGGGTCCGACAGTACTTATTTAATTTGGGGATTCTTTGGAAATAAGTCATTAAGTGTTGCATTTAATTAGTATTATTGTGCTTCATGTAGACAGTCGGGATAAATATATATTCCTTATGAAGTTTCCCTTCTTTCTCCTGTCATGCATTGGTTTCACCCTTTAAACACTAAGGGCACATCAGTGTCTCTATTTATTTTCTGTTGTGACACTCTCCGGGTTACTGGTGCACTCGCTGCGGTGCCCTGAGGTCGACTCGTAACACAGTGAAAAATGGATTGAGGGTACACAAGGCCCTGTTAAACCCTTACTGAAATTGGGGTTTGCAATACATCTATCCTAAACATGCAAATTAGAATTCAACTATTCGGCTAATTCACCCTTTATCCCCTGAGTCGATTTGCTTTTGCGATGCAATATGAATGGTACAGCCTTTGTGCACAAGTGTAAAGTTTTATTTGTGAACCTTCAGTTCGACCATGTGAAATGCTGGTGTTATGAAAGGTCACCTCATGAAGTTAGTTTTTTGGTTTTTGTGAATCTTTTCCACGCCAATCATGTGTTATTCAAGATGTTATTGTAATTGGCACAGCGTTGACGTCGCTGATGATGTTATCGGTCCCGTGTAGAAACAGCTTTTCTTGCATGGTTACGTAACTTGCCGATCGATGCGGCACTCAACTTGCACAGCTTCCCGTTTCTGAAGCTTCCCGTTTTTATTTCCAGCGCCACAATTGGCAGAAAGATTCCTCTCGTTTCCCAACATTGTTGTTGATCACTGAAAGTGCATACTCGTTAATGTAAAAAAAAAAATTTTTTTTTTTAAACAGGTATGACAAAGATGCGTCGCTTGCGTCAACAAATGACGGACAGTTAATTAGGTTATGGAAGCTACGTAAAAGTGTGTGATCTTGCTCACGTAATGGATGGACTGTTTATCTTGTAAGCTGTGCATTTTTACGCACACGAGTTGAATGTGACGCCAATGTTTTTGGTAGGCGTGTGAGTCGTGGTGCTGTGCCTTTAGAGGGTCCATTTCCTAAAGCCTTTGGTTCGTTGGTACGTGATCCGGAGCGCTTTCTGATGGAGGAGATGAAAAGGCAGTTTTGGCTTTAAGTACCCTTGTATGGAGGTTTCGGATGGGAAACGAGGCAGATGGGTTGGTTAAATTGTTATCATGATCATCGTCTCACACTTCAGCTATTGCGATATTTTCAGGGGCTGCATCTGGCCACAATTTGTGACAAAATAATAATAATAATAATTACAAGGTACCTCGGTGTAAAATTCTATGGCAGCAAAACGCAACTTCGTTATAACAACTACTAGTCGATCAACGAAAATACGAGGATATGTTGCACATTTCATGCCGAATAACAGAGATGAGAGTGGGGGTGGGAAAGAATAGGTGCAAAAGAGGGTGGGTAGACATATTTAGATGGCCCTGAACATCTTCTCAAAAGATGAGTGAATGTACTCAGATGTTAAAAAATACAAAACAGACATGGAGAAATGAAGGCGAAGGGAGGACATTGGGTAAACAAAAGGCAGGATCCCAGATTATATCCGGAGCACGAGCTATGTCTGGAGATCTCATGTCTGACATTGAGGGCCTCCATCCATTGTTGGGAGTAGAAGCAGCATGTCCAAGGTGGAGTGACTGTTTCTGAATCTGAATGATGGTCTGAGATGAAGCCGTTGGAGAAAAGTAAGGATTTCGTATCGACCGCGATGTTGGATTCCATGACCTTGCCGATGGTTTGGAAGTGAGCTAATAGGTCTTTAAGGGGATCAGTTTTAGTACCATGTTTATGTAATGCAGTGATGTTCCTGACTTCCAAGCAGATGGAGAATTACCTCAGGCAAAATATTGGGCTGTTAGGTGGGAGAGAGACTAGAGAGAGGACGGACACACACCGAGAACGAACGTATGTGTAAGAGCAGGTTTTTAGGACACGTGAGCTGATGCAGTGCAGTTGCAGAATCATAATCAGAGTCTAGGGTTGCCAGAAACATTTCCACCTTCTCAGGTGCAAAAGACAGTCCAGGAGCAGTGTGGGAACAGAGTGAAGGGTTGGGGACACAAGATGTGGAAGAAAACACAGAATTGAGGCATTCGGCCTTCTCACGAGTGGAGTCTGTGGTGTCATTTGAAGAGAGGGAAGCGATGGAAGGGGAGCATACACCAGATACAGACTTAGCAAGACACCACTAGGTTTTGGAGGAGGGAGACAAGTTTCAAAGTTCAATCTTGAGGTTGAACTGATGTTGTTTTTTGGCTCTCCCGAGAGTGGACACACACTTGTTGTGGGCTTGATGGAATGTTCTGAGGTTGCCTTCGGTCGGCTTGGCCTTCCAGGAAATGAGGGCCATTCATTTCAAGGCAGCTGCCTCACCACAGGGTTACGTGTACCGAAATAATAAGTAATTTGATGTACCATTTGATTTAATACGGATCCTCAACCGTGTTAAATGTCAAGTGTCATGAAATAGATCACTTTTGAGCGCTTATTTGCATCATTGCTAATCATTTTTCCTTTGGCATAATTTTGATAGCGTTCTATTCAAATGTAAACTTTGCCATTTCGGCATGGTTACGTTGTTTCCAAAAGCGTGATGAAAGTCTGTGTGAATGACATGAGGCAAGTAATGTAGGTCAGATATGCATTGTTGTAAAAGTGGGATATCAGCATTCGGTGAAGATAAACTGCTAGTGTTGGGAGAGTAAAGGCAGTAAAAACAACACCGTTGGCATGTTGGCCTGTTTCCACTAAACTCAACCCATTGCAATTCCAACTCGTAGCATGGGAGAGAAGCCATCCAGCCAGAGTGGTCCAGAGCTAAAGCCAGGGGTCGTGTAAAAATATTGGCAAAACAGATTGCTGATTTCATCACCCTTCACACGGTTATTTTATCATCACACATTCAGCATCGTGAAAGCACACTTGCATGAAAGCAGCTGCTCAGCGCTGGAGTTCCTTGCCAAATCCATATCACTTCCGCTTCCAGACAAAAAAAGTGATGATTGTGGCAAAAATTGCTTGGCGCCACCAAAATAAATAATGCTGAATTTAGCTTTGTTACTTGCGTGGTTGCAGTGAATCCATAACTAATGGTTTTGTAATGCACGTGCCCATCGGTTTTCCTCAAAAGAAAAAAAAAAACAAATATCTGAAAACACCTGCTATGCATGCCTTTTTAAAGCTTTTAGATACCAATGGTCTACCACTCTACCCACAGGAAGGTTTTAAACTTTTGTTTTATGCCATCCTACCATATTATATAAAGCAATTTTATATGTTCTCCATCAAATTTTGCATCCGTGTTGGTAATACCCAGGATAATCCCTCCCCGCAAGGGGGCAGGGGGATGACTTGCGAATGCTCCTGAAGGGAGCGGGTGGTTCTAATTCATGTAATGGCTCGTGCATTGTTCTGTTTTAGTGGTGTAACTTCAAATATCAAGCATTAGATGGTAGCTGCAATCAAATTTGTGATCTACCATCAAACGAGCCTCACCTCACCACTTAGATTGTGGACTTGCACTGGACCATATGTGTGGCTCATCGATGGTGACAGACCCTTCAATGAAGTCTGTTATGGCACCGGTTCATCCGGGGTAACTCTGGACAAGACCAAAGTTGCTGCTTGAGTCTGCCATTTACTGGAGTGCATCTCAGCAATGTCAGAATGGGATTGGAGTGGTGGGGGGGGGGGGATGTGGCTGTAAGTGTCTTGTATGACCTCACAAGAATTGTTTTCAAAGTTGACCAAAAATGTGCTTGTACATTGTAATAATGTAATGTGTTGCTCCCTCTCCCTCTTCACCAAAAGCTAAGGAACTTTGCAAGGCCTTGTTTCCATATACGGCGCAGAATGAGGATGAACTTTCATTAAAGGAAGGAGATTTGGTTGCAATTATTGCAAAGGTAAGAGTTGCCCTGTCATTGTGTGCTTGCTTTCTCCAACCTTTTCACACAATACTCATTTGTCATGGCTATCTCTCTGCTTCCGTTTGCTGTAATCAGCCTTTTTGGTGGATAATTTAATTTATTTGCATGCCGAATCTTGTTGCATTGCCTTTATCACAATGAAGCATCCAGTTTTATCTCTTCGGTATGACTCCTCTTCCAGGATCGCTGTTCTTCTCACAATTCCTCACATTTGTTCAAGCTTTAAATGATAGGTCGGATTTGGATCCGGACTCGAACCAAAATCTAATCGGCTTGTTCTTGTCACCTAACCGACTCATCCACCTAGTTTTGTACTAACTCATCCATAACTTTTTGAGATATTGTGCTGTATATAGTTTTGGCCCCGTCTCTCAATGGTGAAGAATCACTTGGAAAATTTAAAAAAATTCTCGGATCCGGATGTTCACCAAAATCGAATCAATTCGTCCTCATCACACAACCAACCTGCCCAAGCTTCGTCCGAATCCGTCCAACTTTTTGAAATATCATGCTCACAGATAGACAGACAGACAGACGGGTGAAAACATAACCTCCGTCCACCTTAGGTGGTTGAGGTAAATATGGAACCTTTTCTAACCTTTTGCCAGTTCTTCACAGTCCTGTGTCAAATGATTCATAAGAAAGGTATTTTGTAAGCCATGTTTTAATTTATTTATTTATTTTTCTTTATTACTTTTTTTAATACTTCCATACCTGTCATCTTTGAAAGTGGCAGGACATATTGAGTAGTTTCATGTTCAATGGATGACCATAGCAAGGGAGAACTGTGCTTTCCGATTCGTCGTCCTGGTTATCGTGTTTATCATTTCCGAGGTGGAGGCACTTTGCGTGTTTATCCAAGTTCCCCCTTTCAAATCGCATCGACTCCTTTACACTGTAGTTTACACTTTTTTGTTAATCTTTTAAACGTTTGCATATCTGTTACTTATGAAAATGCAAATAGCAATAATTTATCATCTCGAAACAATCTGCTTCATCTTGGTGACTTCTCAGTCATTTCTGCTTATCCTTCTGGATAAATATGTTGCTTTGAGGGTGTTTAAACATCCTGTGTTGATGATCTTCTGCATCAGTGGTGACCTGTTCTGTTTTGGCAGAACTGTATGTTCTGTCTTTTCAACTTGGGGCAACATTATCTCCCTTGCAAATATTAATGGTCATACTCCTGATTTATCAACTGGAATTGAATTTTATTTTTTTGTTTTCAATGCTCCCTTACTCTAAATGCTCATTAGTCACTGAACCTTCACATCCATTGAATTATATGACAAACCATAACATTGACTCCATTGATATTCAACATTTTGTAAAGGAATAATCTAATTTAATTCTGTTTTCACACCTCCTTGATGATCCTATACAATGGGTCTCCACTTATAACAAGATACTTTCAAACACCCTCCAACAGTCTGCTCTACTTATTACTCTTCCCTAGAACTGCCATGCATACTCCCTGGTTCACTGAGAAATAACGTCGCAAATTATAAAATGCAACAAAGCTCCGTCACTTGCTAACGACATTACTTTCAAAACGGCCATGATCCATGAAGCCAAATCACTCCCAAAAGGAAAAACCTTGTATTGGCATACCTCGATTGAAAAAGACTGCTCCAACAATATTTTTAAATGGGTTCTTGCTCTTTCATTTTTATTTTTATTTGTTTTTAAAAAATTTTCCCCCACAGAAGTCGCTTTCATCAGCTAAGAAATTTCTCTTTCGTGATAAGATATCCTGTCTTACTATTTCACAAAGCAAACATGCTCTGGTTCCCATTCTATCTTCCTCACCGTCTAATATTTTCTGCATGGATCACTTATTACCTGTCAGTCAAGATGCTGACTGGTAAATTGTCGACAATGAGAAAAAAACCACTTCTCTCCAGGAAGAGAAGAGAGAGAGAGGACGAGAAGAAGAGAGGAGAGAGAGAGAGAGAGAGAGAGGGAGAGGAGAGAGAGAGGAGAGAGAGAGAGAGAGAGAGAGAGAGAGAGGAGAGAGAGAGAGGAGAGAGAGAGAGAGAGGAGAGAGAGAGAGAGAGAGAGAGAGAGAGAGAGAGAGAGAGAGAAGAGGAGAGAAGAGGAGAGGGAAGAGAGGGAGAGAGAGAGGAGGAGAGAGAGAAGAGAGAGAGAGACAGAGAGAGAAGGAGAGAGACAGAAGAGACGAGGAGAGAGACAGAGAGAGACAGACGAGAGACAGAGAGGAGCAGAGAGACACAGAGAGACACAGAGAGAGAGAGAGGAGAAGAGAGAAGAGAGGAGGAGAGAGAGAGAGAGAAGAGAGAGAGAGAGAGGGGAGAGAGAGACAGAGACAGAACAGAGACAGAGACAGAGACAGAGACAGAGACAGAGACAGAGACAGAGACAGAGACAAGACAGAGAGAGAGAGAGAGAGAGAGAGAGAGAGAGAGGAGACAGAGGAGAGAGACAGAGAGAGAGAGAGACAGAGACAGAGACAGAGAGAGAAGAGACAGAGACAGAGACAGAGAACGAGAGAGACAGAGAGAGACAGGAGAGAGAGAGAGAGACAGAGACAGAGACAGAGACAGAGACAGAGACAGAGACGAGACAGAGACAGGAGACAGAGACAGAGAGAGAGAGAGAGAGAGAGAGAGAGAGAGAGAAGGAGAGAGAGAGAGAGAGAGAGAGAAGAGAGAGAGAGAGAGAGAGAAGACAGAGACAGGAGAGAGAGACAGAGAGAGAGAGACAGACAGAGACAGAAAGACAGAGACAGAGACAGAGAGAGAGAGAGACGAGAGAAGAGAAGAGAGAGAGAGAGACGAGAGAGAGAGAGAGAGAGAGAGAGAGAGAGATAGATAGATATCTGTCAGTAAAGAAAGAACCAGAGACAATTGAACTGTA
>CM068953.1:47210549-47221082 GCA_035128595.1 Eptatretus atami
CAATGTTGACGCACAACGTTCGCCAGTATCAACGATGGGCCTCAGACCGATCTCTCTCAGGGTTCAGCAACAAATCCAGGCCTGGGCCCGTTTTTCACAGACAAGGCTCCAATCGAGGTGCCGGACTCCGCAGGCGGATCGACAACCGTAGTCCAGCCGTGAGGTAAGTAAATACGGAGGCTCGCGTTCTCCTCTCCTGCCTTCCTGCTCGGAGCCCGACCTCCGCTTTCATCTCTCAGTTCCTCATCTCTGTCGAATCACCTTTTCTTTCTGAGGCAGACTTGACCTCAGGTTCAGCGTTCTCTCCGGCCGATTCACCACTGCTTTCCTTTTCTTTCTCGCCTCGAAGGCCGCTGACCGTCCCCTCTCACGGCAGAATCCCTCGATGCTGCAGGCGGTTCAGCGTCTCTCCCGCAGATCCAACACTGTGCTACATTCGTTCGCTTCGCTTCGAAGCGACCCGGAGCACGCCTCGAAGAACCCGACTGGTCTTCACACACTGAGCGGACCCTTCTACTCGCGACTCCGTTTTCCAACTGAGAAATCCTTTTCCTTCGTTTCTTTTCTCTCGTTCCATCGAGCACGAACCTCTCTCGGCGAAACGACAAACTCCTCACGCCCTTCGCGTTCCCTGTCCTCCCTCTCGCCGACACCCCTCTCTCCAGGCCACACCCCTCAGCGGACTGGAGGGGGGCCTATTCCGGGAGGTAGGAATAAGAGGGATCTCTGTTTCGCACCACCACCATTGCCACAACATAAAAACAAGGTCTCTCTACCACTCCGACACCACATATAACGTAACTTTACCAAAACAACCTAGCTATACATTTGCATTATTTAATGGGACGAGCTATTCCTATATTTTAGAGTCAATAAAGGGCCATTTCCTAACAATATATATATATTTATATAATATATATATTAATTTATATATACAATATATATATATATAAAATAATTATACACACACAGTAACCCTCGCCGTCCTTGAGGGTTTATGTATCCTCTAACTTTCTGCGAAACATTGCGAACCAGTTTCATTACTATGCAGATCAATGACGATTACTTTCAGCCTTCCCAAATGTAAGTCACATATCATAATATAATTTTAAAAGAATGACTTTTAAGTTGAACAACTGGGAGGCGACGGTTGGTTTCGCGGGCATTATTGACAATGCCACAATAGTTCAATTGAGTTAGTGGAAGTTTTGAGGAAGCCTACCGAAACTTCCTTCCGTAAAATTGACCAATAATCGGATTTTTTATGTTGTACTTATGGACATTACGCACAGCTTTGGAAATGAAATTGCGAGAAAAATCCGAGAATAAATAAATAAAAGTTCAGTGGGGTGGTGCCCACAAGGGGCGTGGACGCCCCTCATTACAATAAGACACATTTTAGACAATGATTCATGCTTGTGTTCCCAAGTTTCATCAAGATGCTCCATTGTCACGGAGCTATGCTCTGGTGAGCAGTCACAAACAGGACAAACAGAGCACGGACACAGAGCGACACACAGCGAGAAGAACACGCAACACGAAAATAGTGGTCTGCTGGCACCGCGAACCATATAAGAACAATTGAGTTATAATGAGTAACATTTACCATCATAAAAAGGTTACTTGCTTGGAGTCTGTTAGGGGAGTCCCGGTCAGTTTCTGCTTTGACATAGCCTTGGCAGGAGGTGATCGTCTCCCAGGAGCGCGACCAAAATCCTCCACAATCTTTATGTTGTGCCTTACTTTGTGAGGATATTTATGTTGATTAGCCATAATTTTTATTTACAGTGATGAATGTAACGATAATGGATTCATTTGCGTTGAGTCTTTCGCCAACACGTAACTGCATCCTTCGTCGATTTAATTGTTTCACTTTTTTCCACTGTCATCACTTTTTCACTTTTTATGTTCTGCTTTCAGCAGATGCCACCACTTGATGACTTTTGGACCTGATTAAAAAGGTACAGTTTTTATAACCCACCGCTATGCAGGAAGACAATGGGATGCCGCGTGCGGCAGATTCTAGATCGCAGATGTAAATTTTTTTTTCCAAATTGTTATTCTCCTCGGGCGTTTCGTACTTATAATTTTACACGTAATTTTAAATGAAGGCGAAAATTTGTTATCCATCATGGAAAAGTGTTAAAAAAAAACGAATGAAATCGGATGAGTTCAGGGGGCGGGGTTTTTTATTTTGTTGGTGGTGGGAGGATGCTCTGAGCGAGAAGGCAATTTTTTTATTTATTTGGCGATAGGATACAGTATATTGTTTTAACGGAGTGTAAATGTTAGAGAATATTGTATTCCAACATTGAAAGTGTTAAAAAAAACAAAAACTAAAGGGTTTTAGGTGGAATCATCTTTTTTCCTCGGGTACGTGGAGTATCGGCGCGTGGCGGAGAGAAGGGGTTAAAAGGTGAGCACAGTCGTGAAATGCGTCGGAGTGTTTGCGGAGGTGTGTGTGTGTGTGTGTGTGGATGGGTTGTATGTTGGGGTCGGGTGAAGAAGCCCTGGGGGGGAAAGTTCTCGGCTCCACCGCTCCCGGATTGTATGGCGTCGCACCATGGATAATTCTGTGATGCGGTGGGTCCGTACGCGTGGACGCCATACCAACATGCTTGGATCCTCCGTCTTGTTAATCGGTTACTAAAAATAACCACGTGATTTTACCGGGGAACATTTGCCTCACTACGCCTTGTTTTCCGAACCGGATCTTCTTAGCGGACCGGATCACTTTACCGGTCGGATGCAGCCGAAGCGACGACTAGCCAAAAAGGAGCCGTACATCTAATGAGGAACGGATTCGTTGAATTAAAGTCCGGCTAGCTAAGATTCGCGACCATGTCTGGACCAAATTGAAGGAAAAGTTCATAAACAAGCAGGCAACAATTCCTAATAGTCAATTTATAACAAGCAGGTGAGGAAAGGATATGTGGTACGATCAATATGATTTATTGGGAGTGTGCAAAGCAGAGATAGGGAAGAAAGTGTGCACCCAATATACAAGCAAATTAACAGAGCAGACGAACGCGAAATAATTAAAATAATAATAATAATAATAACCATTCCAGTCTTACTTATGCTGGGCATGCTGCCAGGGACACACACGCACGCACCACACACACACACTCCACACACACACACACACACACCACACACACCACACACACACACACACCACACAGAAAACCAATGGAAGAGGAGGTATTGCAGCAAGACAGGAGAGGAGTTAGGCTACGGGTCTTCTCGGTACCTTTGTATAATTTATTGCAACCGGAACGTGCCAACCAATACGTTTGGGGGGAATGTTCCATGTGCGGTCCCCCCCCCCCCGACAAACTGGCACGTCGTTCCTCTTGCTTCGGGCAACTCTCGTCCGAGTCGAGACCGTCGGCGTGAAGGAGGGGCTTGAGTTAGGAGGGTGGAGTCCAGAGCAAGTGGACGGAGTGGTAGGTGCGACCAGGTGGGTGGGTGGAGTCAGCGTCGTGTGGGCGGAGAAGAGGAGGCGGAGTCCAGCGATGACATTCGGAGTCGAAGAACAGCTTGAACGTGAGGCAAGGCATGGCAGAGAGATTGAAGGCTCTGCTCGGACCTTTATAGGCGCGGGGCGGGGGGGCCACCCCGAAGCGCTGTCGTCACCCGAATCGGGCGCTCTGATGGGCCCCGACCCCCTGCGCGGCCCGGCCACGATGGCCGGAAACTGCAACATTCCATTTCCAGCAAGATGACCCCAAGCCGCAAAAATATCCCGCTCCGACCTCACGACATGACACGAATCGCCCACACCGAACTCTGCGCCATGAACCCCGCAAGAACCCCGGGCTGTGCCCTGATGACCGGCCGAGGTCGGCGTCGGTCCTGCTCGGGCGCCCCCGACCAGCGCTGGTCAATGTGCCTGCTCCGTGATGCACCACATGCTTCTGCCCGATCGCAGCTTCGCTGGCCGTAGAGGCGAGAAGACGTTCGCCGTCCGTGGCCGCCAGCGAGGACTGAAGGTACGATGTTATGGCGAACCCATGCACAGACAGTAGGATGTGTCCGTTTGTGCCCTGCTCTGTACGATAACAAAGTGTCGCGAGCGGTGCACGGGTCTGCCTTTTAGGGCACGTTCCGTACAGTACGCGTGGATCTGCCATTGCGCACGTGGCCAGCGCTCGCGTTCGCCCAATTCTGCTATCGTGTGTGCGGGGCGAAACCCGATCGATATAATTAGTCCAGAAATGGGTTGAAAAGTACGTGTTGCCCGTATCATGCACAACGTGGCGTGTGGTTGCCTATGTATTATCGGCCTCGGTGTTGTGGGCATCGTGCTGGGTATGTTTCCTGTCCATTGGGTGGAAATTACCGCTGCGCATGCGTTTGGCAGGCTGTTTTCTACGGAGGGGTGTCCAGCGTAATGCCTGCTTGGCCTTTGCTGAGAACCCATCTCACAGGGAAGGGTGCACGTGGCTCAGATTTACCTCAGGAATAATCAGAAAAGAAGAGTTGGAATGAAGTTAGAAATGAAATGAAGAAGAAATGATGTAAGCAAACGTAGCTATGAGATCCTCGCAACGCATGCCCCCGTTGTCCCGCTAGACAAAAGGGAAGGGACTATCTACATGAATATTAATGGAATAACTGTCTTGGGACCACTATATGTTGGATACATGCGGTTCCGAGAACCGATATATATATATATATATAAGCACAATTACTCATGGAGACAAAGACGGAAACTCGTGGCGTACACATATGTCAGTATTAATTACAATATCCCTTCAGCACACATATAAGGGGCTCAATGCGGTCAAGCCCACCCGTACAAGGTCAAAGGTCACTTTGCCCGCCGGCCGAGCGTCGTGGGTTAAATCATGGAGGCTTGCCGCACAACCCTATTTTCTTGGAGCTAAGTATTTAATTCGAATCCATCTCCAAACTTTTAATGCGGAACTTGCCTAGCTATAGCCGTCTGGCCGCCCCTCAGCCCTGATTAGTTGGTAGCGCGCACGACTTGGCCATTGACCTTCATGCCTGTATTAGCCGCGCTCAAAGCCTGAAAAGTTTCTGACCACCAAGGGTAAAATTTTAGAACATCTTAGGTACCAATATCGCTGTCAATACCTCATATGCCAAAACCCTTGATTGAAGCTGCTTTACCAGCATTAAAAACCTGTCAACAAAGTTTAGCGAACGCATTATGGACGTCATTATAAGATAACGTCATGCCAAGCCAAAAAATGCGCAGTTTTTCATGAACATTTTCTTTCCTCCAGTCTTATCAAAATCTTTTCGATAAGTACCATTCGTGCATAGGCTCCTGCGAGCACCATACCATGCTAACCATACGCCCGACCTTATTGAGGTCCGAAGAGTCCAAAGCCCATTCACAAAAAGGTCAAGCCATCAAGCCGTAGACGCAAACCCTTATTTTTTTGAGTAATTTTTGAATCGAATCATCTACACAAACTTGTCCGGGAACTGTACGTAAATGGCCTTAGCGCCCCATCAGCCTGATTCAGTGTCTTGTTTCGTGAATTCGACACGTTGACCCGTCAAGCGTTAGCGCCTGCAGGTCAAACGAATTATTTTGACCCCACAAGCGATCAAACTAAAAAACTTTAAAGTTTTAGCAACACAATATCGCTGATAGTACCTCAAAATTGCAAGCACCCGAGCAGTGCTCTCTGCTAGACATGCTCAAAGCTTGAGACATTATGAACGTCATTTGGTGACGTATATGAGCGCAAACTGCATAATTTATTACAATTGCTAAAACACTCGTTTTTCCTGTCAAGACTTGTTACTTGCGCTGTTTTTTATCTTGCAGAGAACTCTCGCTTTTTGCGCAAGATGCTGTTATCTCCTATAGATTTTTTTGATTTTGTGCTTCTGCTGAATCATTTGCCGCGAGTTTTTCACCTTCGTATAATCACTCTTCGAGTAGAAAGTCACAACTTATGTCGGTTACACACTATCGTAGTATCATATTACAATACCCTTCAGCCACACGTATAAAGGTCGCCAAGTCAAGGCATCAAAGGTCAACGGTCACTTTGCCTGCGTACAATCTATTGGTAGGTCGGCACGAAACCCCTCTATTTTTTGAAGTATTTAATCTCAATCATCTCCACACTTTAAATGGGAATGTCAGTAATATGGTCTCCGCGCTCAGACTCATGATTAGTTTTGTTGGTGCGGCCGTTGGGCGTGATGACCTTCGAATGGTTAACGTCCCTTTCATCAGTCGAAAAACATTATTTGACCCCCAAGGTCCATAATTTTGCAAACATCTTAGGTACCATATCGTTGTAATACCATCATATGAAAACCCCAGAGTCTCTATGATGCGCCCTGAGACGATGTACATGGTCAGCGCCTTAGACAGCATTATGACAAACGCTCATTTTGCTGTCATCATGCCAGAGATCACACGACATGCTATTCCTCCCTGGTTCTACCTTGTAGCAAGCGCGTTTTCCCACGAGACTTCCTCCAAGAGTCCATCATTAGCGGATGGCATGAGGTGCTCCTGAGAAACAGCTCTGTTCACCTCAGCTGTGACCTTAAAAGAAGTCAATCGCGTGTCACCTTTTTGGCAAGATACGGCTCACCCTGCCCGGGTGACATTGGTTTAATTATTTATATTTGCACCGGTAACCCGTGAAGCTCACCACAGGTGCCAAGTTTCAATTCCAAAGAAAAGGAGAATCGTCTGCATATGCAAATCTAATCTTACTTTTCTAACAAACTCTAAAAGATGGCAACTAGATACTGTCCGGCAGTCCTCCATTTAGGCACTTCTGTGTCGTGGAATAAGCCTAAGCAATTTGTCATTTTTCAGCTTTTTCTATTGTTTCTTTTCCATGCAAACCAATAAGAAATACCATATGGTGCCCGAGGACGACCGCAGGAGGCAGTTTTGATACCCACAAGCCCTATGATTTTTTTCATTCCACAATTTTCATGGAAGAAATGGCACTAACATAGTATTAGAAAAAATGCTGAAAGGCCAGGGTGTCATAAATATATAAGCTATCACTTTTAACTTATATAATATATATATATATATGATCAATATATATATATAATATACACACATATACGCCACAACCTGAACGAGGGTTACGATCTCTAGCAGACAACGCATCCATATCTTAAGCAGACAGTTCCGCTCGTTGGCGCATACATCATAATTAGAGTGTTTTTTGCGTATTTCATTTTACGAACATCGCTACTTTACACCAAAACTAGACACCTGAGCAGTTATATAGTGTAGCCTATTGCTCCTCGGATACAAACCTTACAGCTATAGCTACTTACTATGAATACTGTCGCAATTGTGAACACACATTCCCAGGAAAAACGCCCGCATAGACACTGGTTAGGTCCTTTTAAACACTTTGTGCTGTTTCATAGCACGGGCCATCGTGTTTTTTAGCCAGCAAGCTTACAATCATCTCCTACATTGGCAATCATTATAGAAAGCGTGAATAAATCTAGCGATTTGCAGATTTTATAGAATACGTTAATTAATCCGGTGCATCGATGTTTTCAATTTTTACAAAATGAATGAACGAGCACGCCGTCAACGATTGCCTGTGATATATTATTCCCGCAACAGTGAGAATGTGTTATACCAAACATAAATAGCGCTTATACTAAAAATCAAATCTTGTGTTTTAATGCCCGACTAGAAACAAAAACGATTTATATCGCGAGAATTCCTTCAATTCAAAGTAATATTATTGCCTAGAATTGAGGTAAACGTGCAAAATAGATTTGGCCCCGTCAGTTTGAAAGCCGATTTCCTTGAATCCGATTAGCTACGATCTCTGTTTTTTTTCATTCCGCGATTTGACATCTTTATTTAGCGCTCCAACGCGATCGCAATTAATAACAGGGGCCACACTGCTCGTTCTATATGTCATTATGAGCGTATTATGCTACTGTAACATGTGTACATAATTGTATGTGCGCTATTTTTATACGAGGCTAACGATCACTCGGCGCCTGATCAGGAATTTTCAGCTCTATTTTTTTTTTTTCATGAGCTGGCCAGCATCCATCGCTATATGGCGAATCCGTCGTTGCCCGGAACTTCGTCTTAAGCCGGCGCGGCGCATCTCGGCGTACGCATGACCTGATATATATACTATATAATTATAATATTTATACATATACTACTACCCGGTATATCTATAAATACATATACTATAAATACGTATAAATATACATATTATTGTTACGGCTGTGGCCAAATTCGCAATACACCCATAAAGCCCGCCGCATCCTTAGCACCCATCAGTCTATGCAGTCAATAAAAGTTAACTCTGTGCAGTATAGCATTCCCCACCGTTGCCTTTTAGAAAGGCCGCACATTTCCGTGTTCACAGCGCCTGTCGCATCCTTTGCAGCCCTTAGCCGCCCTTTCTTTACCTTTCTTCATATCGTGTATATATTTGGCACCGAATAATCCACAGCCCCCAAACAAACTCAAAAACACCGCCCCACCTTCGCCTCTTTACACTCCACAACTCCATCCCGCCCACAACATCGCCTTCCACCGCCCATTCATCAACACGTACGCCCGCAAACAACTCAAACACACCAATCCTTCGCAGCTCTTCCCTCCAGACAACCCACCTCCGCAAACATCGCTTTCACGCCCCAATTCTCTAAGACGACGCCCGCCCAACAACTCAAAACAGCCACCACCTCCGCCCTTCTACCACACGCCCGCGGCCATTGGTTCTTGCGATTTAGTAGTGTTGTGCAATGCAGCTCCTTTCCTGCCCCTGCAGAAGCCGCGATCAGCGCAAGGCTTTCACCGACCCCCTTCTTCCATCGCATCCAATGACTGATCAGCAATTCGCCGGTGGCCCATCCAGCGCACGCCTCCGCAAACCTGCTAGCTGAATGCGTCCTTTCACCGGCCGAGAGCCGGAGTAGGAAGCGCTTTCACGCGCCCCCTTTTCATCCATCAATGACCTGCAGCCATCGGCGTCGGCCTATAGCACCCGCCTACGCGCGCCAACCCGCTGCTGATCCAGAACATTTACAGTATACGCCCCATCCCACCGCGCCACTACTATAGCTGGCCCGGCGCAGCCCCAGGCCGCAGCCTCCTCGGGGGCCATCGGCGCGGCGGCGAGGCGAAAAAGCTCAGCGCAGGAAGTCAGGCGGCGAAGCGTCACAGGGAAGTCAAGGCTGCGCAGTACGTCGGCCACGACGGAATCAGGAGTGGGAGAGCCAGTGGCAGCTCGGCAGCGGCTGAGGCTGCGTCGGCAGGAAAGTCAAGGCCATGCAGTGTCGCAGGGCCCGCTCGCGAGGTCGGGAGAGCTCGGAGCTCGAAGCCGACGGGAAAGGCAGCACGCGGGAGCGCGGCCGAGAGAGCTCGCCCGCCCGCACCACGACCAGGGGCATCGAAGCAGCGCGGCACTACCGCCTGAGCATTGCGGTTGCCCGCCATCGCGCCAGCACGAAGCGCCGCGCGGAGTAGGACCCTTCCGGTCTCGCTGGGACCGGGCCTGCTCGATCCAGTGCCACGGCGCGATTAGCCCCACGGACCCCAGTCTGACTGCCACTTTCCTGTTGCCAGGGGTCTTATTCCTTTGCTGCTTCTATTGAATGCGTGTCTCTGCTGGCCCGTCGCGTGCTCTTGTAAAGTTATGAAACCTGTTTTAACGCCATGCCCATGCTAAATAAACCTTTGCCTTGTAGTCCGGTTGTAATTCTCTGCCTTTCATATGCTTTGACTGCCTCGTATAACGTAGCATTTTACCTGCTATGCGCTTGTGAATACGTGCTTGCCTTGTCTGCAGTGCTTCCGAATTAAATCTCCTACTTGTCGCAACTAGTTCCCCGTCTTCGTTGCCCCGCTCCTTTCGCTTGCTTTGAACGGACAGCTCCATCTTACCAATCACGGCAAGGAATTGCCTCGTTAGAAGCCCGGCCTGCCTAAGCCCACCGGTTAAAATAAATCACGCTCCGTCGGCGGCCGGCGCCCCCGCGCCCACGCGAAAAAACCCGCTCGGGTAATCACTGAAGCCAACGGAACGGACCGCCCCTTAAGCCCGTTTCACTGTCCTAGGACCGCGCCCAGCGGCGACCGGATACGGCTACTCGCTCGCCGGAAACCCGACACCGCGCTTAAGGCTTAACTACTCCGCGCAGGCTAACACTTAGGCCGCTACGGCTCGAGTTTGCAGCCCGAACAACCCTATCTGCGCGCCGAGTGGCCCCACGCCCGATTGCCCGCAACGCATCCTGTCGCGTTGGCCCGCGCTCGAAAGACCCAGCCCGTGCACTAGCTCCTGCGCACCGATTTGCAGCCTTCCAAGCAGCGCCGCCGTCACGACACTGAATTGACTGCCGTTCCGGCTGCGGGCCGTAGGCACAGCCCAGCCGGTTTCAGTGCCGGTTTGAGTTACGATGGCTGACCGCACGAACAAGCACTGCAGCAGAAACACCCGAGTCGACGATACCAGGGCGAGGAGTGCAGAGGACCAAGGGCGGACCAAATCTGGGACGCTCAACATGAAACACCTAACA
>CM068953.1:47232323-47246820 GCA_035128595.1 Eptatretus atami
CCCATGGTACTGTAGCCAACCTCCCTGGATGTGGCTGCAAGAGAAAACTTGATCAAAGATTGCAGCGAAGGATTGTTCGAACGGTGGAGAAAGCACCTCAATCAACTGCCAAACAGATTCAAGCTGACGTTCAGACACAAGGTACGACAGTTTCAACCTCAATGAAAGGGATTCTATGTCGGAACCCAAGACCCCACTGAGAGACAGACAGACATAAGAAGGAGTTTGCCAAAACACACCTGAACAAGCCAAAATCCTTCTGGGAGAATGTCCTGTGGACAGATGAGACATATTAGAGCTTTTTGGTAAAGCACATCATCTCTGTTTACAGAAAATAAAAATGAAGCCTTCAAAGAAGAGAACACCTTCCCTACAGTCAAACATAGAGGAGGTTCAGTCATGTTTTGGGGTTGCTGTGCTGCGTCTGGCATTGGGTGCCTTGAATGTGTGCATGGCATCATGAAATCAGGAGATTATGAAGGCATTTTGGAGCGCAATGTTCAACCCATTGTCAGAAAGCTGGGTCTCCGTCGAAGGTCGTTGGTCTTGCAGCAGGACAATGACTCCAAACACAGTTCAAAAAGCACCCAGGAATGGTTCAAGACAAAACGCTGGACTGTTCTGAAGTGGCCAGCAATGAGTCCAGATGTAAATCCCATTGAACACCTGTGGGGAGATCTGAAAACAGCAGTTGGGAGAAGGCACCCTTCAAATCTGGGAGAACTTTAGCAGTTTGCTCAAGACGAGTGGGCCAAACCGCCATTAGTGAGGTGCAGGAAACTCATTAATGGCTATCGGAAGTGCTTGACTGAAATTAATTTGTCCAAAGGTTGTGCTTCCAAACATTAAGTCTCGGGTGTGAATAATTTTGTCAATGGCATTTCTTTTTATTTTCTGATTTAAAAAGATATATTAAGTTCTAAATCAAAAAACAAAGGTTATGTAATATTAACAGTGAAATAAAGAATTGTGGAGACCATAAACTTTTGTCAATTTCAACTTGCTTCAAGGGAAAATTGTGAATTTTATTTTTAAAAAGTGCAAGGGTGCCAATATGTTTGGCCAAGACTACATGTACAAAAATAAGACTATTGTCGATCAAGCATTTAAAAAAAAATATGCTACTCAACTGGAGAACTCACTGCCTTTTAAACTCTGTGCAACCTCAACAATCACCGTTTATAAAATCTCTTAAATTTCAGTCTTTTTACAGTTGCTTATTCTTGCCTTTTCCTTCTTTCTAAAGCACTTTGTGATTTTGCTTCTGAATCGAGCTTCATACAAGAAATTGATTCATTGATTTATTAATCAGGACTGTGGGGATGCCGGCTGGTGGGAAGGTGAAATCCAAGGACGCCGAGGGGTTTTTCCTGATAACTTTGTAAAGGTCATTTCTTCTGAGGTTGATCGTGAGGTGAGATGAGCAGGGAATTATAAAAATGAAAATATCACACAATCCAGCATGCGATTAATCGTCTTTCAAGTTCGGGTTCAATGTTTGACAGACTTTTCATTTTGCCGACAGAGACCAAAGAAGCCTCCACCACCAGCTATTTCTAACAAACCGATGCCGAGTGAGTACCATCTCACTCTGTTCGTTGCCAAGCACATCAAAAATTGCAGTGTAATGCACACTTGAACACACCATGTAACATGAAGTAGAGCTCGGCAGAGATAGTTGCTGTGGCAATGTTACCGCATAATTATCCAGGTAATGATGCATGTTGTTTCATCATTTATTTTTACCCTCACTTGAACATCTGCATTTCTGTGTTTGTTTTTCCTTCCTCTGCAAAATTCCTTATTTCTCTTCCTGTTTTTTTTTTTTTTCTTCCTCTCTTTCAAAGCCTTCTTCCTGTTGGTTGACTTCATTCATCCTCCTCTTTGCCAGGCTTGTTCTCATTGCTTTCTTTTTTTCTGAAGCAGCCTCCCTCTTCATTTCTTTTGATTCCTCCATGACAGCCTTGGTATTTCTTCAGCAGCCTCCTTATAATTACTTCCTTTACCATTTCCTTCTTGGCAGCGGCCTCCTCATCTGATCTCTTAGGCGCCTCCTCATCTTGACCTCTAAGGCGGCCTCCTCATATCGACCCCATTAGGCGGCGGCGTCCCTCATCTCGACCCATTAGGCGGCGGCGTCCTCATCTCGACCCAATGCGCGTTGGCCTCCTCTCCTCCATCTCGACCCCACTGCGCGTCGCCCTCCTCCCCATCTCGTCCCCATTGCGCGTCGCCCCCCTCATCTCGACCCATTGCACGTCGCCCCCCTCATCTCGACCCCAATGCGCGTCGCCCCCCTCATTGTCGCCCCAATGCGCGTCGCCCCCCTCATCTCGACCCCCATTGCACGTCGCCCTCCTCCCATCTCGTCCCCATTGCGTGTCGCCCCCCTTCATCTCGACCCCATTGCGCGTCGCACCCCTCTACTCGACCCCAATGCGCGTCGCCCCCTCATCTCGACCCCATTGCGCATCGCCGCCCTCATCTCGTCCCCATTGCGCGTCCCCTCCCCCATCTCGTCCCATTGCGCGCCCCCTCCTCCCCATCTCGTCCCCATTGCGCGTCGCCTCCTCATCTCGACCCCATGCGCGTTGCCCCCCTCATCTCGACCCCATGCGCGTCGCCCCTCTCATCTCGACCCCATTGCGCGTCGCCCCCCTCATGTCGACCCCATTGCGCGTCGCCCCTCATGTCGACCCCATTGTGCGCGCCCCCCTCATGTCGACCCCATTGCGTGTCGCCCCCCTCATGTCGACCCATTGCACGTCGCCCCCTCATCTCGACCCCATTGCGCGTCGCCGCCCTCATCTCGTCCCCATTGCGCGTCCCCCCCTCCCCATCTCGTCCCCATTGGGCGTCGCCCTCCTCCCCATCTCGTCCCCATGGGCGTCGCCCTCGTTCCCCATCTCGTCCCCATTGGGGGTTCCACCCTCGTCCCCATCTCCACCCCATTGGGTGTCGCCCTCGACCCCATTGGCCGTCGCCCTCGTCCCCTCGACCCCATGAGCCGTCGCCCCTGTCCCCATCTCGACCCCATTGGCCGTCGCCCCCGTCCTTCATCTTGTTGCCTTCGGCAGCGGCGGGCTCCAAAATGATTCTGCTTTCTCTCTGTTATGCTTCTGGATTTTGCAACACACAGTCATTTTTTTTGTAATCTCGATTTTCATTGCCTTGCTTTTCCACTCCTCCATTCTCCTTCCCTCTTTGTTTTGAAACCATGAACAAAACCAGCATCTAAAGTTGATATGCTGGCAACTGACAAGAAAGAGCAGAAGACAACAACCGATACTTCCACAAAGGCTGAAGGTGAATTGGAATGGCCTGTTGAGCTACTCATCTTCTTTGAGAGCTCTCGTATCCAATTTCCATTATGTTTGAGAGCACAGTCTGCCATTATTCTGTTACAAACTTTACAAAATGTATGCAAAACTTTTCTCATCGGCTTCTCCCTCTCCATCTTCATGCCTAATCCAAGGACAAGAATTATTTTGCTCAAAATTGTACAATTCCCTGACAATGTATTTGGACACAGGTAATTCTAGAATTGTGTAGAAAATGTATTTTCAATGCTGATTAAATTTGTGATTAATTCTGTAATCCTTTCTCTGCTGTTGCTGTTAGTGCCAGAGGAGAAACCACGTGAAATGTTTGGAAGACACCCTGAACTGCCAAGCAAACCTTGTGCGCCTGCGATCCCGCCGAAGCCCACAGCAAGCAAAGGTGGTTCTCTGCCTCGAGGAAGTGTCACGTCTTCAAACAAACGTGGAGACAGACCTTCACCTGGAAGGTAACAATGTGCTTTCTGACATCTGTTACTCCATCGCTCGTGCATTAGCACCACCCAAACCCCCCCCCCCCTTCCTTGCTAACACGTTGCCCACACTCATGCTTGCCTTCACCTCCGACACCTGCTCCTAAATGTTGCATACTCTCTGTGCTCTGTTCCTTGGTGACTTTGGAAAATATTGTCTGTTGTCCCATGCGCCTTTCTCGTGGAAATTATCTTCATTTCCATATATTGTCTTTGGTTTACTGTACTGCAGAACGAATGATGTTCGACCTGACCACATCAGCTTGGGAGTGTCCAAGGCTGAAGATGCTGATTCAGCAGAGAAGACCTCTGGTGCAGATAAAGTTTAATTTGTTGTACGATTCATTGATGCTCCAAGCTCCCTAGTTTATTTTTTGTGCGATATTTAGTCTTGTTTCTTGTTTTGCTGCATTTTTCTTCTTGCTGTAGACATGCCAGGTGGGTTTGAGACTGTAGTGTCATCTCCAGAGAAGCTGAGTCATCCCACCACACAGCGACCTCGGCACCCAGGACGTCGTCCACCCAGCCAGTTCCCAGGAAACGTAATGGTAAGTCAGACGAAAGACCCGAGTTGGTGAAGCAATCAAAGGGGTACAAAGTGTTAATGTTTGTGTAGCATTGGCCTTTTGCTGTTCATGTGCTTTTGTGTTGTTTTTTTATCCATGTTTTATTTGTAATAGAAACCAGCTATAAAGCCGTGTTCGCCGCCACTCAGGGCTTAAGTCTTGTTTGTTTACTGCTTTCATTTTAAGGACCGGGTTTTGATACTTAAGCATAGTGTCTTTCTGTTTGTTTGTGCATTTTTCTTAACTTAACCGAAGTCGGCACCTTGACTCCGTATGAATGTTTCCCAACCAGTTCAAGCACATTCACAAATGGTTAATATTCATGTGATTTGTTTCTTTTCCTCCTGTAAAGTTGTACCTGATTGTTGATGTTTTGATTTTTACCCTTCCCTCCCACCCCCCACATCTTTTTTATCAATATATATTTGATGCACCATGTTTCAGTGGGAAGCCGGTGAATCATCCCCGACAAATTCCCCATCTCCACAACCTGAAACACCAAACGGCGAACCTCCAGAGAGTTCAGTGACTAACACGCCTTTGAATGACAACGCAGATGGGAGTGAAAACCGGACCCGCAACTCTCGCATCATAGCCGACCAGCGCCGCAGCCTAAAAAGCCCTCCAGGGATGCGCGGCGGAGCAGTGCCAGTATTCCCAATGGGAAACAATTCAAAGCCTGAGGTTTTGAAGAAGATCGGGGTCGAAGGTGGTCCAGCGGGACTGGAAGAAATCCGGGTTCAACTCCAAGAAGTTAAGGAGCAGCTTGACACGATGAAGTCACAGCACAGGTAAGCAAAAGGTCCTGCAGAGGGAACTGAATTATGACTGGAACATTTATGATGGATCTCTTACCTCCTTTCAGCCATTTGACGGTTTGCACCAAAGTTGATTTCTGATCGGCCGAAGCAATTTATTGCTTAATTTCCTGTGTTGGGTGACTCTTGTAGGCGGGACATAGTGCTCCTCACAAATGAACTGGAAGAAGAAAAGAAATGCAGGGTCTCCTTGCAGGTAATGCTCTACACATTTTGCACCACTATGAGGAATGAATTAATGTGGGTTTCATTCAAACTGCCTAACAAGTGCTGTGTGCACAAGGTGCAGTGAGTTCTAATAAGGGTATTATTTCTCTCAACCCCCCCCAGCGAGTCAAATGTCATGCCACCTTCAATGGCAACCGAAATGCTCAGGCCAACTCAACACTAATCTCTCCCTTGATACCGTACAAAATAGATATGGTGTCTCTTTCCGATTTTATAAAGTAGATCAATTTGCAATTAAAAGACAATCTTTTTCTTCTTCACGATTAGCCATGACGTCTCACCATGCCTGGTGTTGGCTAAATGGTTAGGGTGGTGGGCTTTGGATCCAAGGGTCCTGAGTTCAAATCCCGCTCAACTGTTGAATTAATACCAGGTGGCGTTAACTCGGCCTGTCATCCTTCCGAGGTGGGCAAAATGAGTGCCAGCATGCTGGTATACTGTGTCAGAGTGGCGACCCGTCCAGGATTGTGCCCAATAGCCAAGGAGACTGCTTAAGCAGCACCAACGCTCAGCAAAGAGTATGGTCCCAATTTCCTCCTCGTCGTCACCATGGTGCTCCCGTATTGTTTATGGGTTACATCGCGGTAGGATTTAACTCCAACGGTGAATAATTTTCGAATTTCTACAAATATGCTTCGTCTATGCATTCTTCGTGCTTGTATGGTAATACAAACCAAGATGGTTTCTTGCTACACCAATGACTGAAAGATCCGAAGGTTACCAGAAATTGGATGAGGTTTGTCCGAAACAAACGAGTTTGGATGGGACCTACGCAATATTCGGTTTTGTGCTCGGAACATGTTAGAGTACTGTTATGAAACAACAGAGATGGCTTGGTCTTGTTATCCACCACGATTGAGAGAGGATGCCACACCCACGATTACGCAGAAATCGCTGAAAACTGTAACACCATCGCTACTCGGCTGCAGGCATATGCACACAGACAAGTTGACTTATTAAGTAGAAGAAAAAAAACCAGCTGTCGCTCGAAACTAACACAATCTCGACCTAGATACCAGCATATGTACATGGATGATATGAGTGGTGCATCAAACACCTGTTGCTATTGCCTGGCAGTGACCACAACAACACCTGAAAATAATTATCTATAAACACAAATTTCTGCAAAATCAAATGAACCACTATCTATTTAGAGTGGAGAGAAAGTATGTGTGTATGTATCATCGACTCCTCCGAGATTTGACCTCAGACGCTAAATCACTTTCAGGGTCTCCCCTCCCTCCCCTCCACCATCTCCCCATCAGCCATCACCCTACAATACGCAACACCATCCACACCCCTCCTCCCCTCCACAATATCCTCTACCATCCCTCCTCCCTCCACCATCCACACCCCTCCAAATATCCTCCACCATCCACCACCACCCACCCTCCGCGACATCTCCACCATCCCACCACCCGCCCTCCTGACATCCTCCACCATCCCACCACCCACCCTCGCGACATCCTCCACCATCCCACCACCCGCCCTCCGCCGACATCCTCCACCATCCCACCACCTGCCCTCCGACATCCTCCACCATCCACCACCGCCGCTCCCCCCCCCCCCCCGACATATCCACCACCACCCTCCGCAACATCCTCCACCATGCCACCACCCACCCTCCATACATCCTCCACCATCCCACCCACCCGTCCTCCGTGATATCCCACCACCCACCCTCACGACATCCTCCACCATCCACCACCCGCCCTCCGGACATCCTCCACCATCCCACCACCCGCCCTCGCGACATCCTCCACCATCCCACCACCCGCCCTCCGCGACATCCTCCACCATCCCACCCACCCGTCCTCCGCGATATCCCACCACCCACCCCCATGACATCCTCCACCATCCACCACCCGCCCTCCGTGACATCCTCCACCATCCCACACCCCGCCCTCCGCGACATCCTCCACCATCCACCACCCGCCTCTCCGCGACATCCTCCACCATCCCACCACCCGCCCCTCCGCGACATCCTCCACCATCGCACCACCCACCCTCTGCGACATCCATCCACCATATCGCACCACCCGACCCTCCGTGACATCCTCTACCATCGTACCACCCGCCTTCCGCGACATCCTCCACAATCCCCATTCTTTGAGGAGGGCCATCAACACCACATGGACATGATGGGACACGGCACGGACACAAATGGTGTCCGGGAAAAGTATTAAACTGGACAATCCCATAACATACAAGACACCTGGTCAGCCTGTCAAGGTGGGATAAAGCATTCGTCGGCCATTTTATCCGTGATGTCTGAGCGTCCTGGGCGGTGCCCGTGCTGTCGAGCGATGACAGGTATTTCTGCTCGAGTCAGATATAAACCGATTTTATGAGTTAATACAAAATCCCCCTTATAAACTGTTAATTGAACAGAAAATCAAACCCCACTGAGTTGAAGCAGTCATGTGACTGGCTTCTTCATCAACACTTACGCCATCTTTGTCAGAATCGCTCGCACAAGGCTCAAAACTATTTGGCTCCACAATTCCCTCAAACATCTCCTTCACTGATTTCGTCTTCAATAGTTTCTTCAAAATCCCACGTATTAGTTTCAACATACTGAGAACCTTCAGTGTTGCTCATGATGGTGGAATCGGTGTCTGAATCCGAGCTCGAAATACACCGTTTCTCTATGTAAGCCGCCATTCAGATCAAGATGGCTTCAATATGTGACGTCACTAGGAAATTGAAAATCGACACGAGGGCTTTTTTCGACACTTTGTGATTGCAAAAAAAAAATTGAATTTTTCCCCCCTTCAAATTAGACCGTGATTAATGATTCTCAATGGTTTTCAGAAAAATAAAATTGTGTTTGGGTTCCCCTTTAATCTGAGATTGGCAGATTTTCGTTATGGCGATAACTTGTGTACTTCTAAAAGGATTTTGACCAAACCTGGTGTTACGATGTACTTAATATATTACGAAGATGAAACCATTCGATTTTGGGTTCAAAAGGTCGTGTCCTTTGAAATTCTGTTACTGCAATAACTTTGAACTACTCAAATTTCAACCTTACTTGCCACGCATATTGACTATGTAATACAAAGATTAAGTGATTCGATCTTAGAATCAGCAGGTCATAGGTCATGTGCCCTTTTGAAATCATTTTGCAGATCATAACTCAAGTTAAAAGCATCTGATGTCTCTTCTACTTGTGTATCTTCTCTTGCTCTCTCTCTGTCTCTGTCTCTCTCTGTCTCATTTTTCATGTGACCCTGGGTTAACATCTAACGTGGGTGGAGGCATATCCATCAATGCATTCATGTCAAATTCTGCTTTCTAGTTATGCTTTGAAATCGTTTTGCTGAGACATTTTGAGGACTATTGACTTTTTTTTTTAATGTTCACTTTGTTGCTTATGAGCTATAATATGCATATCCAACAGCTAAACCACTCAAAGTTGGATTCAGGTGGGATATTGCCTCTTTATAATCATCATTGCCATGGTTTGCTGAATTTTAGAAAGCCACTAGACCCGTGAACCCGTTGGGTTCCCGTTGTGACAGCGGTTGATGGGGGGGGGAGAGAAACACTTTTTCTATTATTTAGTGGTCAAACTTTAACTTGAAGAAAATTTGAGCATTTACCTCAGGAAGCATCGTTCGGCCAACCGGTTTCTCGAGGTATATCAACATGTTCTCCATGGTTTGTCCTTGCGCTTTATGGATTGTCGTACCAAAACTTGACTGATATGGGAATTTATTTTTAAATAATTTTTAATCGTGTACCGTTTTGGCTGTATTTCAGGAACATCTAGATATATAAGATACATCTAGATACATCTAGATATATAAGATATAGATAAGATTATCCAAATATTTGGATCCCTTCTCGTTGTTGTCCTCATCCTGCCTTTCCTTTTTCTTTTTTTCTTTTATGTTTCCTTGTAGTTTACAGCTTTACTTGTGAATTTTTTTTGAATATATATATATATATATATAAATTTTTGAGTTGAGTACTGCTCTGATCTGTTTTGCAGGCTGAGGTACAGAAGTTGAAGAAGCAGCTACAGGGGAAGTGAAAATGGTTCTTCCAGCTACTCCATTGCTGCTTCTGTCGTGACACCTTATTCAGGCCATGACTGCAGTGTTGTCATTTACCGCCCCTTTGTACATACATTAACCTCTCCTTTATGGTTTTATTTTTTTGTTTGTTTAATGCTTGCTTATCAAACTTTTTCTCTCTTCCTCACAGCACATTCTAGATTGCCATATGTATATAAATACCATGTTTTGTTTTTCATTTTTCCAATCTGGGGGGGGTGGGGGAAGGGGAAAATGATTTATATATTATATAAATGTATAAAAATGGAGCGTTGGTGGGCTGGTGTATCTCTTTGTTGACGCATGCGTTCCCACCTATGTACATACCACTTCCTCTTCATTCTGCAAACCATAGCAGCCTTGACTCACTCACCCACTGCTCTTCTCACTCCTACATTTCTTTACCCTCATTTTCCTCCACCCCTCCACCTCCTGCTGCTACTCTGCACCTTTGGTTTGCACTGAAGCTTATTTGAAAGTCTGGAGGAATTAGGCTCTTCTGGTTGAGGTAGGCTTGGTTGCTTTGTGGGAGGCATTTAAAAAGGGACAGCATATTGTAGGGCTGCTTGGTCGTGGGGTTATGTGAGAAAAGCATGACTGGGGTGAGAGAGGGTGTGGCTGGGGTTCTTGAATGGGATGAGCAGATTTGAATCTATTTCCAGCTGCTTTTATTCAGAAAATGCTTGGTACAGTGTATTTTTTTTTTTTTCTAAGTGTTTTCATTCTTTCATTTCCAGCTTGTTCTTTATGAAGTTGCAGATTGAGGGAGGTGTTAATGGTTGCTTTGTTATGGTGCATTTACCCTGGTTACGGGTGTGAACCACTTACCCTGCCAGTGATCTTGAATGCTTGGCTTGGCCCAAAAATTAAGCTTCATTGTCCTCTGTCATCCAGAATTCCCTCCCCTTAAGGTGAAGCAGTCGGTCTTCTCGCACCATTCTTGAACCTCATGGGTATCATGTTTTTTGAAACCTTACCCTGTTACCTTGGCAGCATTTGTAAAAGCCAGTGTGAAGGCCTTTAGATTACTGTTTTCATCTTTGCTGCTGCCATACTCGCCATTATATTTCTCACCCAATAAACCTTTACAGAAGTGTTATGAGCAGCAAGAACAGATGTTGATAACATTGGTTTTGCTCTCACCGTTCACTTTTGATAAGTTGTTAAACATGGCCAGTGCCTTTCCCAAGTACTGTATTTCTTTTTGTATTGTTCATTTACTGAACAAGGCTTTTCAGAGTAACGAGGCAATAAATGCTCGTTTATCGATGCCAGCTTTTGTTTGAGTCATCGGACCATGCTCTGAGGGGTTGCGTGAGATGCTGGTCTAACATTGCTGCTCATCCCTGCTCTCCACTTTCCTGATCTTTTTTTTAAAATTATCATCTATTTTGTTTTTTTTTGTTGTATCTACCAAGCTTTACAATTCTGTTTTCATCCCAACCTCCTCTTGAGTTAGTTATAGCCAATGGGCAGTTAATTAAATGCATTTATTTTACCTTGCATTTTAATTTTTTATCAGATAATTATGATGCAACTAACTCTGTGGGATTGGCAAAATTGGTTTTGTTTGATTCCAACAATATGAAAATGGTAGATACTTCCTTCCAATTGGTATTGTGACCTCGTGTTGAGTGTGTTTCTTTTGACAGGAATTGAGCCAAATTTCTGCTGAGCGCTTTGTTTATAACGATTATCTTGATTTGACGGCCCAATGCAAGACAATCATGCTGTTTTGCCATAAATTACCGATCATCATGTGAATAATGTCAGCTTTGTTGGTACCCTGAAACTTCCTTCATAAAATTGCATTTCTTGTTCGATTCCAAATCCTTCCTGAAACAATTGTAATGAAACTTTTATTCTCACAGGGAAAATCAAGTCTTAAGCTTTCCTGGGAATGTGAAAGAGAAGACAGTACATTCCACATCAGTTAGTTTTTATTTTTTTCTATTATTATTATTCAGATCAATGTGTAGCAGAAGTTTGCAGCTGTTTTGTTGAATTAAATTTTTTTTAATTACTACTTCTGATGTCCACTCTTAATATGGCTTCGATCAAATCATGACCAACAAAATCATATTTTTTTTTGGGGGGGGGGGGAGAAAAAAATCGAATATGATTTCTGTCCATTCCACACATTTTGACAAGTTGCTCTTTCGGTTTGTGAAATGTGTTAATCTCATGTTGCTTACCGACATAAATGGATCACGATCACCCTTCCTGCAAGACATCCTTCTCTGTGACATTCTGAGCTCATGACAAACCTTTTGCCTTTCCTTTGGATGTGGGTAATGATTTTCAAACTTCTATTTTTCAAAAAAATAAAATATAATCTATGTATGCCCTCTTCATGTGTGACAAATTTTTATAAATCCTGTGTTTGTACCTTCTGGTAATGGATGATCACCTCATTCTTTGTAGGTTGTAATGAGCATCCCACCACTGACACCATTTTTTTTTTTTAACTGTACAGTATTTCACTCCTTTTGCAAAAAAACAGGAGGGAAACTTGCATTTGTGGTTAATGTTGATATTTTTTGAAACTCTTGCATCTATAATAGTGTCTCCTCCATAACTCCAAAACCATGAAACCTAGCGGCCTGAAACTTTGCATGCATATGAGGAGAACTCCAAGGGAGTGCATGAATGCAAATTGGGTGTTTGGGTTAATTCAAACAGCCCTTTTGAAGATAATTAACAGCCTTATTTAATTATCATTTATGAAGGCGCATCCTTGGTCACCTCGCTGGGGTCTTGATTCGCCACTTTTTTTTGGCCTGCTCAACAATGCGTTGACTTGGAACAGGCCACAACGGTTTCTTCACGGTTGTTGTTTTTTCCACTTTACTCACTCATATCATTGAATGCTTGATCATCATACCTACGAATTGCTGGATACATTGCAATACTTATATAAACACCTGAAGACACCAGCGTTCGTGGCTTCATTTCATTTCATTTCGACAAATGCCATTCCCTCTAGAATTTCTCAATCTCGGCCAAATTTCAAAATTTAAACTTCTTTATCGACTTCAGCAGTAGTTCCGACTGCTAAAAATTTGTCCAATTTAGACATTGTTTATTTGACCAATTCGGACATTGCCTGACATTCCAGGCATCTCCAGGTGTGTTGGGTGTTTATATGATTGATCGGCGATCGCTAATCATTCGCCAAGCCAGCGGTTCCTTATCAACTGTTTTGTTGGAGTGCTTGCTTGAGTGCTTAAGCCACTTTGTGAGTGTTATACAATATTTGCACTGTCACTGAATATATCGAATGACTTGAACAAAGTTAAGAGCCCACTCGCCTGCATTTGGCTCTATGCCATGCAGTGCATCGGGCGGTGCCTGAATCGCTGAAAATGTGCGATTTTATTTTGCACCACGTATCCCCTTCTTGTATGATATTTCATGATATGACCCATCACTTCGGCAAAGATTAGATTAAAAAAATTAAACTTTTCATTTTTAAAAGTTTATTCAACCATTTTGTGGAAATGCTTGCCTGAGCCACAAGCCACTTGGTGAGCGCTCTTCAAGCTTTGATGGTGATGCCGTGGTGCAGTTCTCCATGGGGGGCATTTCCAGAGATGGGAAAGCAAAATAAATTCGATGATTACAATGAGTAGAAAATATTTTCAGTTGTTACAAAGCAATAAATTGCCACATTGTGGCAGGATAGCTGAGTGGTATGTATGCTCGATCTAAGCTGTCTAGCCTGGGTTTGAATCCTGACCCAGCTATAAACTGTCATCCCGGTGTTTCACAGGCAAGGTGATTCATCAATGTGTGTGCCGTCTATCAGTTGGATGTTTAAACTGGACGTCACATCTACCAGAATCTCCCCCTCTCTCCCCTCTCTCTCCCCCTCTCTCTCCCCCTCTCTCTCTCCCCTCTCTCTCCCCTCTCTCTCCCCCTCTTCTCTCCCCTCCTCTCTCCCACCCATCTCCCATCTCTCTCCGACCCCTCTCGCCTCTCTCTCTCTCTCTCTCTCTCTCTCTCTCTCTCTCTCTCTCTCTCTCTCTCTCTCCTCTCTCTCTCTCCTCTTCTCTCTCTCTCTCTCTCTCTCTCTCTCTCTCTCTCTCTCTTCTCTCTCTCTCTCTCTTCTCTCTCTCTCTCTCTCTCTTCTTCTCTCTCTGTTCTCTCTCTCTCTCTCTCTCTGTGTCTCTCTCTCTCTCTCTCTCTCTCTCCTCCTCTCTCCTCTCTCTCTCTGTGTCTCTTCTCTTCTCTCTCTCTCTCTCTCTCTCTCTCTCCCCCCCCCTCCTTCTCTCTCCCTCTCTCTCTTCTCTCTCTCTCTCTTGCTCCCCCCCCATCTCCTCCTCTCTGTCTCTCTCCCTCTCTCTCTTCTCTCATCCTTCCTCTTTCTTCCTCTCCTCTCTCTCTCTCTCTCTCCTACTCCTCTCCATCTGCTAAGGGGACTTACAGACTGACGACTTCGTTTTCAATTTAAAACTGCTTCCCCTTAGTGTCGCATGTACGAATCAAATTTGGAGTGAGCTGACCGGAGAGGTTAAAAGGTCGTGCACATGCGGGAATGCATGCATGCATACAGATAGATAGCATGGGGTTTAAGTGCTCCCACCCAGTTTTATAGAAACATGGCGGTTAAAAAGAAAATGTTGCTGTTTGGGCACGCTTTATCGCCCTTCCCTTTTCCCATCACACTGCCTCCCTCCCCTTCCCTTCATTCTTACCTCCTCCCACCCCTACCCGGAGTGAGACGTCGCTCTCCCTACCTCCCTCTCCTCTCTCTCCCCTCCGTCCCAGCCTTCCTCTATCCCTCCCCGGTACATGCTGCTTCTTTGCTTGACGCTCAGCATTTAAAAAGATAGATCACGGACAATCTTTCATGATACAACACATCACTTCGGCAAAGACGATATGAAAAAATTAAATGTTTCATTTTTCAAAGTTTCTTGAACCATTTCGTGGGAGTGCTTGCCTGAGTGGTTATAAACCACTTGGTGAGCGCTTCAGCCGCTTGCTGTCAAACCTCGACTCAGATTCTGC
>CM068953.1:47275396-47290808 GCA_035128595.1 Eptatretus atami
AGAGGAGGAGGAGTCCAGCGATGACGACAGAAAGCGGGGTCGGGGTGATGACGACAGAAGGCGGAGTCGAAGTCAAGCTTGAGTGGGAGAGGCAGGGCAGAGAGAGAGGAGGAGGATCTGCTCGGACCTTTATAGGCCCCGGGGCGGGGGGCCACTCCGAAACTCGGTGTCGTCACCCAAATCGGGCGCTCTGATTGGCCCCGACCCCCTGTGAGGCCCGGCCGTGATGGCCGGAAACCGCAGCCTTCCACTTCCATCAAGGTTACCCCGAGCCGTAAAAATGTCTTGCTCCAACCTCACGACATGATAAGAATCGCCCACACAGAACTCAGCACCATGAATCGCCTTGCACGAATCCCCGGGCCATCCCCTGATGACCGGCCGAGAGTGGCGTCAGTCCTGCACGCCCGCTCGGGCGCCCCGACCAGCACTGGCCAACGCGCCCGTTCCGTGTGCGCCAACGTGGCCCGAGCTGTACAACATGCCTCCGCCCGATCGCAGCTTCGCTGGCCGTAGAGGTGAGAAGGTAAGATGTTATGGCAAACCTATGCACAGACAGTAAGATGAGACCATTCGTGCCCGGCTCTGTATGATAACAAAGTGTCGCAAGCTGCGCACGGGTCTGCCTTTGAGAGCAGGTTCCGTGCAACATCTTCCATTCCCATCCGCCATTACTCACGTGGCCAGCGCTCGCCCGATTCTGCTATCGTGTGCGCGGGGCGAAACCCGATCGATATAATGAGTCCAGAAATGGGTTGAAAGGAAGGCGCCACTTGCGCCTTGCACACTCACATCCCGCGCAATGTGGCGTGGGGTTGCCATTCTATTATCTGCCTCGGTACGCGTTCCGTGCAGCGTGGGCGTCGTGCTGGGTGTGTTTTCTACGGAGGGATGTCCAGCGTAATGCCTGCTTGGCCTTCGCTGAGGAACCATCTCACAGCGAAGGGCGCACGTGGCTCAGATTTACCTCAGGAATAACAAGAAAAGAAGAGTAGGAATCAAGTTAGAAATGAAACGAAGCAGGAATGATGTAAGCAAACCTAGCTATGAGATCCTCGCAACGCACGCCCCTGTTGTCCCGCTAGACAAAAGGGAAGAGACTATTTACACGTATATTAATGGAATAACTGTCTTGGGACCACTGTCTGTTGGATGCATGCGGTTCCGAGAACCGCAACAAAACTTTCCCTTCATTACATAGAGATTACTCGGCTTTCAATATTCCAATGACATCCTTCACCCATTTGATGTTGCCGTTTAATCACCTCGTGACCCAAAGACTGGTTCTACAGCTGAGTAGGTATTATACATTTGTCACTTCTGGTGAAAACATGATCCTTCATGAACATCCTGTCCTCCTGGGATCCAGCGAGCATGAACAAAACTCAAACTTCAAATACTGAGAATTGGTCGATCTGATCATGACTGCATTTTTCATTATCCATCCTTGGAAACGTGGGGGGAAAATTCGCCATTCAGGGCAGATGCAATTTCAATGTGCTTTTCATTAATTTTTTGGGGGGGACAACCATTTATTACCTTTAGGCTACTGATTGGCTGTGAAGCTCATGTGACATCCTTCTTTTTCTACCCCTTCTTTTCAGAAGAAGTCAGTCACATTTTCTACAATGGCAGAGTTTAAACTCAAACATCTCAACAAAAGGATATGTTTAACTTCTCGTTGCAAATTTATGTTGGCTAATTGTTAACGGAAAGAAAACAAAGAAATACACCTTTCTTTTACACTGCTGATCAATTTTAAGCGGCCATGGTTTTTGGGTTTTTTTTCCACCAACTTATCTCAAATTTGCAACAAGATGAACCACACCACTTGTAGTCACAGACTACAATCTTCACAAGCCGATGAAGCTGATGAACTAAAACACGAGTCGTACCATACCATGCAGATGCGTATCCCATTTGGAAAAAAAGTGTGTCCATGTCCCCAGCTGCTGGACTGCTTCGTGCTGCCGGTGGTGCTGCTGCTGTCTCGGTGGTTCCTGGATTATCGGTTCCGTGCAGCTCATATTGTTGCTGTCGCTGTCTGCATTTTGGGGGTCACCACAATGGTTGGGGCTGATGCAGCCTCCAACCATAAGAGTGGAAATGGTGAGTGTGCGTGCGCATATTTGTTTATTTATTTACCCATTTGTTATATTTTATGCCTCCGAAGACGTGATGTTTTTGAGTTACCATCTGGCTGTGCGTCCATCCATGCATGTGGAACAGATTTGTCATTACCACCATATATATATATATTAGAATGGACATGCTGGTCATTTCATATCGTGGCGCATGAAACTCATGGCAGCCATCTTGGAGTGTGTAATCGCTACTGTGACATCATCGATTGAGCAAGTTTTGTGCGAAAGATCCGAGCTATTTTCCATCCAAAAACATCCAATTTTAGGGATCATGGCATAAATATAAACCCGACTGGCATTGTGTACCACTCTTGATATCAGATGGGTAACCCGTGGAGTATTTGTGTCGCTTTTCACTCGCTATCATTCGTGGAATACTTCCGCATGAATATTCCACTCGTGGCCTATCGGATATCAACACAGTGCTCCACAATGCTCGTTTACGTTCTCTATATTTTGATGGGAAAGCCATCAAACTGCTCATTAAATAATAGGTCCGAGCGGCTCTGACCCACGGTCAGAGCGGTCCGAGTTTCAAAATAATCGGCCCAGTAATGAGGGAGGAGAGGAAAAAAAAAGCTGAAATGTCAACACACCAAGCGACATCGCCACCCATTTTGTAATGGCTCTTTTAACCTTACAATATATTGTTGCGGATCTGGGGTCTGGGTTTATCACGAGGCAGCTCCTCGGACCTTTACCCTTCCTCCGTTTCTGAGGCCACCGGTCACAGATAACTCTGCGGTCTGACGGGATGCTAGGCAACCGTGGCCTCCGATTAGAACCATTTCTCTCTCTTTTGTAATGTTTTAATAAAACTTTCCTGAATGAAGATCTTAAATTGGCACAGCAACAAGCTCAAAAACAAAGCAAAATCACAGCAGCAGCCTTTTTAGATCACAGCACAAGTGTCGAAGTAAATAAATAAAGTATTAATAAATCTATTATACAAGTTGAAGTGCGTGTCTGTCCATGCTGCTTTTGCTTTTCTAGCCTGGGTTCAGATCCTGACCCAGCTGTAAACTGTAATCCTGGTGTTTTGCAGACTGGATGATTCATCAATGTGTGTGCAGTCCCTCTGATGGACGTTAAACTAGGCGCCCCATCACCGATATTAGTTTGTGGACGTTAAAGATCCCACGGTGTCCTTCGTATACGCCTGGTGTTGGCTTAATGGCTTGAGTGGTGGGCTTGGGATCCGAGAATCCTGAGTTCATATCCCATTCGGCTGTTGAATTAATACCAGGTGGGGTTGACTCTGCCTGTCATCCTTCCGAGGTCAGCAAAATTAGTGCCAGCATGTTGGTATCCTGTGTCGGAGTGGCAACCTGTCCAGGATTGTGCCCAATAGCCAAGGAGACTGCTTAGGCAGCATCAATGCTCTGCAGGGAGTATGGTCCCGATGGATGGATGGTGTCCTTCGTGAAGAGTCAGCAAGCTGTTGCCAGCACCCTGGGCAAATTACAAATTCCTGCCATAACCTTCATCGAACGTCACGCCTGACTAGCCAGTTCGTGAAAAGCCACACTTCCCCAGGCCAACCCCGCAAGAATGTGGGACTTCAAACAAAGCATACCATGATCTTTCACCAGCCATGACTCTTCAATCATGTAATGATGAGGAAGTGAAGATGAGTCCATATTAGGAGTTTCGCTATACTGGACTGTTTAAAAATATATATTACGGGAGAAGTTCCATCATTTAGCAACCCCTCAATGGACCCTGGGACAGCGACCTCCCTTTACCCCTCCCCTCACCTGCATGGGCCCTGATACCACCCACCATCAGTCCCATTCAATCAAATGAAATTACAGTTCCACTGGCTTCCATTCAATCAGTAATGTTGACAGTAATAACCGCGAGGCCTACCTAGTTGTAAGCCACTGACACAGCAAGGTTGATTTGCCTCGCTGAGTAAATCATGCAACTCGAGCTCATCGCGGCTGAATATGGATCATAATATAAATTATGAATAATCACTACAGTACTCACTTGTGGAAGCTTGGACAGTGTACTTTTGCCCTGGTTCAGTATTTTGTGCAGTTAATCATAAAACATTCTGCTCCACGACTGCAACGCTACTTCCTGGAAGGCGCTGTCACCATACACATTCCAAGATGGCCACCAGAAATTCTGTGCTAAACACCAGCGTGTCTATTCTATCATGCACAGTATATATTTGTATGGTTACCGCAATAACTCGTGAACTGCAGAAGGGATTCCAACGAAACTTGGCAAAAGTATGAACTGTAATGAACTGATTCAATTTCGGGTTCAAAAGGTCAAAGGTCTATGGTCACATGACCTTTCATTGAAAATCTTTGTGACCACAATAAACTTGTGAACCACTCAAAAGATTTCAACCATACTTGACACACGTATGGACTGCAATACAAAGATAAACTGATTCTAATTTTGCGTTAAACAGAAGCATCTGTTTTCTCTCTTCTACTTATCTCTCTTTTCTCTCTCTCACACTCTCGCTCATGTGAACTTTACTTTGTCTTGTGACCTTTAATTAAGATGTAACGTAACAGTGGGTAGACATCTAACTCAACGTGGGCAGAGGCATATCCATTGACACATTGGCGTCAAATTCTATTTTCTAGTTTTTAAAATTTTTTTATTATTCTCTTATTCATCGATTCACTTTTAGATGTGGTCAGGGGTGTGTGTGCAGCACTGCCTTTTCATATAGTTAGTTTTTCTGTGCTGATACCGTTCCCCTGAGGAAATTAAGTCAACCAATTATAATTATTACGAATATTATTCATCTCATTAGGAAATCAGGATATTGTCATCACTGTGGATTTTTAACATAATTTAATTTTTGGTCTTGACGCCTTTTGTTTTATTTTTTTATTTTTTATTTTGTAATCAGTCAGCAAAACCTTCCTGATCTGTACACACTTCTTGATCATTACCTTCACCACCTACGGTGGATCGAGGTTATGTTGTCACCCATGTCTGTCTGTCTGTCTGTCTGTGAACAGGATATCTCAAGTTGTAGATGGATTCGGATGAAATTTGGGGGAGAGCTTGGGTATGTGATGTACACAATGATTAGATTTTAGTGAAGATCCTAATCAGAATCTGGATACGAGTTATTTGTTTTTAAGTGTATCTACCGAGTGCCCTTCTAGTTTTGTACTTTTCTTACAAACGTCAATTTAAATTTTTGCTACTCTGTAACAGATTATGATGGGTGTGATGATATGGTGATAGAAACAAAGGTCATAATGAGGATGTGGACAAATATCACAGTGATAATGATGTGTTACTGATTATATGATAGTAAAATGTGATTTTAAGTTTTTATTTTTCTAGAGACCAATCAGCTCTTGGGTGACCTGCTGGTGCTTGGAGGTGCTGCCCTCTATGGAATCTCGAATGTGGGCCAAGAGTACATGCTCCAAACTCGGAGCCAGCCAGAGTTTCTTGCCATGCTGGGTCTTTCTGCCTCGCTCATCACTGGAATACAGATGTTAGTGTGTTTACTCGTCAGATATAACATCTTTAATCATCAGATCTCATGTTTGGAGGGTCATTTTATCGTATAAAGGAAGGTACCTTACACTTATCTGATAGGATGGTGCAGAGGTAGCACACTTTCTTTTGAGCTGTCTTATCTGAAGTTGATTCCCGACCCGGCTATAAACTTTCAGATTGATGTTTTGCAGGCGAGGCGTTGCATCACAAAGTGTGCCATCCTCTGCACACGTCCACCAGCATTAGTTGTTGGACATTAAAGTTACCATGGTGATTTTTGTCAAAAAGTAGGCGAGTTATTGCTGGTACCCTGCAAAAAATTCCTAATTCCTACCAGCTTCACTCGAATGTCAGGCCTGGTCAGCTGGTCATAAAAGACTTGGACAAAGCATACATCTGTATGAACCGCTGTCCTCAACTTAGTGAGCAATGGTGTAAGGAGGAGAGAGGTACCTTGCACTTAATGCATCTGTATAATCATGTTAAAGTGGAGTGGTGTTTTCTCTTTGCTGAATGTACCACATCGCTTTGTGTCCACAGAGCCATCACGGAGCGAAGCGCGGTGGCAAGCATCAAGTGGGATTGGAGAGTAGGTAAAGTAACGCATTTTCATGACATTGGGTAAATTATTTATTATCAAAACTGAGACTTCCTCATTGCTTGGTCTTCGTATCCAGCTCGTCTTTTTACCCTCGCCAGAGGAGAGGGTATTGCATTTTGGTCTGTTTGTTTGTTTGTTTGTTTGTTTGTCTGTCTGTTTGTCCCTACAGAACTTTCATGTTTTTCTCTGCAACCGCTTGTCGGATTGAGGCGAAATTTTCACCATTGGTGCGACTACTCATGTGGAATGTTTGAATGATAATTATGACATCATAGATCACGTGGTGTGGCAGCCATATTGGAAAAACTTTGGACCTCTGTATCTCTGAAACCACACCAAGGAAGAAATTGAAACTTGGCCCATGGCAAGTCCTCATGGGGAATGAGTGTGATGTTTTTTTTATGACGTCATAGGTGCCCTCGTTATGACGTCATAATTGCATATGTAGAACACCACATCCGATCAGTATGAAATTTGAGGGTCATCTTGGGATAAAATGGTCCACAAAAAAATTATGATGTCATTGGTCACGTGATTTGGCAGCCATATTGTTAAAAAAAAAACCTTCAAAAATCTTCTCTGAAGTGGCTGAACAGATCGAGGCAACTTTACACTTATGACCGCCTGTCCATGAGGAACAAAAGGTTTGCACATATGACATCATAGGTCACATGGTTTGGCAGCCATATTGGATTTACCCTAAAACATACAAAAATACACCACTCAAAAGAAGTCCTGGCGAGGGTCTGCAATTTCTGATTGCTCTTTTTCTTGTTTTTTATTCATGCTGCTATTCTTGATTAGCCCCGGTCATTTCCGCTTGAATAAGTCCTTGGCACGGAGTTGGTCAATCAATCTCCTGAGAGCCATCCAAGGATCTCTTGCATTCTAAAATGTTATTATCTTGCCTTCATGGAGCCAGGGCCATGCATAATGTGTTGTATTGTGGGGTCGGGCAGCCTGGCAGAGGTTGCAGGTGTCGTCATTGGTGTCGGCAAGTCATTGTTTGTACTGTAAAGGCTGTGTTCCCCACTCTTCCCTGCTGTCCGGATTTGTCAGCACAGCACGGCCACAGTCTTCTTGTTCTTATTGGTGGTGTCACTTCCCTTTCTTTAAAAACATTCATTCACATGAAGGTGAAAATTTCAATGCCTCCTCAAGCCAACATTCCTCTGTAATTGTTTCAAGCTTCACAACCTTACATGCACCGTGTCTGATTGTTTTTATTTTTTTGTGTGTGAGAGCAAATACAGCCAGCCATTGATTGCAATAGCTGTCATTCCCCTCAAATGGAAACCTTTCATTTGCCTGGCTTTTAATTGTAAAACAGCTGCACTGACCCTCATTAAATTACTGATGCATGGTGTGGCCTTTTCCTCAAGGCCCCCATTTTTTTTTGCATTTGTCACACTTGATGGATGAATGTGTTAAGGTTGATTTATTTCCCAAGCTACAAAGGAAAGATGGTAATGATGGCATGATCATTCCCGAAACAAGCCTGGTGTTGGCTCAACTGTGAAGGTGGCTGGCTTAAGATCTTCGGGTCTTGAGTTTGAGCCCCTGTCTGCCGTTGAAATAACACCAGGTGGGTTGACTCAGCCTGTAATCCTACCGAGGTTGGCAAAATGAGTACCATCTTACTGGAAACAGGGGGCACTGCATCAGCTGCACAACCATGTGGCCAGCAATGATGCAACCAGCAGCCACAGGCTGCATACGAAATACTGGAATAATCATTACCTAAACAACTAGATTGTTCCAGGTTTATGATTGGACAGGAATTGTTCATTTGTTCGTAGCATTAGGTTTTGAATTTTAACAATGGCCACAATTGTATCGCCTGATCTTATTTTGTACAACTCCACTGTTAGTTTCGTAATGAAGTGATAAAAGCAACTTATTATCCGTGACGGAACGGAATGGTGTTAACAGCAACTCCAAAGCAAGCTTAAAAGTATTTGAACTCAAAGGATGTGTCGTTGTGTGTTGCCAGGTCTTCTTCTGGTGGCATTTGCACTCTGCATGTTCATCCTCTACTCGCTGATGCCGATCGCGCTGCGCCTCAGTGGTGCCACTGCTGTCAACCTCTCCATCCTCACAGCAGACCTCTACAGCCTCTTACTGGGCCTTTTTATCTTCCATTATGTGGTACGAGCTTTTCTTTTGGTGCTTTTATTCAAACCAACACCACAGGGGAAGGGTCAAGCCCAAAAAGCAAGAGTGAAAAAGCACCTCTGGGTGAAAAAGCAAAGAAAAAGATGTGAAATATATAATCGGGATGGGGGTGCCGCAGATGATTGGCCCACGGTCAAATAAAGAGGGGGTGAGAAGCTTCCCAGAACTTTGCAGACAAAGACAGGAGCGTTCCAGATGGCACCAACAGTGCAAAGTAGTGGCCTCAGAAGAGCCTCCCAGAATCCCGTGCTCGGTGCGACTCCAGTCACGAGCTGGCAGAGAAGGGGACCCGAGATTATCTGCCACATGATGAGGCAGCCTCCCAAGGCAACACATCTGGATTCAGGCCTCTAGTTTTCTGGCGGCAAGTCTGTGGGAACACCAACTCCAGCTGTACCCTCTATCAGGAACTGCAGAACCAACCTGTAAGGCAAAAAGAACCCTCAAAAGCCCACAACCCCTCACCCCACTTCCCATCTTGCAGCCTGTCCCAAAAGCTTACAGCAGAACCAATGTTCCACTATAGGCCCCTACGGGACAGGTGATAGTACCACCCTGGGTGGCTGCAGACAGCCCACTACCTAAAAGTATTATTATTTTAATAAACTTGGGGTGCTTGTTAAAATAATAAGTCGTACTTTCACAAACAAATGCCCATCAAGTGAAAGGTAGTTAAAACAAGGTGTGGTGATGAGGTACCCTGAAGTAGTGATATCTAAAATAATGAGGTATTGCCAAGTTAATGTGCAATGAGGTAAAACAAAGTGTAGAAGTGAGGAATGAGGTATCATTAAGTGTGAACGTGTGCTACGATGAGGTAGTGAGAATGTGATGATGATGGAGTGAGGAATGTGTGTAACTATGTATTACTCCTGTCCCTCGCAGTTCTCATGGCTCTATCTACTCTCATTCGGGACAATCACACTGGGACTGCTTCTGTACTTCTCCATCCCAATAGCCATCGTGCAGCGTTCAAATGCAGCTCCACCTCCAGCACCAGATCTGTCAGCTGCTCCTGCAGACTTTCTTCCTGGAGACGGTCACTCCCTCTAACTCTCAAAGTCTTAGGGAAGTCACGGACAGTTTGAGTGACATCGTTGCCATGGTTGGCCAGGCATCATGGTTCTCGTTTTTTAACCAAGGATCAGGAAGGGAGAGTCTTGAAGACTTGACTGGTCATTTCACGAGGGCTTTGCATTGAGCTGTAAGAAGAACGAACAGTAGTTGTATCTATTTAATTTATCACGTCTGTTTAGGATCGAAGACCGAACACAAAACTATGCACTGGCTGCACTTTAGGTGTGATTTCTCTCTGCTTTGACTACTTTGTGAAGTAACGGGGCGTTTTGAATGTAAGTTTTGCATTCCTTAATAATTGTGCATAATTTGTCTGGACTGGTCTCCAAAGACAAGATTTTGTCCCGGTTGTTGTTCAACAATCTCCATTAAGTTACCACTGTAAATTTGTTTTTTTTTCTTTTTAAAAATGCACTGGTGTAGTATTACAATCCATGTAAGGCAAAAGGAATATATTTGTCATCAGTCTGTTCTTATTTTGTAAACATTTTCCATCATTTACATGTTCATACAGTGGAACATGCAGACAGTTTGGAGAAAAGGTGTTGTATGATGAGTTACCATGCAACCTGCAATAGTTTTTCTCCACCCTCATTCAAAATTTGTGCTTGGGTGATACATGGTGCCAGTCTGCTTCATTTGGACCTGTACCAAATGCTATATAAACTGGAAGGGCACTCGAAGGAGCGCATACTTCCCCTGCGCAATGCCTGATCCACGAGAACATATCGGACCCAATACATTTTTGAAATATGCTACATATTGTGTTTGGCCCTGTCTCTCAATGGTGAAGAATCACTTAAAATTAAATAATTCTCAAATCCGGATCTTCACCAAAATTGAATCGATTCTTCCTTGTCACATACCCAACGTGTCCAAGTTTTGTCCGAATCCACCCACAACTTTTTGAGATATTCTGCACACGAACAGACAAACAATAAAAAGACGTCGTGCAGAGCACTATACTTGCAACTTCCACCCCCATCTCCAAAGGTTGCTATGGATATATCAAATTGTCCGTTTCATTAAGATTAAAATTGACAATCTTGATCAACGCTCAGCTCAATCGGATGAAAATTGTTCATTTTTCAGATTGAAATGGATTTTAGTTTGACCTTTTGACCTCAAAAATAGTTGCTTTCCCAATTCAGTGATGTACTATGCAAATCCTGTTCAACTAAAAGTTAATAGGATGTAAATTGATGATTTTAGAAGTTTGACCTTTGACCTTTTGACCTCAAAAATAGTTCGTTTCCCAATCCAGTGATGCAATATGCAAATCTTGTTCAAATTTCAAGTCAATTGGATGAAAAATGATGATTTTAGAAATTCGACCTCAAGATGATCTTTGACCGAAAAATCAATTGGCTTCTCAGTTGAGACTGCCTCTACAACTTGGTAAAGTTTCATGATGATAAGTTTAGAATTGTGACCTGTAGGCGATAGAGAGACAAACAGACAGACAGAATAACAATATCGACTGACCAATATACTTGAGAAATCTTCGATTTTGCAAATAACAAACAAACACACAGAAACGGTTTATAATTGTTTATAACTACACATTTGACTGCTTACCCAGAAGTACACCCTGTGATTGTGCATTGAAGTTCTTCATTTGTATGCAGCACAAGGCTGTGGCATGGCATTATTGGCTGGAGGCGTGACTGTGCTGCTGATGCAGTGCCCTCTGCTGGTTAGGGCAGGAATTTGGCCATGGTGCCGGCGATAGCTCGTGTACTCTTTTGGATGTCCATCCATTGGACGGCACACATCGCCGTGCCTGTGAAACACCTGGACGACAGTTTATAGCTGGGTCGGGATTCAAACCCAGGCTAGACAGTTTAAAGGCGAGTGTGCATATGTCTAGGGCTCTAGGCCATCCTGTCAGCTCATGTGTTGAAATAAGAACAACGAACGCCACCTGAAAACTTCTGGTAACGGTGGACATGTTGCGGGCTCAAGCAACCCGGGGAGAACCAATGGCACACGATTGCAAGGTAAAAAATAGTGAAGGGTGGAGAGAAAGCTCGGCAGTCGGCACGTTTTGTGTTAGAATAATTTGTTGAGGACGTTGAGTGAATTGCGAGCTATTGCAAGACGACTTCCAAATTTGGCATGACCACAAGATGTTTTTAACTTTGTTTGGAAAAATAAGCTCACAGATAATGTTTGCTTCGGATGTCTAATACCCTTGCACCGGCCCTGACAATGGTGATGTCAGGCGAGGACCTGAGGCAGGCACCAGCTGGTTTTGGCTGCAGGATCGATGAGTGCAGGCTGGCGTGGCACAGAGTGAAGAGCTACTCGGGGAGAGATGGTGATGAGGAGGCCAGGAGAAGAAGGGGTGGTAATGAGGAACGAGGTCTCCACGATTCTCCAAAATGGTCCTTTCATGGGGAGTGATGAAATGGAGAGATCAATGGTATCTTCACTGAAACCAAATTTGTTCTGCCCCGCACGTGTGGACACGGCCTTCATGACCTCCGCATCCACCTTCATGCACGGAAAGTTCCCCTCAATGACCGCCTGCTGGTTTGGCTGGCCCATCACAAAAGTGTTCCACCCCTCTCAAGGGCTTCACAGCTTACTATGCTGCCCTGGCTCACTGTCTGCCGGCCAAACAGTTCATGATGGTGCCTTTTCAAAGCGCATAGCACTTTTCCGTGCATTGGTACCCAAGTCGTCCACCTGGCTTCGCCTGTGCATGATGAAGTTTTAAACAACACAGCCTTACCCTAATATGCTGTGTTGTTTACAATTACTGCCCCTTCAATGCATACGGTATATCATGTACGACTTTCTCCTGCCAAATCCTTAACACAAGAGTAATTCTAACCTACTCGAACATACAGTGCATACTATTCTTACCACAATTTATCTATGACATCCCCACCCCTTCCACATAGCAATACTCGCTATATATTGAGACAGTTTATGCCGAAAGATCTTCAGATAATATGGTGTGCTTGTTGCAAGGGCCTTAATATAAATACAGATGAACAGGGGTCTACAGTTACAGGAGCTCACTCCCTCTTTACTTGTGTACCCCAATATTTGATAGATGTTAAAAATCCCACGATGACCTTCGTCAAGTCGATCAGCTATCGATGGCACCTTGGCTTCATGCTCTAATCTTAAGGACAATGCATGAGCAGTACTCCCACACCCCCGCAAGAACTGATGATAACCCACATCTACCTGCTGCATACGAATGATGAATGTACCATAATAATGAACCCTACACATACCCACTTCATTTTAATTGTTTATAACTACACATTTGACTGCTTACCTTCTTGTTTTTTGGATATTAAATAAGTAAAACATCCGATCATCCTAAGTTTGGTGTTTATACTTTAATGAATGTTCAAAAAGTTCCATAGCTTCACTCTGACATACCAGTAAAAATTGGTGACCTTACAAAGGTTTTTAAACCAGCTTGGTCGGTTTCTTAAACCAATCAGCGCATCATTGGAGGTATTTTGTTGAATCACAACTCCTTGGAGCCTTGGAGCCTCATTAAATCAAGGCATGTTTAGCGCAATGAATTGTGGGATATAGCATTGTCGTTTTATTTCAATATCACGGATGGAAGACTTGTTTTAAAGGAGAGAGATATCAGTTTTGCTGCCAAAACTCCAAAAGATTGTGAACCAAAACTCCAGGAAAAATAAAATGCTCCATTTGGCTGCCTCACTTCTGAAGCTCACGGATATTGTCTGAAATGTCCAATTTCTTGTGAAGATAATGTGGTTATTGAAAAGTTATTAACGTGCATTAAAAATGATATGTGGCATATATCCTTTGTAAACTGTAATGGAAGAGGTTTGAATGTGAAGAAAGAGAGAATTCCATATTTGAAGAATGCTCTGTTGCCAAAGGTCTTCATCTCCATGGAAATAACAATACTGGGAGATTCCTGGCATTTGACCAAAACATTCTTGCAGGAGTGTAAATTAGTGGGATTAGGTGAGATCAGTAGGAAGGGAGCCCTTTATATTTGGCTTTGAAGGTGAACGCCAAAAAATATATATGATTAACGGTGGGTGAACACCACAGCTTGATGGAGTACTGTTCTTCCCTCCGGCCTGGTGCTCCTGCCTCACACTTTGCCCAGCTTGACGCCGTGGAAACCAAGAGGCCTTCGCAATCATGGGAATCTCCTGCGATGAAGCTGAGTCTATGGGCCGATGACTTTGCCATCGCAGACAGGTCATTGTCCTCTCTGTCTTCTCCCGCCTCCTTTCTGTGCTTTGTTCTCCCTCAGGTTTCTCCAGAGAGCACTTGGTCTGCTCACAATCCTGACGAAACTCCCAAAATCCAGAATTATTGCTTACCTGCACTAATTCCTCTTTTTCCCCACCTGTGGAACCAACTTTCACATTCGCTTCAATCTCATTCTTCCCTCCAGATTTTCAAGACAGCCATTCACCACCATCTCAGATCATCCCCCGTCGAAAACCATGATCTTTTCTACCCCTGTGAACCTCCCTCCCCAAGCCCACCTCTTTCCAGACTTTCGGTTTTTAGATCCTCATGGAGGATCTCTAAGTCTTACTCACGTTGTTGTTCTTCATCTTCTTGTGACTTTTTTGTTTGACAGCCTACAGTTTTCATCGAAACTTCCTGAACATTGGAATATATGTAAAAATACCCTGCGCAGACAGTAACCATCTCCGATTTTGAAAATTCCTCCGAGAAAAAGTTATGATGTCAAAATATCTCCGCTAATGGAAATCGCCTAAAAATTATCTCCGAAACTAGGCAGCTTTTTGAATTCTGTTTGTGGGAATCGAACAGGGCATTAGTAGAGATGAATTACCGCACATATGATGACGTCATCACGATGATGTCATATTAATTTTTATGACATAATTCCTATTTTTGACATTTTTTGTTCACAACCAGAGTTTTCATCGGATCTTCGTGAAACTTCCCAGGTATATGCAGAAAGCCACGCGCAGGCAGTAACCATCTCCGATTTTGGAAATTCTTCCTAGAAAAAAGTTGACGTCATAATATCCGCTAATGGAAATCGCCGATACCATTATCTCAGAAACTAGGCAAGCTGTTTAAATTTTGTTTGCGGGAATCAAGCCGGGCATTAGCACAGATAATTTATCGCAAACCTGATCATCACATGACGTCTATTCGTTTATGACGTCATCATTAAGAGGACGAGGATCTTTGCTCATTTGAGCTTGTTTCTTCCTGTGAGTTTTCTTCTGTATCCACTACCCCACATCTCTTATTTGTCCAAGTCTTGTCCCGGCTGTTAGTGTTCCCCTCTCTTTCTGCTGTTCCTTTTGTTCTGTTACTTCCTGAGCTGTTCTATGTTCGAGCTCCTTCACGAGCCTTGACTTTCTCGGCCTATTCAAAAAAATCCTGAAAGATTAAAAAATAATACAGATGGTTAGGTGGAGGTAATTATGTTAATAAGGTTTAAAACAGACAGGAATGTTCAAATGAACCAAACCTAATCCTCCAACTATTAATTTTGCAATTAGTCATTGGTTTGGACACTAGTATAAATTTTTTATCACGGACTCCAGGCGTCAAAAAGCTACATATATCGAATGAACAGTTTCCAATGGGGCACCTCGCCGCCATTAGACGATTTAAATTGTATCAGATGTGGCAATAGATGTGATTTGTTTCTTCCAGCTTTCCGGCTCGATGACGGAAGACGCCATTTACGTTTTTGCCGCCCTCAGCTCGACCCTGTCTTGAATCCTGTGCGGGCACGGCCAACTTGCTCGTATTCTCAATTAGACGAGAACTGAGACTAAGATCATGGAAATCCTTTTGTCGATTAGGTTTGATGCATCCGACATCCATTGCGTCGCAATTCCAACCACCTTCAGGGTGGTTTGTTTGCTTAACATTTTCACAAGTTCTTCCAAGGCCGAATTTTTTTATTTTT
>CM068953.1:47293374-47315874 GCA_035128595.1 Eptatretus atami
AAAGAGAGGAGATTTTACCCTTCCTCCGTTTCTGAGCACCGGTCACAGATACTCTGCGGTCTGACGGATGCTAGGCAACGTGGCCTCCGATTAGAACCATTTCTCTCTCTTTTGTAATGTTTTATAAAACTTTCCTGATGAAGATCTTAAATTGGCACAGCAACAGCTCAAAACAAAGCAAACTCACAGCAGCAGCCTTTTTAGATCACAGCACAAGTGTCGAAGTAATAAATAAAGTATTAATAAATCTATTATACAAGTTGAAGTGCGTGTCTGTCCATGCTGCTTTTGCTTTTCTAGCTGGGTTCAGATCCTGACCCAGCTGTAAACTGTAATCCTGGTGTTTTGCAGACTGGATGATTCATCAATGTGTGTGCAGTCCTCTGATGGACGTTAAACTAGGCGCCCCATCACCGATATTAGTTTGTGGACGTTAAAGATCCCACGGTGTCCTTCGTATACGCCTGGTGTTGGTTATGGCTTGAGTGGTGGGTTGGAGTCGAGAATCCTGAGTTCATATCATTCGGCTGTTGAATTAATACAGGTGGGTTGACTCTGCTGTCATCCTTCGAGGTCAGCAAAATTAGTGCAGCATGTTGGTATCCTGTGTCGGAGTGGCAAACCTGTCCAGGATTGTGCCCAATAGCCAAGGAGACTGCTTAGGCAGCATCATGCTCTGCAGGGAGTATGGTCCCGATGGATGGATGGTGTCCTCGTGAAGAGTCAGCAAGCTGTTGCCAGCCACCCTGGCAAATTACAAATTCCTGCATAATTCACGAACGTCACGCCTGACTAGCCAGTTCGTGAAAAGCCACACTTCCCCAGGCCAACCCCGCAAGAATGTGGGACTTCAAACAAAGCATACCATGATCTTTCACGCCTGACTCTTCAATCATAGTAATGATGAGGAAGTGAAGACTGAGTCCATTTAGGAGTTTCGCTATACTGGACTGTTTAAAATATATATTACGGGAGAAGTTTCCATCATTAGCAACCACTATGGACCCTGGACAGCGCCTCCCTTTACCCTCCCTCACCTGCATGGGCCTGAACCACCCACATCAGTCCCATTCATTCAAATGAAATTACAGTTCCACTGGCTTCATTCAATCAGTAATGTTGACAGTAATAACGCGAGGCCTACCTAGTTGTCAACTGACACAGCAAGGTTGATTTGCTCGCTGAGTAATCATGCAACTCGAGCTCATCGCGGCTGAAATATGGATCATATAAATTATGAATAATCACTACAGTACCACTTGTGGAAGCTTGGACAGTGTACTTTTGCCCTGGTTTAGTATTTTGTGCAGTTAATCATAAAACATTCTGCTCCACGACTGAACGCACTTCCTGGAAGGCGCTGTCACCATACACATTCCAAGATGGCCACCAGAAATTCTGTGCTAAACACCAGCGTGTCTATTCTATCATGCACAGTATATATTTGTATGGTTACCGCAATAACTCGTGAACGCAGAAGGATTCCAACGAAACTTGGCAAAAGTATGAATGTAATGAACTGATTCAATTTCGGGTTCAAAAGGTCAAAGGTCTATGGTCACATGACCTTTCATTGAAAATCTTTGTGACCACAATAAACTTGTGAACCATCAAAGATTTCAACATACTTGACACACGTATGGACTGCAATACAAAGATAATCTGATTCTAATTTTGCGTTAACAGAAGCATCTGTTTTTTCTCTTCTACTTATTCTCTTTTTCTCTCTCTCACACTCTCGCTCATGTGAACTTTACTTTGTCTTGTGACTTTTAATTAAGATGTAACGTAACAGTGGGTAAAGACATCTAACTCAACGTGGGCAGGGCATATCCATTGACCATTGGCGTCAATTCTATTTTCTAGTTTTTAAAAATTTTTTTATTATTCTCTTATTCATCGATTCTCTTTTAGATGTGGTCAGGGGTGGTGTGTGCAGCACTGCCTTTCATATAGTTAGTTTTTCTGTGCTGATACCGTCCCTGAGGAAATTAAGTCAACCAATTAATAATTATTACGAATATTATTCATCTCATTAGGAAATCAGGATATTGTCATCACTGTGGATTTTTAACATATATTAATTTTTGGTCTTGACGCTTTTGTTTTATTTTTTATTTTTTATTTTGTAATACAGTCAGCAAAACCTTCCTGATCTGTAACACTTCTGATCATTACTTCACCACCTACGGTGGATCGAGGTTATGTTGTCACATGTCTGTCTGTCTGTCTGTCTGTGAACAGGATATCTCAAGTTGTAGATGGATTCGGATGAAAATTTGGGGGAGCGCTTGGGTATGTGATGTACACAATGATTAGATTTTAGTGAAGATCCTAATCAGAATCTGGATACGAGTTATTTGTTTTTAAGTGTATCTACGGAGTGCCCTTCTAGTTTTGTACTTTTTACAACGTCAATTTAATTTTGCTACTCTGTAACAGATTATGATGGGTGTGATGATATGGTGATAGAACAAAGGTCATAATGAGGATGTGGCAAATATCACAGTGATATGATGTGTTACTGATTATATGATAGTAAAATGTGATTTTAAGTTTTTATTTTTCTAGAGACCAATCAGCTTTTGGGTGACCTGCTGGTGCTTGAGGTGCTGCCCTCTATGGAATCTCGAATGTGGGCCAAGAGTACATGCTCCAAACTCGGAGCCAGCCAGAGTTTCTTGCCATGCTGGGTCTTTCTGCTCGTCATCATGGAATACAGATGTTAGTGTGTTTCTCGTCAGGATATAAATCTTTAATCATCAGATCTCATGTTTGGAGGGTCATTTTATCGTAAAGGAAGGTACCTTACACTTATCTGATAGGATGGTGCAGAGGTAGCAACTTTTTTGAGTGTCTTATTGAAGTTGATTCCCGACCCGGCTATAAACTTTCAGATTGATGTTTTGCGCGAGGCCGTTGCATCACAAAGTGTGCCATCCTCTGCACACGTCCCCAGCATTAGTTGTTGGACATTAAAGTTACCATGGTTGATTTTTGTCAAAAAGTAGCGAGTTTTGCTGGTACCGCAAAAAATTCCTAATTCCTACAGCTTCAACTCGATATGTCAGGCCTGGTCAGCTGGTCATAAAAGACTTGGACAAAGCATACATTGTATGAACCGTGTCCTCAACTTAGTGAGCAATGGTGTAGGAGGAGAGAGGTACCTGCACTTAATGCATCTGTATAATCATGTTAAAGTGGAGTGGTGTTTTTCTCTTTGCTGAATGTACCACATCGTTTGTTGTCCACAGAGCCATACGGAGCGAAGCGCGGTGGCAAGCATCAAGTGGGATTGAGAGTAGGTAAAGTACGCATTTTCATGACATTGGGTAATATTATTTATTATCAAAACTGAGACTTCCTCATTGCTTGGTCTTCGATCCAGCTCGTCTTTTACTCGTCCAGAGGAGAGGGTATTGCATTTTGGTCTGTTTGTTTGTTTGTTTGTTTGTTTGTCTGTCTGTTTGTCCTACAGACTTTCATGTTTTTCTCTGCAACCGCTTGTCGGATTGAGGCGAAATTTTCACATTGGTGCGACTACTCATGTGGAATGTTTTGAATGATAATTATGAAATCATAGATCACGTGGTGTGGCAGCCATATTGGAAAAACTTTGGACCTCTGTATCTCTGAAACCACACCAAGGAAGAAATTGAAACTTGGCCCATGGCAAGTCCTCATGGGAATGAGTGTGATGTTTTTTTTATGACGTCATAGGTGCCTCGTTATGACGTCATAATTGCATATGTAGAACACCACATCCGATCAGTATGAAAATTTTTGAGGGTCATCTTGGATAAAATGGTCCAAAAAAAAATTAATGATGTCATTGGTCACGTGATTTGGCAGCCATATTGGTTAAAAAAAAACCTTCAAAAATCTCTTCTGAGTGGCTGAACAGATCGAGGCAACTTTACACTTATGACCGCCTTCCATGAGAACAAAAGGTTTGCACATATGACATCATAGGTCACATGGTTTGGCAGCCATATTGGATTTAACCCTAAAACATACAAAATACACCACTCAAAAGAAGTCCTGGCGAGGGTCTGCAATTTCGATTGCTCTTTTCTTGTTTTTTATTCATGCTGCTATTCTTGATTAGCCCCGGTCATTTCCGCTTGAATAGTCTTGGCACGGAGTTGTAATCAAATCTCCTGAGAGCCATCCAAGGATCTCTTGCATTTAAATGTTATTATTGCTTCATGGAGCAGGCCATGCATAATGTGTTGTAATGTGGGGTCGGGCAGCCTGGCAGAGGTTGGCAGGTGTCGTCATTGGTGTCGGCAAGTCATTGTTTGTACTGATAAGGCTGTGTTCCCCACTCTTCCCTGCTGTCCGGATTTGTCAGCACAGCACGGCACAGTCTTCTTGTTCTTTATTGGTGGTGTCATTCCTTTCTTTAAAAACATTCATTCACATGAAGGTGAAATTTCAAATGCCTCTCAAGCCAACATTCTTGTAATTGTTTCAAGCTTCACACCTTACATGCACGTGTTGATTGTTTTTATTTTTTTGTGTGTGAGAGAAATACAGCAGCCATTGATTGCAATAGCTGTCATTCCCTCAAATGGAATCTTCATTTGCTGGCTTTTAATTGTAAACAGCTGCACTGACCCTCATTAAATTACTGATGCATGGTGTGGCCTTTTCTCAAGGCCCCCATTTTTTTTTGCATTTGTCACACTTGATGGATGAATGTGTTAAGGTTGATTTATTTCCAAGCTACAAAGGAAAGATGGTAATGAGGCATGATCATTCCCGAAACAAGCCTGGTGTTGGCTCAATGTGAAGGTGGCTGGCTTAAGATCTTCGGTGTCTTGAGTTTGAGCCCCTGTCTGCCGTTGAAATAACACCAGGTGGGTTGACTCGCTGTATCCTACCGAGGTTGGCAAATGAGTACATCTTACTGGAACAGGGGGCACTGCATCAGCTGCACAACATGTGGCCAGCAATGATGCAACCAGCAGCACAGGCTGCATACGAAATACTGGATAATCATTACAAACAACTAGTTGTTCAGGTTTAATGATTGGACAGGAATTGTTCATTGTTTCGTAGCATTAGTTTTGAATTTTAACAATGGCCACAATTGTACGCCTGATCTTATTTTGTACAACTCCACTGTTAGTTTCGTAATGAAGTGATAAAAGCAACTTATTATCCGTGACGGAACGGAATGGTGTTAACAGCAACTCCAAAGCAAGCTTAAAAGTATTTGAACTCAAGGATGTGTCGTGTGTGTTGCCAGGTCTTCTTCTGGTGGCATTTGCACTCTGCATGTTCATCCTCTACTGCTGATTGCCGATCGCGCTGCGCCTCAGTGGTGCCACTGCTGCAACCTCTCCATCCTCACAGCAGACCTCATAAGCCTCTTACTGGGCCTTTTATCTTCCATTATGTGGTACGAGCTTTTCTCTTTGGTGCTTTTATTCAAACCAACACCACAGGGGAAGGGTCAAGCCCAAAAGCAAGAGTGAAAAGACCTCTGGGTGAAAAAGCAAAGAAAAGATGTGAAATATATAATCGGGATGGGGGTGCGCAGATGATTGCCCAGGTCAAATAAAGAGGGGGTAGAAGCTTCCCAGACTTTGCAGACAAAGACAGGACGTTCAGATGGCACCAACAGTGCAAAGTAGTGGCCTCAGAAGAGCCTCCCAGAATCCCGTGCTCGGTGCGACTCCAGTCACGACTGGCAGAGAAGGGGACCGAGATTATCTGCCACATGATGAGGCAGCTCCAAGGCAACACATCTGGATTCAGGCCTCTAGTTTTCTGGCGGCAGTCTGTGGAACACCAACTCCAGCTGTACCCTCTATCAGGAATGCAGAACAACTGTAAGGCAAAAAGAACCTCAAAGCCACAAACCCCACCCCAATCTCCCATCTTGCAGCTGTCCCAAAGCTTACAGCAGAACCATGTTCCACCTATAGGCCCCTACGGGACAGGTGATAGTACCACCCTGGGTTGGCTGCAGACAGCCCACTCCTAAAGTATTATTTATTTTAATAAACTTGGGGTGCTTGTTAAAATAATAAGTCGTACTTTCACAAACAATGCCATCAAGTGAAGGTAGTTAAACAAGGTGTGTGATGAGGTACCCTGAAGTAGTGATATCTAAAATAATGAGGTATTGCAAGTTAATGTGGCAATGAGGTAAAACAAAGTGTAGAAGTGAGGAATGAGGTATCATTAAGTGTGAACGTGTGCTACGATGAGGTAGTGAGAATGTGATGATGATGGAGTGAGGAATGTGTTAACTATGTATTACTCCTGTCCCTCGCAGTTCTCATGGCTCTATCTACTCTCATTCGGACAACACACTGGGATGCTTCTGTATTCTCCATCCAATAGCCATCGTGCAGCGTTCAAATGCAGCTCCACCTCCAGCACCAGATTGTAGCTGCTCCTGCACTTTCTTCCTGGAGACGGTCACTCCTCTAACTCTATCAAAGTCTTAGGAAGTCACGGACAGTTTGAGTGACATCGTTGCCATGGTTGGCCAGGCATCATGGTTTCGTTTTTAACCAAGGATCAAAGGAGAGTCTTGAAGACTTGACTGGTCATTTCACGAGGGCTTTGCATGAGCTGTAAGAAGAACGAACAGTAGTTGTATCTATTTAATTTATCACGTCTGTTTAGGATCGAAGACGGAACACAAAAAATGCACTGGCTGCACTTTAGGTGTGATTTTCTCTGCTTTGACTACTTTGTGAAGTAACGGGGCGTTTTGATGTAAGTTTTGCATTCCTTATAATTGTGCATAATTTGTCTGGACTGGTCTAAAGACAAGATTTTGTCGGTTGTTGTTCAACAATCTCCATTAAGTTACCACTGTAAATTTGTTTTTTTTCTTTTTAAAAATGCACTGGTGTAGTTTACAATCCATGTAAGGAAAAGGAATATATTTGTCATCAGTCTGTTCTTATTTTGTAAACATTTTCCATCATTTACATGTTCATACAGTGGAACATGCAGACAGTTTGGAGAAAAGGTGTTGTATGATGAGTTACCATGCAACCTGCAATAGTTTTTCTCCAACCCTCATTCAAAATTTGTGCTTGGGTGATACATGGTGCCAGTCTGCTTCATTTGGACCTGTACCAAATGCTATATAAACTGGAAGGGCACTCGAGGAGCGCGATACTTCCCTGCGCAATGCCTGATCACCGAGACATATGACCAATACATTTTTGAAATATGCTACATATTGTGTTTGGCCCGTGTCTCCATGGGTAAGAATCACTTAAAATTAAATAAATTCTCAAATCGGATCTTCACAAAATTGAATCGATTCTTCCTTGTCACATACCCAACGGGTCAAGTTTGTCCGAATCCACCCACAACTTTTTGAGATTTCTGCCACGAACAGACAAACAATAAAAAGACGTCGTGCAGAGCACTATAACTTGCAAACTTCCACCCCATCTCCAAAGGTTGCTATGGATATATCAATTGTCCGTTTCATTAAGATTAAAATTGACAATCTTGATCAAACGCTCACTCAATCGGATGAAAATTGTTCATTTTTCAGATTGAAATGATTTTAGTTTGACCTTTTGACCTAAAATAGTTGGCTTTCCCAATTCAGTGATGTACTTATGGCAATCCTTGTTCAACTAAAAGTTAATAGGATGTAAATGATGATTTTAGAGAGTTTGACTTTGACTTTTGACTCAAAAAATAGTTCGTTTCCCAATCAGTGATGCATATGCAATCTTGTTCAAGATTTCAAGTCAATTGGATGAAAAATGATGATTTTAGAAATTCGACCTCAAGATGATCTTTGACCGAAAAATCAATTGGCTTCTCAGTTGAGACTGCCTCTACAACTTGGTAAAGTTTCATGATGATAAGTTTAGAATTGTGACTGTAGGCGATAGAGAGACAAACAGACAGACAGATAACAATATCGACTGACCAATATACTTGAGAAATCTTCGATTTGGCAATAACAAACAACAACAGAAACGGTTTATAATTGTTTAAATACACATTTGACTGCTTACCCAGAAGTACACCCTGTGATTGTGCATTGAAGTTCTTCATTTGTTATGCAGCACAAGGCTGTGGCATGGCATTATTGGCTGAGGCGTGACTGTGCTGCTGATGCAGTGCCTCTCTGGTTAGGGCAGGAATTTGCCATGGTGCCGGCGATAGCTCGTGTACTCTTTTGGATGTCCATCCATTGGACGGCACACATCGCCGTGCTGTGAAACACCTGGACGACAGTTTATAGCTGGGTCGGGATTCAAACCCAGGCTAGACAGTTTAAAGGCGAGTGTGCATATGTTAGGGCTCTAGGCCATCCTGTCAGCTCATGTGTTGAAATAAGAACAACGAACGCCACCTGAAATTCTCTGGTAACGGTGGCATGTTGCGGGCTCAAGCAACCCGGGGAGAACCAATGGCACACGATTGCAAGGTAAAAAATAGTGAAGGGTGGAGAGAAAGCTCGGCAGTCGGCACGTTTTGTGTTAGAATAATGTTGAGGACGTTGAGTGAATTGCGAGCTATTGCAAGAGACTTCCAAATTTGGCATGACACAAGATGTTTTTAACTTTGTTTTGGAAAAATAAGCTCACAGATAATGTTTGCTTCGGATGTCTAATACCCTTGCACCGGCCCTGACAATGGTGATGTCAGGCGAGGCCTGAGGCAGGCACAGCTGGTTTTGGCTGCAGATCGATGAGTGCAGGCTGGCGTGGCACAGAGTGAAGAGCTACTCGGGAGAGATGGTGATGAGGAGGCCAGGAGAGAAGGGGTGGTAATGAGGAACGAGGTCTCCACGATTCTCCAAAATGGTCCTTTCATGGGGAGTGATGAAATGGAGAGATCAATGGTATCTTCACTGACCAAATTTGTTCTGCCCGCACGTGTGGACACGGCCCCATGACTCGGCATCCACCTTCATGCACGGAAAGTTCCCCTCAATGACCGCCTGCTGGTTTGGCTGGCCCATCACAAAAGTGTTCCACCCTCTCAAGGGCTTCACAGCTTACTATGCTGCCCTGGCTCACTGTCTGCCGGCCAAACAGTTCATGATGGTGCCTTTTCAAAGCGCATAGCCTTTTCCGTGCATTGGTACCCAAGTCGTCCACCTGGCTTCGCCTGTGCATGATGAAGTTTTAAACAACACAGCCTTACCCTAATATGCTGTGTTTGTTTAAATTACTGCCCCTTCAATGCATACGGTATATCATGTACGACTTTCTCCTGCCAAATCCTTAACACAAGAGTAATCTAACCTACTCGAACATACAGTGCATACTATTTCTTACCACAATTTATCTATGACATCCCCACCCTTCCACATAGCAATACTCGCTATATATTGAGACAGTTTATGCGAAAGATTTCAGATAATATGGTGTGCTTGTTGCAAGGGCCTTAATATAATACAGATGAACGGGGTCTACAGTTACAGGAGCTCACTCCCTCTTTACTTGTGTACCCCAATATTTGATAGATGTTAAAAATCCCACGATGGACCTTCGTCAAGTCGATCAGCTATCGATGGCACCTTGGCTTCATGCTCTATCTTAAGGACAATGCATGAGCAGTACTTCCACCCCCCGCATAAACTGATGATAACCCACATCTAACTGCTGCATACGAATGATGAATGTACCATATAATGAACCCTACACATACCCACTTCATTTTAATTGTTTATAACTACACATTTGACTGCTTACCTTCTTTGTTTTTTTGGATATTAAATAAGTAAAACATCCGATTCCTAAGTTTGGTGTTTATACTTTAATGAATGTTCAAAAAGTTCCATAGCTTCACTCTGACATACCAGTAAAAATTGGTGACCTTACAAAGGTTTTTAAACCAGCTTGGTCGGTTTCTTAAACCAATCAGCGCATCATTGGAGGTATTTTGTTGAATCACAATCCTTGGAGCCTTGGAGCCTCATTAAATCAAGGCATGTTTAGCGCAATGAATTGTGGGATATAGCATTGTCGTTTTATTTCAATATCACGGATGGAAGACTTGTTTTAAAAGAGAGATTCAGTTTTGCTGGCCAAAACTCCAAAGATTGTGAACCAAAACTCCAGGAAAATAAAATGCTCCATTTGGCTGCCTCACTTCTGAAGCTCACGGATATTGTCTGAAATGTCCAATTTCTTGTGAAGATAATTGTGGTTATTGAAAAGTTATTAACGTGCATTAAAAATGATATGTGGCATATATCCTTTGTAAACTGTAATGGAAGAGGTTTGAATGTGAAGAAAGAGAGAATTCCATATTTGAAGAATGCTCTGTTGCCAAGGTCTTCATCTCCATGGAATAACAATACTGGGAGATTCTGGCATTTGACCAAAACATTCTTGCAGGAGTGTAAATTAGTGGGATTAGGTGAGATCAGTAGGAAGGGAGCCTTTATATTTGGCTTTGAAGGTGAACCGCAAAAAATATTATATGATTAACGGTGGGTGACACCACAGCTTGATGGAGTACTGTTCTTCCTCCGGCCTGGTGCTCCTGCCCACACTTTGCCCAGCTTGACGCCGTGGAAACAAGAGGCCTCGCAATCATGGGAATCTCCTGCGATGAAGCTGAGTCTATGGGCCGATGACTTTGCCATCGCAGACAGTTCATGTCCTCTCTGTCTTCTCCCGCTCCTTTCTGTGCTTTGTTCTCCCTCAGGTTTCTCCAGAGAGCACTGGTCTGCTACAATCTGACGAAACTCCCAAAATCCAGAATTATTGCTTACCTGCACTAATTCCTCTTTTCTCCCACCTGTGAACAACTTTCACATTCGCTTCAATCTCATTCTTCTCCAGATTTTCAAGCAGCATTCACCACCATCTCAGATCATCCCCCGTCGAAAATACCATGATCTTTTCTACCTGTGACCTCCCCCCCAAGCCCACTCTTTCCAGACTTTTGGTTTTTAGATCCTCATGGAGGATCTTAAGTCTTACTCACGTTGTTGTTCTTCATCTTCTTGTGGACTTTTTTGTTTGACAGCCTACAGTTTTCATCGAAACTTCCTGAAACTTGGCATATATTTTAAAAATACCCTGCGCAGACAGTAACCATCTCCGATTTTGAAATTCCTCCGAGACAAAAAAGTTATGAATGTAAATATCCGCTAATGGAAATGCGCTAAAAATTATCTCCGAAACTGGCAAGCTTTTTGAATTCTGTTTGTGGGAATCGAACAGGCATTAGTAGAGATGAATTACGCACATATGATGACGTCATCACGATGATGTCATATTAATTTTTATGACATAACTATTTTTTTGACATTTTTTGTTTCACAACAGAGTTTTCATCGGATTTCGTGAACTCCAGGTATATGCAGAAAGCCCACGCGCAGGCAGTAACCACTCTGATTTTGGAATCTTCCTAGAAAAAAAGTTGACGTCATAATATCGCGCTAATGAAATCGCCGATACCATTATCTCAGAACAGGCAGCTGTTTATAATTTTGTTTGCGGGAATCAAGCGGGCATTAGCACAGATAATTTATCGCAAACCTGATACATCACAGACGTCATATTCCGTTTTATGACGTCATCATTAAGAGGACGAGGAGTCTTTGCTCATTTGAGCTTGTTTCTTCCTGTGAGTTTTCTTCTGTATCCACTACCCCACATCTCTTATTTGTCCAAGTCTTGTCCCGGCTGTTAGTGTTCCCCTCTCTTTCTGCTGTTCCTTTTGTTCTGTTACTTCCTGAGCTGTTCTATGTTCGAGCTCCTTCACGAGCCTTTGACTTTCTCGGCCTATTCAAAAAAATCCTGAAAGATTAAAAAATAATACAGATGGTTAGGTGAGGGTAATTATGTTAATAAGGTTTAAAAACAGACAGGAATGTTCAAATGAACAAACCTAATCCTCCAACTATTAATTTTGCAATTAGTCATTGGTTTGGACACTAGTATAAATTTTTTTATCACGGACTCAGGCGTCAAAAAGCTACATATATCGAATGAACAGTTTCCAATGGGGCACCTCGCCGCATTAGACGATTTAAAATTGTTATCAGATGTGGCAATAGATGTGATTTGTTTTCTTCCAGCTTTCGGCTCGATGACGGAAGACGCCATTTACGTTTTTGCCGCCTCAGCTCGACCCTGTCTTGAATCCTGTGCGGGCACGGCAACTTGCTCGTATTCTCAATTAGACGAGAAACTGAGACTAAGATCATGGAAATCCTTTTGTCGATTAGGTTTGATGCATCCGACATCCATTGCGTCGCAATTCCAACCACCTTCAGGGTGGTTTGTTTGCTTAACATTTTCACAAGTTCTTCAAGGCCGAATTTTTTTATTTTTTATTTTAGCTCCGTTGCATGACGGGTTGCCAGACGGGCGGTGTATACATTTGGTAACGCTGTTCGCGAGTTCAGTGAACGTTCAGACACGTTTTGCTTGTGCACAGTGTACACGTCTTAGTTGAGAGGATTTTTAATACAAACGCTAAGTTGGATTTTAAAACGAGGCGGACGTCGATCCCGCTCGATTGAAGTGTTGTATATTGTGGAAAAGTAAAGAAGATATATTTTTTATTTTTTATTTTTAGCTCCGTTGCAGGACGGGTTGCTAGACGGGGCGGTGTATACATTTGGTACGCTGTTCGCGAGTTCAGTGAACGTTCAGACACGTTTTTGCTTGTGCACAGTGTACACGTCCTTGGTTGAGAGGGATTTTTAATACAAACGCTAAAATTGGATTTTAAAACGAGGCGGACGTCATCCCGCTCGATTGAAGTGTTTGTTATATTGTGGAAAAGTTAAGAAGATTATTATTTTTATTTTTTTTATTTTTTTATTTTTAGCTCCGTTGCATGACGGGTTGCAGACGGGGCGGTGTATACATTTGGTAACGCTGTTCGCGAGTTCAGTGAACGTTCAGACACGTTTTTGCTTGTGCACAGTGTACACGTCCTTAGTTGAGAGGGATTTTTAATACAAACGCGAAATTGGATTTAAAACGAGGCGGACGTCGATCCGCTCGATTGAAGTGTTTGTTATATTGTGGAAAAGTAAAGAAGATTATATTTTTTTATTTTTTTATTTTTAGCTCCGTTGCAGGACGGTGTTGCTAGACGGGGCGGTGTATACATTTGGTAGCGCTGTTCGCGAGTTCAGTGAACGTTCAGACACGTTTTTGCTTGTGCACAGTGTACACGTCTTAGTTGAGAGGGATTTTTAATACAAACGCAAATGGATTTTAAAACGAGGCGGACGTCAATCCCGCTCGATTGAAGTGTTTGTTATATTGTGGAAAAGTTAAGAGATTATTATTTTTATTTTTTTATTTTTTATTTTTGCTCCGTTGCATGACGGGTTGCCAGACGGGGCGGTGTATACATTTGGTAACGCTGTTCGCGAGTTCAGTGAACGTTCAGACACGTTTTTGCTTGTGCACAGTGTACACGTCCTTAGTTGAGAGGGATTTTAATACAAACGCTAAATTAGATTTAAAAACGAGGCGGACGTCATCCGCTCGATTGAAGTGTTTGTTATATTGTGGAAAAGTGAAGAAATTTTTTTTTTCTTCACGAACGATGATATAAACATAGAGGGCAGCGTGAGGCGGAAGGTGCGATGCACGTTTGAGTCGATGTAAGTGTAAAAAGTGAGTGTTTTGGAGACGATGGACCGGGGTGAGCGCGAGCTGTGTGTTCGTGTTCGTTGCCGGTAGTCCTGTGATCGCACTTCGGCCGGTCCCGCCTCGCAACGGAAGTAATATCTGAAGTGTTTGTTTGTGTTCGTTTAACTTGGTACAATACGACTAACTGGTAATGTTCCTCTAGTTAAATGACTCGGACGTGGGTTCGTGTTTTATCGTCACCACCACGTCGTGTTTACCGAGATTTTTTGCTCATTTTGACGCAGTTTGTTCTTTTCACACTTTCTTTGGACTTTTTTCGCATTTCTCTATTTATTCATCAAATTCTTGCTTTTATTTTTACTCCGTTTCTCTTTTAATGTCCAAAGAGAAGTGAATTATTACCTCAAATTATTATTATTTATTATTTATTTCAGTAGTCTCACGTTGCTGTGTTTGCCTGTGGTTTGAGAGTAGAGGAGGAGGAGGAGCAGCTGACACCCGAATCCTGTGCTCGTTCTCCTGATGACTTCATCATTGATTTTTGCTTGTTCGGGTTCCTCCATCCATCCATGGGGACCATACTCTGTGCAGAGCGTTGGTGATGCCTAAACAGTCTCCTTGGCTATTGGGAACAATCCTGGACGGGTCACCACTCCGACACAGGATACCAGCAGCTGGCACTCATTTTGCCGACCTCGGAAGGATGACAGGCAGAGTCAACCCCACCTGGTATTAATTAACATCCGAGTGGGATTTGAACTCAGGATCCTAGGATCCCAAGCCCACCACGGAACCATTAACCAACATCAGAGATAATAGGTTCCTCCTGTTTTTTCCCTAACTTTTGAAAAAAATTTGGTTTTGTGTGAAACACTCCTCGTTACTCATCTGATGAACTCGGAAATTTGATGAAGATCCGTTCAGCCATCCTCTGATAAATGGTGACAGAGACACAGACAAACGGGTCTCTTGTAGCATAGATAACTTTCTGTAAGATATACAAATGACTTCGTGGATCACGGCGACAATACATACCAGCTTGTCTTGCTAAAGCGGGTGCTGTATAAATCTGACATGTTTGTCGTGCAATGAGAGAGTGACACACACAGAGAGAGAGAGAGACAACAGAAGAGAGACACAGAGAGAGAGAGACACGAGAGAGACAGAGAGAGAGACAGAGACAGACACAGAGAGAGAGAGAGAGAGACACAGAGACACACAGAGAGAGCAGAACACACAGAGAGACAGACACACAGAGAGAGAGACACACAGAGAGAGAGACACACAGAGAGAGAGCACACAGAGAGAGAGAGAGGAGGAAGAGAGAGAGAGAGAGGCACAGAGGAAACACACAGAGAGAGCCACACGTACAGAGACACACACAGAGACACACACAGAGACACACACAGAGACACACAAAGACAGTGTGTGTGTGGTGTAGTGTGTAAGAACTTAAGGGAAGGTCATGTGTGTTGTATTTGGAGAGTGGGGGGGGGGGGGTGTTGGAACTAATCTTATAATGGAGCAACGTATATGATTATGTATGTACAGTATTTAATATTTGTGACTAAAACTTATTTTCTTCAAATTTTCTTTCACAAATTCACCATGTTGTGTGTATGTATGTAATATATAAAATATATGTTTATACTGTGTGTATATAATATATATATATATTTATATAGTGGGGCAACTTAGCATAACAATTGTGCATTTTGTGAGGAAAGCACCAAATTTGGCACACTAGTAGCCTAACATATTATGAACAGATTTGGATATTGGCCATCTCAAAATTTTGATGGCAGTGGAAAATGGCTGCCACAGCCATCAGCGGCTGAATTTGAGATGGCCCAATATCCTAAATCTGTTCATAATATGATAGGCTACTAGTGTGCCAAATTTGGTGCTTTCCTCACAAAATGCACAATTGTTATGCTATATTTAGCTAAGTTGCCCCACTAATAATCATCTAACCTAAGAAAACACATTTGTGACCAGCTGCATTCATCATTGCTTTTTATTTATTATTAATTTTTTTTTTTGTGACTGACTTGATGAATCACGATCAAGATATAGGTAAAAGAAAAGATACGAAGTTTAAACCCATCAGAAGTCCAAGGGAAGCGGTGTATTGGGGGCACGTCTGCTCTGCACTGCTGGCAGTTTGAATTTCCATTCCAGTTTTGGATAAATTTGCGTTGTCCTTCCCCTCCAGCAGCTCTAACTGATAGTTTAAAATAAATTACTTTGTGCTGAGTTCATTTTTATTTGTACGTGTTGTGTTCTGGCTTTGATTTACGGTGTATATTCAGTCAGAGCACAAAATATATTTGGCTGATCTCCCCCATCACCACTCACCCACCCCTCCCCATCCCACCCACCCTCCCCCTCCCCACCTCAGCACCATCCACCCCATCCCTCTTCCACCATTCCTCCATCTCCCATAACCTTCGATCCACCATTTCCCCCTCCCCCCTTTCCCAGTCCCGGAGAGAGCGGGCATGGTCAAAGGTGCCTATGCCTCTGCAGTGACGTGTGGTGAGGCGTGCGAAGCGTGCCAATTCATTCCAGTAATAGTGAGAGTTGCACTGTCTGATTTTCATATGCAACAAACATCCCCTAAATGTGTAAGGGGGTGTGTCCATTTGGGTCGGGGAAGACGTGTGATAATGAAGAGAGAAGTCTGCATTCTAATGTATAATGGACACCACACCGTGTAAATTGGGCATGAATCCTGTCCTGCTGACTTGGTTCCTCATTGATGAAGTGTTCGAGCTTGTGGTTTACTTGCCTAACCTATTTTTTAAATTTATTTATTTACTAAGAAAATAAACAGGACAGAACATCATAAATGTATGTGGAAAAATTAGGGGCCCAGACCAGGAATCTAACCCAGTTCCTCCGGAGGGGAGTGTATGTGGAAGAATCGCGTTGCTCAGCCGGCAGAGCACTGATACGGTTTTTCCAGAGGACCTGGGTTCGATTCCTGGTCTGGGCCCATCATTTTTCCACATATATTTGTGGTGATATTTATTTATATATACTTTTTTATCTGAGCCCAATTGAAATAATAAATGATCACAGTCCCAAGACACCAACCCCTCACTTTTCTTGCACCTAGGTTGTTATGCTGTGCCCGATTTCCCAAAAAGGCACGAAGCAGAGTGTCCAACCCGCTCAGTGTCTGAGCTCTCAGCCATATTAGGTAGAAAGGAACCCGTCACTGCATTTGGTTGCATTTGTACAGTATTCTTGTACTTTTACAAATGCAACATTTGTACAGCTTTTTCCCTCTGTGTGTGCTGGCAAGAAAGGTGCACACCAAGAAAGGATACATTTTTGTGTGCGAATGTTTACATGATGGGACAATTTGTTATTCTACAAAACGCTCTGCACCGAGCTGTTCGTCTTATTTTCCTTCAAGGTTTGACCTTTTTTGCTATTAGTTTGTTCTGAAACATCAATTCAAATCGAATAGCTGGTTATTTTTGGAAGCGGAGGCAGCTATCAGTCATGCTGTCAGACCGGTACCCTCCCCGGCCCGACCCACACTCTGGCTGTGTTTTACGACTTCACTTGCCGAGCTCGAGGCGTCCATTGTTTTTATTCATTTGTTTGTTTTGTGCAGGACTGAAATGTATGAGCACTTTTTTGAGCTGCAACTGAAGATCGTTTTGTAAAAACATGGTAAGAATTGGAGGGACAAGCGATCTGTTTGTCCATGTCACACACTGACCTACACAGTTGTTTCACAAGATGTACAGCCATACCGACTCTGTATTGGGGGTTTGCTGTGGTTAGTATTCACTTAGAAAGGTCCAATTTGTTTTATTTATTTATTCTGCCTTGCGCTGCAGCATAGCGCTCTTGTAATATTTAATTGTGAAAGCACAAATTATAAAGACTAGATCGTTTACTTGTTCCAGTAGCTCTTTCTGTGGTCAGAGTAAATCTTGAACGGAAGACCCAAAGGCTGACAGTTTTTTTTTTTGCACATCCGCAGATCTGCAGTGATTCGAGTTCTCCCATCCATAGCCACTGCTCGGGATGTGTGTCCAGACGATGTCGTTTCATAGGGCAGTCAGGTAACACCGCTTGTCCGATGGTGGCTTGCATGCTCGGCTGTGGTGCACGATTCCACATGTGCAAGAAGCCAGAACATGCATGTCTCTGCCCCTTGGATCGTGTCCCTTGTATCAATCAGGGCTATGGTTGCCCTTTAACCATGGCCCGGCATCGCCTTGCCCAGCATCTACAGGTACGTTCCTCACCCCCCCCTTTTTCCCCGACCACGACTCAGTCATCTGTTTTATCTGCATTTACTATTTATATTGGTCGTTCCCCCCCCCCCCCATGAATTGTGAAGCACCCAGGAACCATCCCCATTTTTCAATTGAAACAATGCCCTGACATTCGTGGATTTGACATTCGCAGCATTTTCCAGGAATGTATCCCGCGAATAGCAGAGTCCGACAATATATAATACTGATATATATAAATTATGGTGCGTGTTGATGTTGACTTCAAAAGTCTTTTGTCATATTACAAATTAGAATGGCATTCGGTAGACCGCCAAGCTGATTAGTTTATGCTTTGTATCCCACTGATAGGCCGGATGTGGATTCGGACCCGAACCAAAATTTAATCGGCTTATTCTTGTCACCCAACCAACTCTCCCACCAAGTTTCATCCGAATCCGTACACAACTTTTTTGAGCTATCGTGTTATGTATCATATTAGCCCTATCACTCGATGGTGAAAAATCACTTTAAAAATTCTCGAATCCGGATTCGGAAATCACCAAAATTGAACAAATCCTTCCTTGGTATATACTCAACCTGCCCACCAAGTTTTGTTTGAATCTGTCCTCAACTTTTTGAGATATCGTGCTATGTTATATCATTTTAGCCCTTATCACGCTGGTGAAGAATCACTTAAAAAAATTTCGGATCTTTACCAAAATCGAATCGTATCTTCCTTGTTACATACGCAACCTGCACACCAAGTTTCATCTGAATCTGTCCACAACTTTTGAGATGTTTTGCTATATTTCGTTTTTGCCCAATCACTCGGTGAAAAATCACTTTATTCTCGGATCCACAGATTCAGATCTTCACTAAAAACGAATCATTTTGTCGTCGTCACATACCCAAACTCTCCACCAAATTTCGTCCAAATCCGTCTACAACTTTTTGAGATATTTTGTTCACAAACACACACACACACTGGTGAAAAGATAATCTCCACCTTCGGTGGTGGAGGTAACTATAATAGCACTTGGTGGAGTGCATACCTTCACCAGGCTGAACAGTCTACGTTTGTATCCCACTGACAGGTCGGAACTGCATCTGGAACTTAACGAAAATCTAATCTGCGTATTCTTGTCACCTACCCAACTCATCCACCAAATTTTGTCCGAACCCATCCATAACTTTTTGAAATATCATCCGATATATCGTTTTCAGCCCTCTCTCTCAATGGTGAATTTTAAAATTATCGTATCCAGATCCAGATTCAAATCTTCACCAAAATCAAATCAATTAGCCCTCGTCACATACCCAACCTGTCCAGCAAGTTTTGGCCGAATCCGTCCATAACTGTGAGATATCCTGCTCATCGACAAAGAAGTAGACACACAGGTGAAAACATAAACTTCGTCCACCTTTGGTGGCGGAGATAAATATGGGGCTGACAAGACAGCATAAGGCCTCTGCCTTGGAAGTATGCACACTCACCTCTGAGCCTCCTTGCCTCGGTTTGAATGTCGACCCAGATATAAACCCTCATCTTGGTGTTTCGTATGCACAGAGATCCTTGGATGTATCTGCTGTCCATTGCAAGGATGTTGAGCTGGAGTACCCTTCTGCTATCATTAGTTGGTGGACGTTAAAGATCCTATGGTATATTTTGTGAAAAGGAGTCAAGTTGTCACCAGCACCCTGAACAATTAGACTCCTGCATGAGAGCATGAGAGTGTGACACTCCCCCTGCCCCCCTTTTTTTTTCCAGGATTATAACCCTTCGGTATGAACGATGCATGCTTGTGTGTTACAAAATGTCTTTACATTGCGAAATGGTTTGAATTCTGTTCCAGTCAAATAGAGGAGCAGGGTTTAAAACAACCTCTTTAATATCAGGAAAATATCATTACTTTGATTTTATTTTTCTCATTAAAACATGGCTTGTACCCATTCTCTATTTATGATTCGTACGCCCTACGCCCTTCTCCCTACACTCTCCAACTCTCACCAAGCTTCTAAATACTCAGATGGGAACACGAAACTAAATACTCAGCCGACTCAGTGTTTTGGAGTTGTTGCATTCAAGTTGCAATAACTTGTATATTTATTTATTTTTGCAATTTGGATCAACCCCCCTTTAATTTTTTTAAGTGATTCTTCACCGTTTAGAGTTGGGGCCAAAAAACGATATCTAGCATGATATTTCAAAAAGTTGTGGATGAGTTTTATGACAAAACTTGGTGGATGAGTTGGGTCTGTGACAAGAATGGGCCAGTTATGTTTGATAAGTTCCGAATGCAGATCTGGCACTATCAGTTGGATACAAAACGTAAACTGTCAGCCTGGCTGAGGTGTGCGCTCTATTGAGTGCCGTTCTCGTTTTAATTTGCAATCGTGCCTCTTCAGGTGAATATGAAAATGTCTGTCGTGCATACTCTTAGAACTTGTTGGTTGGACAATGTCATTTTAATCTCCCGTTTGAATACGGGTCAATCAATTAAAAATGAGTATTTATTATCATTATTATTATTTTTTATTTTTTTTGATGTTGAGACATTGATCGATTTTGATGGACAAACTGGAATACATTGGTTACAGGCAATTAGTGATTGGGATTTCAACACTTGTGACCATGTCGCATGCATCCTTCTTTTGTAACCAAGATGGCATTCACAGCAACAGAGACACTAATGCTTTGACAAGAAAAATGGCTTCTTTAAAAGGGTTGTAGTTGTGCAAATTCCAAAACTGTTCAATTTGAAGGTGTCTCGTGGTTTCTGCTTTCTATTCCAGGTGTTCTTGCTTGCTAACGACTCTGGTATTTTTCTTGCACCCAGAGTACATAAAATTGCATTTATTTCAGTTCTGCTTTTATTCTGTTCTAATTTCACCCTGTCCTTCCCCCAAAATAGTCCTGTTCTGCAAGCATTGTACATTGCAGCATGGAGTGGAACCGCTGGCCAGTGACGTATGCAGACCGTGGACGTCTTTCCACCACCTGCAGTGGAGCAGACCCCGCATTACATTTGGACCTGGCACTGGCACGTCGTGATCAACAGATCTTGATGGTTCGCCTCCCAACCTCACCAGTGCTCCCGGAAACGTTCGCCATCCACCTCTGGAACAAGGCAAAAGCAGCTTCAGATTTTGATCCTACTGGAGATGTGCAAAGCAGAAAAGTGTTGGAGGAGCACAATGTTGGAGCATTTGTGATGACAACAGAACCAAAGGCTTGTTCGGATGCCTTGGAACACTTTTCCAGAGATGAGGGCAACAATGATTCTCTACGGTGCACTAGCACTGTAAGTAAAGGCAGTGCAGTGGGAGAAAAAGAGGAAATCAAGCACTTGGTGGAAAATGGAGCAAGTGTTCACGGAGACTGCAACGGTGGGTTGTGTGAACTCCGTCAAGCCACCGCAGAGATGACGCAGAGTCTTTCAGCGGCACTTGCTGCAGTGCGCCTGAATCAGGTTGGACTGGAGAATAAACGACCAGCGGCTCTCGGCCCAGCGAGGCAGGACCCCGAGCTGCAGCGATTCAGCACGTGGGAGCACATTTTTAGTAAGGACCACACTGCCAAAACTCTCCAAAGCAAATCGCCAGATGAGTTGCGGTCGGCAGATGCAGGAATGGGGGGCATTCCAACAGATGGTGCCAAGCCATTTTGTATCCACAACGATGCTTCTGTGAATGGGCCAAGGCCAAAGGAGAAGACAGAGGAAGATGGAGGCTTGCACACTGACGAACAAGTAGGACAAGGAGAAAGTGGCTTGGCGCCATGGCAGGTGGGTTTTTAACGTGACCACCAATGTTGCTTTGAAGAAGGACTTGTGCCTATGCTTCACCTTCTTTCCCACAACAGTTGGCTTACCTCTCGGCATTTGGTTGAGAATATTCATTGGGATTTTGAACTGGTCGTTCTCCATGTGTACTGTTTTGTACTTCCAAACCATGGAGTTGGTTGACACTTCCTTCACTCCTAATGTGTCTGGTTAGCTACAGGAACTTTGCTTTAGTCAATGACATATTGCAACAAATGATGTAATTATAGATTGTCATTTCATTCATTCACTTATTAGAGGGTTCGTATGAAAGTTTTTCTTATCTTTCATGGAGCCAACTTATTTTGGGTGGTCAGAAAGTAGTGCTGCTCCCTAATTGACACCGTAAATAATTTTGGATTGGCCAGATTATTTGAAAATAAACTTTTTATTTTAATCGGTAAAATTAGAAGCATTTGAGTCTGGATTAGGGAGGCTTAGAGAGTAACTAAGATTAGTGTTAAGCCATACTGCTATTATTTTGTGGGATCATTAGCAAACCTTGTGACAGGGAAATGATGTGAGCTGATTTTGCATTAATTTACTTTTGGGTCATTTGATACAACACAGTAATTTGTTCACCGCCTCAAATTACTTCTCAGTTTGTATGCTGAGCGACATTGTTGTGGAAACGTTCTTCAATGTGGAATTTGATCATCGTTGCTCAACTGGTTCCAAAGATATGGCCTTTCAAAGCTGGCTGGGCACATTTTAACTCTGGCCCTCCACTCTTACCTTTTCAAATTTTCACATCTCAAAATGTATTTGACTAGATGGCAAAATGAGACAATGTTCGGAAAGCTTCGAAGCTGTACTTTCACATTTGACCGATTTCTTTTTAATTTATCCCCCCCCCCC
>CM068953.1:47345732-47359859 GCA_035128595.1 Eptatretus atami
TCGCATGCATTCTTCCTTTACTCCGAAGCAACATATCACATCCAGTAACGCATGAAGTATGGATCCCTCTAGCTTCTCAGCCTATATCTCATCTCTTGATCAGAAAGCCCTGCAGAACAGAAATGCCAAATTTGATGCTTGTATCATTTGCACGATTTTTCTACTGTCTACTACACTACATCGAGCATGGTGTTTGCGGTTATGAGAGGTGGTGGGATGCACGGTGCCAGCTCTGATCTGTGTCAGGGAATTGAGGGAAAGGATCGGATATAATTATTCGAGGGGGGTTTGGAAATGGGTTGGAAAGGGCATGGCCGCGTGCGCTTTGTAAGTTGCTAGCATTTAGGGTGCCGTTTCTTCCATCTCCTCGGTACGAGTGTGGAAATTATCGCTGCATGTGCGTTTGGTAGGTTGTGATTTCTGCAGAGGGGTGTCGTGTTGGGTGTGCTTTGTGTCCAGTGGGTGGAAATTACCGCTGCACGTGCATTTGGTAGGCTGTGATTTCTGCAGAGGGGTGTCCGGCGTAATGCCTGCTTGGCCTTCGCTGAGGACCCATCTCATAGCGTAGGGCAAACGTGCCTGGGATTTACCTCAGGAATAAGGGTAGAATAGTAGGAAAAAGAATAGGAATGAGTGCAGAGATTTAATCAGACCGAGCTATGAAGTTTACACAACGCAATGTCCCGTTCGACCCACCAGACAAGAAGGGTCTGTCTGAACATATATTAATGGAATAACAGTCTAGGGACCGCTGTGTGATGGTTGCTATTGCTTTGGAGGGATGCGGTTCCCAGAACCACAACAGTATTATATATGCACATAAGCAGTATGCATGTTATTGCTTCATATATGTAACCCGGGTTATTTTTATTTTGGAGAGCCATCGAGGCAGTGGTATGTTGCTTATACACCACCCAACGAAAGGGATGTCAGAAAAACGTGCAGGGTGGGTACTCTGCTTGGATTAATGCAGTGATTACCTGGTTTATTGATTAACTTTATTTATTTATTTTGTATACCAAGTCGAGGCTCGTGTAAGAGCTAATACACAAACATATAACAAGGCAGGAGAGGGAAGCACAAAATAGTGGAGAACAAAGACAATTGGATATCTGTGGAAGGGAGAGGGATAGGGTGGGGTACATGGAGTAAACAAAATGGTACTAGAGGGACTTTCAGGAAGGAAAACAGGGAGAGCAAAATGGCAAGACCCACCTGTGATACATTTGGAAACACGTGTGGGGTATCGTGTTCTATTGCTTTAGTTCGTCTAAGTTTAATATGGAATGGCATGGGGCATTAACTGTAGTGCAAGTTTAGCTTGTTAGTTGATTTCGTTTTTTTTTGCCTAAAATATTATAAAAAAATGTTTGTCCCACTTCTTATGGCTGTAAAAGTTACAGCCGATAATTGTTTTTGGAAATGCTAAGTTTTTTATTTGATTGATTTATTTATTTTTAGTTGAATTTTTAAGAAAAATAAGTCTGGTGAGACCAGGGTGTCACATTGCAGGGCATTGCCCGTCAAGTGTAGGAATATTTTAATCAATCAAATGGGTCAATCAATTTTGTTTCTGCACGATCGCTTCACTGATAAAACAGAAGGTTGCGCGTTGTGCTTGTGTTTCGGCAGAACTGGGTATATCATTTGAACTACACAGTACTGCATTTCACCTCTTTTCCTAAATGTGCTCTGAATGTGTAACTAAATTTTGGAATCAGAAAAATAATGGCAAATCTTTATTATTTGAGTTTTTCCTAATTGGTAATTAAGCACTCAACCATATAACTAATCATGCTGCCCTTATGGGTTCTTTGATCAAAGAAACTTGGTAGTGGCCAAACGCTCATAGGAGTTCTCCAAATAAATGAAATCGCTGTTACAGCTGAGAAAATACGGTTTTTGCACAACCACAAGGTGACCCTGCAACCTGAAGACGTTTTTCAAAAGCTTTCATGGCCTTTATGGTAGTGTACATATCCCTGACCCTCCTTGTTCCTTGTCCCCTCCCAAAGCAAAAACCTGCCTCGGCACCCGCGTTGATTATGGTATCAATATCGATATCCAAGATTGAAAGTTGTTGCTTGCTATCTCAAATTGTAAAGCAAAGTTCCTTTAAACTCACTTTCCAACAAAGCAATGTTATAGAGTCCGTCATCCTGTTGTCGCAAATGGGGATCGTGGCTGTTGATTTCGCATTGAAAGGTGAAGAAGAATAAAAATATCGTATGATGAGAGCAGGATATTATTGGGAGCAAACCTTTAATATCTCATTAACAAATTTCCTCAAAGTTTCCACTGTTCCTCTGTTCCTTGTCATTGGGTTTATAAAGAAATTTTGTTCAATATTCTGCATAGATGATTGGCCTTCAATTAAATTTAGTTGAAAAACAGGCAAAAAGATGTGGACTGAAAAATCTGCCTGCGCATGTTCCAGAAAGGTGTGAAGTTCCTCTTGTCTCAGCCGATTTGGAGGAGGGTTGTTGATTTTGGTTATTATTAATTATTATATTATTATTATTATATTTTAATCAAAGTGAAAATGTCATTCAGGCGCAAATACACAAATGGTGTGTGATGTAACAAAGTTTTTTAAATGCTTATGTTGAATCTTGAGCTTCGCAAAGGAAGCACATGCTCATTTTTGTGTAGCTGTAATAATAATAATAATAATCTAATTATTATTATTATTATTGGGCTGGCAGGATGGTTTGGTGAATGACAACATGCCTCCTAAGCTTCGTCTCGCTTGGGTTTTGAATGTTGATACAGGCTAATGAACTTGCATCCTGATGTTTCACAGACAGGGTGATTCATCAATGTATATGCCGTCCCTTGGATGGATGTTTAAACTGTTGTCCCGTCGTCGCATTAGTATTGGTGTCCTTTGTGTGGTCCTTGCACAGTGTCTTTTGCGAAGAGTTGGTGAGTTATTGCCGGCACCATTAAAAATTACAAATTTCTTGCCCTAACTACTGCGGGAGAGGGATGGCAAACACCCACGCACAACCCTTTGCCAAAAACTGCTTCGGCAGCACTGATTGCTCTGTAACAATGAGAGTATGGTACATCAGAATATTATTATATTATTATTATTAACTATACGTCCACGTGCGTGCTCAGACGTTACATAAAAATAAAAATAAAACTTTCACAAACCGCGGCCAGAAACAACAACCACACAGGCCGTTCCTTCGCTCTTGCGTGGCCGTACCTGTGTGCGGCCGTACGTGCGAACCAAACCCCCAACCCCCCCCCCACCAAAAAGAAAACTTTCAAACAACCACAAGGCTCGTTCCTTCGGCTCTCGTAAACGACGGACTGGATTGGGGCATTGTGTTTACTATAAATTGCGCATCAGAAATCTGAGAAATTATAGAATACAGTAAGTCCATACTATCCCGGAAGTCCGGTACGTTGTAACGCCTAGAATGGGGAACGTGCGTGAGGAATCTCTCCCCCAACGGCCATGCCTACGCAAGCAACGTGTCTGTCATTGTGTTGGTAAATAAAATGGCCATAACTTTGGAAAAGCACTTGTCCTTAATATCAAACTCCTTGAAAAGGATTACATACCTCAGGCTCCCAGCAATATACCTGGCAAGTTTCAATTAGATTCGGACCAGTGGTTGTCGAGAAACAGCAGGACACACACACACACATTCACCATCACACAATTGCTGGAATTTATAGATAGATTATTAATGGGCGACTGCCATTCTCATTGTGACATACAAACAAACCTGGGAACTGAATATTGTTTATAGTGTCAGGTGGAGTGAATCATATAGCAAACAGTGCTAAACTGGTGGTTAGGGATATCTGAGAGGACCCAGGACCACTTGCTGATCAGTTTCGGCGGGAGATTTGTAATCTGTCTAGTCTTGTCTCGCAATGACTCGCCGTACTCTTTAGATAAAGACGCAGTGGAGGTCTTTAATGTGGCACAAACAACCAATGCCGGTCCTTCAGCTTAACATCTCTCTGAAGCAGATGACACAGGCCTCTGATGCATCGCCTTGGCATGCAAATAAAGATAACAGTTTATACCTGGGTCGAGATTCGAACCCTGGCGAGAAGGCGGGTGCACTAATATCATGGCATAGGCTATCTGCAAGCCCTATCATAATACTGTCGGCAGACTTGTTAATTTTGGCGCAATGAACAGCGTTTGAGATATTCAGTTGCCTTTATAAAAGTATTTAAAATGGAGTTGCAAATTCAGCTGTTATAATCGCATATTTTTTAATCGTGTTTTCCATTTTTCAACCTCAGGTGCCTGCTGGCGTAATTGTATTTCAAAAAGCATAACGGGCCGTTTAAACATTTAAACGTTTTGCTTGACTTGTAATGGCCTAAAGGGATCTTTAAACTTCCTCACTGCTAATTCAATCCATGTCCTTTGGTTGTCTGTTTAGTAATGTTTTTGTTCTTTGGTAATTCAGTGAGAGAAAGGAAATTTGATCAATCGTTAATTATAATCGGATTTAGTGCAACCTTAATTAAACAGTTTAAGGTGAATGTCTTATTTCCAACCCCCTCCCTCCCCATGTTTTTTTTTATTTTTTGGGTGTTTGTGTTCAGTACTTCTGACAAGCTTTATCGTCTTTATTTCATTTGTTTTGTACGCTCTCCTGCCATTCCTCAATATAATGGTGACTGATACTCCACCCTCCCCCTTTCATCCCCAGGCCATGGAAGTTCAGCACTTGCGATCTCTCCCGTCCGTACCTGGACATTTTCTCCGGTCCCAAGCATGGCAACAGCACTTGGCTAAATGTCCCATATTACATCCTGGCACCACCCAGTCCAACCACTCGCGTCTCTTGCGTAGGCTTTGCAGGCAAGAGCGCCCGCCTGGCCCAGACGCAAGATTACACTATCTGGCCGTGCTGTTATCTCCCGTGTTTGGATCACAGCATGATTGCATTAGCATATGTGCCAACATATCCTCGGCATTTTGGTTATCACCTCGGTAAGAAGTCTGTGCATTTGACTGCTGTTCGAAGGGGTAAGGATATGGTTTGAGTTCAGGTCTGTTGGGGTTTGTTGAGGATGAACGTGCAGTGTATTGCTTTGTTAGTTTACTCACTCGATTTTCTGAGATCGTTTTGCCACACTTACTCACCCATGAGGACTCTGAGGTAGAGCTGTCATTCAGAACTGCTTAACCCACAGAGTCCAGCGGAGCTCCAAGAAAAATCGTTGTCTTTTTTTTATCTTATTGCAATCAAGTGTCTTTCCCCTCCCTACTCCCTGCCCCTTTCCTCAATTCTCCACTCTACAACCACTGATGAGATACTTGACTCCATACATTTTTTGATTATATTCAACACCTGCGTGATGTTTGCCAGGGTATCCTGTCAATTCTATTGACTGCCATCCTTGTGATGGGAAGCTGGGAAATGATTCTGCTTTGTTCCTAAATGTTTCACCTGTCACCATAAGCACTTTTTTTTTTCATTATTGTTCAAAAAAAAATTGTATAATATAATAAACAGCCTACACAGTGTTATAAATACATTTATTTACGTTTTCCCATCGACAATTTTCATGATGCAATGTTACATTTTCAGAAACCTCTGTGCAATAAGAGGCAGGTGTGCTAAACAACCATCTACATATCATGCCATGCAGTTTGGGGCCAGGAAACAAGTGTAGAGTGTAATCAAGGATTCCAATATTTTAGCATGCTTATGCTGGGTATCGAGATGGCTCTTCACGCCTCTCTTGACTCGAGGATCTTCACTACAAGAGGAAAATGTTATGGTGTCTTCTTCAATTACTTTCACCATTGTGCATTGCTGTGGTTAGTACATGTCTTAAATAAAAATTAATACTAATTTACTTTTCATCTAGGATTTGTTAAATTTAGCTGAGGTGGCAAATGTAAATGAAAGATGAGGTTGGGAGAAGAAAAGTATTGCATATTGGAGCCTGAGACTATGTGCATTGACCAAATGGTGTTCTACTTAAGGTATCTAAAATCAAAAGCTGGTCATGTTAAAAAAAGAAAGAAAAAAAAAAGGACCTTGGACCTTCATCAGGTGTAGGATTGGATCGAAATTTGTTCGTTTTATTTATTTACTTATTCATTTATTTCTTTATTCATTCATTCTTTAGGATGACATGAGATTCACATGATTTGTAAATGTACAAGTGATTTTTATTTTTATTTTTTAAAACTAGGCTGCTTGGGTTGTGAAGCCTCTTGACCAAAATGATGCCAGCTATGTGAAAGGTATTCATGAATAATGGCACTGTTTGTCAGAGTTTGGAAAAGATGGTGTGTGATTGTGGAATATCTGTTGTTGAAATACGGCTTGTTAAATAAGTATGGATAGGTTAATCTATATATATTGTCGCGGGGCCCGGGCATCGAGTGAGAAAGACCATTGGGGGGGGGGGGGGGGAAGCTATCTCGGGTTCCCACCAGACTCCCCGGAATTGCAGGCCGTCGCACACGGATAATTCCGTGACGCGGGGGTCATCAACTGACCGTGAATGTCAATAACTCAACCACATGACCTAGCGTCCTCCGTCTATGGGTTACCGGGTTACCTAATTAATCACGTGACCTAATTACCGCGGGGACACGCCCTCGGTATGCCTTGTCCGCAACCGGATCACTTTACCGGATCAGATGCAGCTGAGCGACAACTGCCATGGACGTACCGGCTAAAGGAACGGATCGTTGGAAATCAAGTCCTGGCTAAGTTAGGATACGGACCATGCTGGATCAATCAAAGAATAGACAAAAAACGAGCATGGGAACATTTCTACAAAGGATTTATTAATAGGCAGGTGAGAAAGCTATGTGGCACAGCGAATATTGTTTATTGTTTTGTGTAGCAGGAATAGGAAGAAATGAAATGTGAAAGGTGCGGCAATAAACAAGCAACTTACAAAAGCAGACACAGAGCGAGTTATCCCGATATAATTCTTGTACAATCTTAACTTAAGCGAGGACAGGCACACACACACACACACACACACACACACACACACACACACACACACACACACACACACACACACACACACACACACATCCCAGTGAGGAGAGAAGATGAGACTAACCGTCTCTCATACCTTGCACGATTGCCCGAACGCGCTACCAATATGTTTTCGGAGGATGCTCCGCTGGGCGATACCTCCCTGACAGCTGGCGCGTTGTCTGCTGCTTCGTGGCACTTTCGAGCCGCTAAGCGTGATCCAGGGAGATGCGTGCCCGACAAGTGTGAAGGAAGGACTTTGGGTGGAGTCAGAAAAGCGGAGTCCGGAGCAATGGGCGGATGGGTGGAGTCAGCGGCAAGGCGGTGATGAAGGGGTGGAGCCAGCAGGCGGAGTCAGAAATCGGCGGATCAGCAGATGAGGAACGCTCAGCAGGAAAGACGACCACGACCGACCACGGACAGCCAGCCCCATGACCCGTCCTTTTATAGATCCTGTGGTGCGGGCGAGGGTGACGACCTGATGCGGTGTCGTCATCCGAATCGAGCGCTCTGATTGGGCCCCAGCCAGCACTCGGGCCGGCCGCCATGACCGGAAGCATCTCCACTTTACTTCCGGCTGGATGGTTCCAAGCTGCGGAATCGTCTCGCTCCGATTCACCGTGACACAAATCTCCTGCACTGAACTCCGCGGCTATCCACGGCGACTGGCGGTCAGCGCCGGTCAATGCGCTGCCTGTCTGTAAGCCATGCGGCCTGAGCCGTACAGTGCAGCTCTGCCTGTCTGCAGCATCGCCGGGCCGGAGAGGCGAGAGGACGTTCGCCCGTCTGCCGGAGACACCCGTGGTCGCGCATGGTCAAGCGAAGACTGACGGTAAGATGCTATGGTAACACATGCGCAGACCCGAACACGATGTGTGCCACTTGTGCCCCTGCTCGTGTGCGATAATAAATTATCCCGGACTACAAGTGGGTCCGCGCGCCATTGAGGACGTTGCCATTTATCAAAGGCGGTGTCGTGTGCATGGTGCTAGCCCTGATCTGTGTCAGGGAATTGAGGGAAGGATTGGATGTAATATTAGATGGAGATTCGATTGAAGAAGAGGTGCGCTGCGTGCATACTGTGAATTTGTTAGCACTTGGTGTGCCGCTCTGTCTATTTCCTCGGCACGCCATCCTGCAGCGCGCCCGTTTGATTGGTTATCTTTTCTGGTCTCGGCATGGCATTCCTGCAGCGACGCGGTCGTGTTGATTACTCTTCTAGTCGCCTGAACAGTGGGTGGGGGTTGTCGCTGTGGGCACGCGCTCCGTGCAGCTGAGTGGTGGTCTTTTATTCCTATTTCTTCTGCGAGGGCGAATTCGTATGGGAAGTGTGCGGCCATGTTTTTTTTACAAATGGGTGTCCGAGCGTAATGCCTGCTGGCTTTCGCGAAGACCCATGTTCCACAGGACAGTGTGCGCGAGTTGCTGTTTATCCGATGGGTGCCCGAGCGTAGCGCCTGCTGGCTCACGCGACCGACTCCTTGCTTGCATTTACCTCAGGAATAAAGCAAAAAGAAAGAACTAGACCCAGCTATTAGATTTTACACAACGCACTGTCACCGTTCGACCACTAGACAAGAAGAAGGGACTATCTGAACGTACATTAATGAATAACTGTCTGGGGACCACTTCATGTTTTGCTGCTGTTGGTGTTGGAGGTATGCAGTTTCCAGAAACGCAACAATACATTTCCAAGGGAGGGAAGTATGCAATGTTGACAGGTTAATCTACTACTCTGAAAGGATTTGACCGAGGAAGCTGTAACTTTCAGGGATTAATGAGGGCACCCTGAAGTTGTGCCTTTTGCAAGTTTCATTTAATTTAATTGAGTTAAAAACAAAATTCTTCCCTTGGGGAAGGGGGGAGGTGCTTTTTTTTTTTTTGATAGTTTTTTTTGTTTTTTTGTATATATTCTCAAGCCTTGTATAAGAACTAAGACAGAACATATAACAAAGGGAGCAGGAGACGAGGGGCAGGAGAGTGAAGCACAAAACAGTAGGGAAGAGAAAGGAGATCTGTGGAAGGAAGGGGGATGGGGCGGGTACATGGGGTAAACATGATGGACGCAATGGGGACTTTCAGGAAGGAAAGCTGGGAATTTGAAGAGAGTGGGTTGGCATGGGTTAAACGGGGGTTAGAAAAGATTATTGTTTTGAAATGGAGGAAGATATGAGATGGTGTGAACAGCTGTTTTAAAGAACCGAAGGAAAGAATGGGATTGAAGAGAGTGTGGGAGTTTATTCCAGAGACAGGAAAAAAAAAAGGAATGAAAGGGTGAAGGTAAGCAGTAATTCATGATTTTGGTTTTATAGCTCGCAATTAGAATGTGGCGAGCTATATTATATAACCAACGTGTATTGTTGCGGGCCAGGGGTCGGGTGAGAAGACCACCGGGGGGGGGGGGGAGGAGCTATCTCGGGTTCCAACCAGACTCCCGGGAATTGCAGGCCGTCCACAGGGATAATTCCGTGACGCAGCGGGTCGCGGACGACGACCGTGAACGCCAATAACTCGACCACGTGACCTAGGGTCCTCCCGTTTATTGACTTAATTGGGTTACCTAATTAATCACGTGACCTAATTACTGGGGGACACGCCCTCATTAGCGCTTGTTCGAACCGATTACTTTACCGGATCAGATGCAGCCGAGCGACTGCTAAGGACGTACCGGCTAAAGGAACTGATCGTTGGGAATAAGTCCTGGCTAAGTCAGGATACGGACCATACTGGATCAATGAAAGAACGACAAAAACGAGCTGGGAACATTTCTGCAAGGATTTATTCAGGCAGGTGAGGAAAGATATGTGGCACAGTGCATGTTGTGTATTTATTGTTGTCTGTGACAGGAAGAGGAAAAATGTGAGAGGCGCGGCAATAATACAAGCAACTTACAAAAGCAGACAGAGCAGAGTTATCCCGATATAATTATTGTACACTCCTTAACTTAAACGAGGACAGGCGCCAGGACACACACACACACACACACACCCAAAACCCGATGAAGAGGAGTTGATGAAGAGAAAAAGGAGAGGAGATGAGGCTAACGGTCTCTCAATACTTTGCACGATTACCCGGCCGTGCCACCAGTACATTTTGGGGGGATGCTCCGCTGGGCGATACCTCCCTGACAGCTGGGCATCGTCTCTTGCTTCGTGGCACTTCGTGCAGCTAGCGTCGGTCCAGAGAATGAGACGCGACCGTCGGGCATGAAGGAGGGACTTGGGTGGAGTCAGAGCCAATGGGTGAGAGAGGGCAGAGTCCGAAGCAAGTGGGCGGAGAAGGGTGGCGAGGTGGTGAAAGAAGGCGGAGTCAGCAGGCAAATTGGTAAAGAAGAGCGGAGCCAGCAGGCGAATGGGTAGGCCGTCAATCCCAAGCCAGACAGAACGAGCTGACAGGAAAGACGAGCAGGAATGACGCCGACTAGCGGCTCCGCGACCCATCCTTTCATAGATCCCATGGTTTGGGTGGGGGTGACGACCCGGAGCCGGTGTCGTCATTTGAATCGGGCGCTCTGATTGGGCCCCGGCCAGTACACGGGCCGGCCGCCATGACCGAAGCGGATCCACTTTACTTCTGGCCAGATGGTTTCAACCTGCGGAATCGTCTCGCTCTAGACGACCGTGCCATGAATCGCCTGCACCAAAACCCCGTGATATTAATCGCCTTGCACCAAACCCCGGCGTGCCCCGGCGACCCACGGTTGGCGCTGGTCAATGTGCCTGCTCATGGTTGCCACACGGCCCGAGCGATCTGGCCGCACAGCATGCCTCTGCCTGGTAGCAGCTGCATCGAGGCGGAGGTGCGGGAGGTTGTCTGCCGTCCGTGGGAGACATTTGTGGCTGTCGTGGAAAGCGAAGACCGACGGTAAAGACGTTACTGTAACCCCATGCGCAGACCTGACCAAAGATGTGTGTTATTCGTGCCCCGTCTGTACGATGATAAAGTATCACGGGCTGTGCGCGAGTCCGCCATTGTACACCGTGCTCAGCGCGCGGGTCCGCCTGCCATCGAGCATGCCTCGTACAGTGCGCGTGGGTCCGCCATTGTACACGTGGTCAGCGCGCGGGTCGCCCCGCCATCGAGCATGCCTCGTACAGTGCGCGCGGGTCCGCCATTGTACATGCGGTCAGCGCGTGAGTCTGCCTACCATTAGTGGGCAGATAACAGCAATTTTTGAGAGGAATCGTGCAAATGATGATACAAGCATCAAATTTGGCACATTTGTTCTCCAGGGGATTCTAATCAAATCGCTGCTGATTGGACCATTTTAAAATCCAAAGTTTGAAAAATTTGAAAAAATAAAAACTTCAAAAAGTCAACATCACGAATCAATTTTGGATGCTGGCTGAGATTGGTGAATGTTTCAGAAACATCATCAAAGACGTTCCAAGTCTGCCATGCAGTTTTCTTCCCTTTACCGGCGGAAGGCAGACACGACATCACATCCAGTGAACGCATGGAAGTATGGGATCCCTCTAGCTTTCTCAGGCCCTATTGCAGAAACTACCTCATGGACTGGAATCATCGCGCCTTGGCTCCTTGGCCAAAGGCAATCCACATGTTCTCAAGACATAGTTCCTGTAAGGATGGCAGTACAGATATTGCTATGACTAGTACGTCTGTCATTAGCCTTAATGATAATGGACTTGCTACCATCCGTCGTTTCATCCCTGGCGTGTACAAATATTCGAGTGTCAGCTTCTTCATGACAACATGGAGACAGCATCCAGTGACTTCCTTGTGTTGCTAATGGCATCTTCTCCTTTTGTGACAATGACTGTGCTTGTCGTCTGTGCTTCACACATCTTTTCCGCAAGGAAGTGAAACAGCTCAGTCTTGTTGCTGTCATCTCGAAGAAAGCTTCTCCAGTTACTTGGGGTCTTACTGGTTCCTGCACTCTTCTTCTGATTCCTTGCCCCTTTTCGACCTTGCTCGGACTTCAGACTTGACTTCTTGTACACATCAAACACTACGTCACCCTCTCGTACCTGGCACCATAGGATCCCACCTTTGGATGATGTCTTCTTTAGCATAGTCATCAAATATCTTTGAAGTGCGTGGAGGTAGGGCATTGATAAGTGCTGAGCCATCAATGATGACTGCTCTCCCCTTGGTTCTCTGTCTGGGATGTTCACTTGCGCTTCAAGAATTTCAGCCAGCTGTGACTTCAATTTTTTTTGTTTTTTTTTTTTTCTTCAAATTTTTCAAAATTTGGATTTTCAAATGGCCAATCGGGCAGATTTGATCAGAAAGCCCTGCAGAACAGAAATGCCAAATTTGATGCTTGTATCATTTGCACGATTTTTCTACTGTCTACTACACTACATCGAGCATGGTGTTTGCGGTTATGAGAGGGTGTGGGATGCACGGTGCCAGCCTCTGATCTGTGTCAGGGAATTGAGGGAAAGGATGGGATATAATTATTCGAGGGGGGTTTGGAAATGGGTTGGAAAGGGCATGGCCGCGTGCGCTTTGTAAGTTGCTAGCATTTAGGGTGCCGTTTCTTCCATCTCCTCGGTACGAGTGTGGAAATTATCGCTGCATGTGCGTTTGGTAGGTTGTGATTTCTGCAGAGGGGTGTCGTGTTGGGTGTGCTTTGTGTCCAGTGGGTGGAAATTACCGCTGCACGTGCATTTGCGTAGGCTGTGATTTCTGCAGAGGGGTGTCCGGCGTAATGCCTGCTTGCCTTCGCTGAGGACCCATCTCATAGCGTAGGGCAAACGTGCCTGGGATTTACCTCAGGAATAAGGGTAGAATAGTAGGAAAAAGAATAGGAATGAGTGCAGAGATTTAATCAGACCGAGCTATGAAGTTTACACAACGCAATGTCCCGTTCGACCCACCAGACAAGAAGGGTCTGTCTGAACATATATTAATGGAATAACAGTCTAGGGACCGCTGTGTGATGGTTGCTATTGCTTTGGAGGAATGCGGTTCCAGAACCACAACAGTATTATATATGCACATAAGCAGTATGCATGTTATTGCTTCATATATGTAACCCGGGTTATTTTTATTTTGGAGAGCCATCGAGGCAGTGGTATGTTGCTTATACACCACCCAACGAAAGGGATGTCAGAAAAACGTGCAGGGTGGGTACTCTGCTTGGATTAATGCAGTGATTACCTGGTTTATTGATTAACTTTATTATTTATTTTTTATACCAAGTCGAGGCTCGTGTAAGAGCTAATACACAAACATATACAAGGCAGGAGAGGGGCACAAAATAGTGGAGAACAAAGACAATTGGATATCTGTGGAAGGGAGAGGATAGGGTGGGGTACATGGAGTAAACAAAATGGTACTAGAGGGACTTTCAGGAAGGAAACAGGGAGTTTGAAGTGGGGGGGGGGGGGGGTTTGGGGTAGATTAACGGGGTAATAAAGATTAATGTTTTGAATAGGGGAAGATGTGAGATGGTGGTGAACACCAGTTTGAAGGCCGGAGGGAGGAGTGGGATTGAAGGGAGTGTGGGAGTTTGTCTCCAGAGGCCGGAAAAAAAAAGAGGAATGAAAGGGTGAAGATAAGCAGTGATTCTTCATTTTGGCAGTTTCACCCGAAGGGGGTTTTTGGCAGACCTTGAGCCCTGAGGAAATCTGGGGTGGGGGGGGACATCACGAAGAGCAGGGGGGCAAGGCAGAAGGAGACTGCAGAAGACAGAAAGACCACTGACCTGCTTCCGGTGAGAGACCCAAATACTCGGCTTCATCGCGAGAGATACCAATGATCCTAAAGCCTTGATTTCCTCAGCATGAAGAGAGCTGGTGAGAGGCAGGTGCCCCAGCCAGAGGGTGAGCAGTACTCCATCAGACTGTGGATGAAAGCTTTGTAAATGGTTAGAAGCTCAGGTGTCCAAGGAAGGACTTTGTACGATGTCGGATGCCAGTTGGCGACTGGCTTTGGAGGCCAGCTTTGAGATGTGGTTTTCCCTGGAAGATAGTGAGACCAAAAGCTTGAATGAAAGGACTTCTTCTATTCAAGTGGATTGTTGAGAAAGTAGTTGGGGTTGGGGGGGGGGGTGGGAGATGTCCAACGGTCCTTTCGAGAGACATGTTGAAAGTGTGAGATTTGTCAGGATTGAAAGACATGTTCCAAGTGTTTGACAGCTTGTGATTTTATTCTAGGTTTGAAA
>CM068953.1:47395856-47408066 GCA_035128595.1 Eptatretus atami
AAGGACATTTATTATAATAAAGCACGTATGCAATTAAACAAGGCAAAACACGTATGCACCTATACAAGCAGCAAAAGCACGACAAATGAACTACAACCGTCTACTTATTATGTACAGTCACTTGCACTTAACAGCAGTTCCTACTTATTAGACGGGCCCAACGGACACACGTACGCACACACACACACCAAGAAATGGTGGCAGAGGCCTTTAATAACCAGCTCCAGCTCGGAGGACAGGTGAGCTGAAACTCAGAACCTATCTCGAACCTCTCCCCTTGTGTGGTCTTCAAGTTGTTCGGACCCGGGCTCCAGCGAGAGCGAGCTGGATCCAATCGCTGAGCCGCGATCCTTCCCGAGCTCCTGCGAATCCTCCCGCGCTTCTCAACGTGCTGGTGAGACGAGGCGCCGATCCTTCCCGTCGATGCGTCGCTTCCCCGAGGAACCACCTCCCGCGCTTCTCAACACGTGCTGGTGAGACGAGGCGCCGAACCTTCCCGTCGATGCGTCGCTTCCCGAGGAACCACCTCCACGAAGAGGTCGATGAGTCGCACCAAGCCGGGAACCAAAATGGAGAACAAAGAGCTCCACGAACCAAGAAGAAGAAGCCACCACTCGCAGCTCGAGCGAGCGACCGGCTTAACTTCCTTCCAAACAGGGCAGCTTGAAGCAAAAAGCTCTCCCGAGCCAAGCAGAAGCCGAAGCTCACGGAACCGTCAAAGCAAAGTGCCTCCAAAAAGCTTCCTCCCGAGCCAGGCCTCATCCGAAGCTCACTGTGCCAGCCGAAGCAAAAAGCTTCTGCAGGCCTCAACCCTAATGCAAGCCAAGCAGGACCCGACGGTCTGCTGAACGACTCCCCTCAACTCCCTTCTCCAACTCTGCCCTCGAACAAAAGAAAAAGATCTCCTCTTATCCTTCTCCGCCCTTCCCCCGATCCCGGCGTGACCGATCTGGTCTCTTAACCTCAAAAGTGGTTTAATTTAGATAATAGGAACACTACCTTGACTATATACAATTTATTAAAGGCATCCAAAAACCCGATAATACGAATCCCTCATGGTGATGGTCATGTTAAACTTTACAAATTGCAAAGATTGTGAAGACGGTTGGTGGTCTGTCTTCTACCACCTCCTTTCTGGTCTTGCACCCTCTGCTCTTTCCCTGCTTCACCCCCCCCAAGCTTTCTGCAGGGCCCACGTGGTCCACTAGCAACCCCTTTTGGTGAAACTCCCAAAATCCAGGATCACTGCTCACCTCCACTCATTCGTCCCTCTGTTTTTTCCCACCTGCAGAATCAACTTCCACATTCTAATCAATGTAATTCTCTCCTCCAGGTCTTCAAGACAGTTGTTCACCTCCATCCATCATGTCCACCCAATGCAACTTCTCCTACCAGTCCCCCCCCCCAATTCCTCTCCACACCCATTGTTTGTCTGCCTCCCCCATCTTGGCCTTCGGTTCTGCTGTTGGTGTTTCCCCCCTCCCTCTCTCTCCCTTCTGTTCCTTTTGTCCTGTTGCATCCTGATCTATTCAGTGTACTAGGACTTGTTCTTTTTGTGAGCCTCGACTATGTACACAAAAAATGTCAGATGTCGTGATGGCAATCCGTAAAAGGGTTGTGGTGTTGTATTGCGGTGTCATTCCTTCCTTGTTTGGTTGTTTTTGGGGAATTTCATCTTTGCAAGTTTTTTTTTTTTTATTTCATAAAATTATTTTTTCTTGATTTGTTCAACTCCATTTTTCCTGATCTAGATGCCAAAGATGTCAGCATCCAGTAAATTATTTTGAGCAGTGTTTACATGGGGAAACTCCTTCCCTCCACCCCTTCCCCTCAACGATACATCTCATGAGTCCCTTCCCTAGTTCCATTAATTTCCTCTCCTTTCTTTTTCCACTCAGATATTCCACTATCCTGTTATCCTTCACTTTTGGAGTCATCTATTTATTTTGTTGTTAACACGGCAGAAATTTTTTTTACCCTCTCGTTTCCCTATGCCTTCCCTTCTATTCTGTCACCATACTCCTATATCCTCCAAATCTTTCTTCACTTCCCTCAAACTCCTCACCACCTTTCCTTCTCTTACCATCCTACATTATCTTCTTTTCATTAATTTTAATTTCCTCAATTTACTCCCTACTTTTACATTCACAATCAAGAGACATATCCATTCCTTTCCTTTTCTCAATGTTGCCATTTGCAATTTCTAAACTCCTTACCCTGTGTATGAGTAATAGATGCCTTTATTAAGGGGTTTACATGATCACATATATTTACATGAGGAGGTACTGCCCGATTTGCTTGAACAATGATACGCATACTGTCTATCGAAACATTAATTTGGAATGCTCTTTTCAATAACCGGTATGACCCCCTGTGAACCTCAATGAAAGCATCAGCAGACAGTTCTGGGCCCTTTTCCTTTGGAAATTACGCATTTTGTTGTACCTTGAAATCCACGACAGACTTTACTGCAGACAGTGAATTTTACGGGAGAGTTTCTCACCCTGCGCATGCGTAAATGGCGTTGTGGTTGTATTCTTTTTTAAATGCGATTTAAAAATCTTTTTATGGTACGAGTGCAATACCACAGAGACAATGTCGCTTCCTTCGTTTGGAAAATTTTTCATTGCTTCAGCCATTATTGTGCTCGGCTGGATGACATTTATCAACAACTCGGAGGTATACCCGGCGCTGTTCTAATCCTGTTGGCATTTTGAAGAAATGAAATTTTGCTTTTCAATTTTTTTTTCTGGGGGTCTAAAATACCCACAAATGAATGGGGTCGGGGATCATTTAATATTACTTTTCACGTAGCTACAAAGGCTTAGGCACGATACAGCAATTTCAAGAAAAAGAAAAAAAAATCAACCTTTTTTTTTTTTCATTTTTTTTTGTTTTTGCCTAAAACACTCAATGGCACTCACTGATGAACCTCTGAAAGTTTGACGAAGATCCATTTTTCCATCTCTGAGAAGGATGGTGACAGACACAAGCGTCTCTCTTGTAGCACCGATTCTCTGGATGAACAATTTGGCGATTTTGCGGTCTCGATTTGGTGATTTAGCGATGTATTCTGGTGTCATTTTCATTCTTGTTAGTCATGAAAACGTTCGAGAATAAATGGTATGGCTTATAAAGGCTTATGCCTTCACTCTATAGTTGCTTTTCAGAATATAATTTTGTACACATTAGATGGGGTGGCCATTTTTTTCCCATCCCATCCCTCCATATGGAGTACTTCCATACTTGATGATATAAAACCTGTATGATGTAAACCCTTATGGTATATACATCTTGTAATGATGGAATATAAATCTGCACAGTATCTAAACCTGTATCTGTATTGTATATAAACTTGTACAAGAGGTAAGTTGAACTTTTCACTCCTTACCTTTAATTCCGCACTCGACTGTTTACCTCCCCCGTGTACTCTTCCACCTCTGTGCTTCTAATCTGTTTCCCCTCCTCATGATGAACCAGCCCCCATCCTCCCCTACCCGAGACAAACTCACCCCCTACCCCTTCCTTTCGCAATCACGTCTAACACCTCCTGGTGCGAGAAACGCGACGCCGCCCAAATTCCCCGCCACCCCACATTACATCAACATAGCACCCCCTTCTCGCATCCCGAGTTTATTTTACCAGCGAGATGGAGGTGCGCGCGGGGAGCCCCTACAACCATAGGCCGAGGCCCGACCCTACCGACGGTTCGAGCCCCCAGGGCCCCAAGGGTTTCAGCCTTTCAGGTTACACTTCACATTTTATCCGCTTCCTGGTTACTTTTATTCGCTTATTTATTGCGCCGTTCCAACGGATTTTACAACATTATATATATTCATGAAAATGGATAATAAAATTTGGAGCCAATCGATGTTGTTGGCAGAGAAGCTGGTGCTGTGTGAGCAGGTTGGTTGAGTTTGAGTTAAGGGGTATTTATTTTGGGATCGAGAGTGAATCTGATAGGATGGTGTGGAGGTCGTGCACTTAGCTTTGAGTTGTCTACTTTGGGTTCGATTCCCGACCCAACTATATAAACCGGCGGATTGATGCTTCGCTTGCAGGGTATTGCATCATAAATTGTTCCCTCTCTCGGATGGATGTTAAGCTAGTTGTCTTATCTGTTGGCATTAGCTCATGGACGTTAAAGATTCTTTCGCGAAGTGTCGGGGCATTATGGCCAGCACCCTGAACAAATTACAAATTCCTATCAAAATCACCTTCAGTCGAAAGTCAAGATTGGCCAGCCTGTTCGTGAATGAGTTGGACCAATCGATCTCGTGTGGCCAACCCGTCAATCAGGTGGCATTCATTGAGCAGTAGTAGTAGTAGTATTTGAAGATCTTGGTATATGCATACATTACAAAGCTACCGTAGGCAGTACCACACATGGTCCACTACCCGTAAGGGACAGTTTTGAAACGGCTACGTGAGCTTGTAATGGAGAAGTGTGTGGCGATGTGGTCTTGCCTCATTGGCTTGTATTTCGTGTCTTGAAAGGGTCCATGCCATTTTATATGAAACATATCTTATTGTAAATGTATCAGATCCCCTTGGAATGTTTGTGGAACACTCGGATAATTATTAGTTCCAGATGGGATTTCATGCGAGAAATTGGAAGTTCTCGACATCGCGTTGGAAACACAACGTGGGACTTTATCGGAATGATTTGAGACCACAGGGGATGTTGAACTAGCTGCACGTCTTTGGACTTCTGGCCAATCAGACCTCCGTTTGAGTGAGCAGTCAAGCCAAGAGTGGAACTCGAACCTGCGGATCTTTTGTTGCATTGGCCCTTCCTCTCGCCTCCCCCCACGCTCACAAATCAAACAACATTGATAATTAAATGAGACATAAAGCAAATAAACGCTTGCTGGACTTTCTTCAAATGATTTGTGGATATATTTGAATTGCCTTCTTGTGATGTCACTCCATTTGTTCATCTTCATTAAAGTTGTTTTCTTTTCTTAAATCCATACCTCTTGTGACACATTCACTCAGCACGGGTCGCACCTCGTGGGCGGTCGTTTTCACTTGGAACCTCGAAGACCCGGGATCAGCGGTGGATCATGGACTGACCCTCCGGAACCTCCGTTCTCTCCCTCCTTGTTCGTGAGTGGTTGGACGGTGCAGGGCTCTCACTGTCTGTCTGTCTCTCTTTTTATTTCACCAACTGGAGCACTAGAATGATCTGTTCGTCCATTTTTGGGATTACTTCCCATGTGGAATTTGCTCAAATTTTAAAAGCACGGACAACGTCCTCTCAAGGACAATCTCTCCCTCATCACCGCCATGCCTTGTTTTCTCAACTCCAATTACCTTTCCTCTTTCCCACCGAGGCCTTTCTTTCGCTTTCCCACTCCAGGCTAAACAGATGACTTCATCTGGAGCTCCTTGGGCTTTCGGCTTCAGTCTCGGCAGCTTTGCACGACTACAAAAGAAACGGTTCTTAAAAGTCACTCAAATCATCCATCATGGGAATTATACCGGCTTTAATGCCGTCAACGAATATACCGGCTCGATAAGCCTCAATTATTTAAATCGCTTTCAGCCACATGGACGAATATGTGAGCACGTGATGGGAGTTTTGTTAATTTGTTTCAATTTCCAGGATTTCTGAATTTTTTTCTTTGTCCTATCTCAGGGCAAAGAAAAATATAATAATCTGTTATTATTGACGTCACGATGGGTTTTCTTTCAGCACAACATGCTCTGGGTTGTTGTGTCGAACTTCAATATGTGTTGGACAATGAAATGATAGGATTTTACATCTTTTAAAATCCTCGACTCCTCACAAAGAAAATTATTTGGAATTGTAGTTTTCTTTCTAAAAAGAGGATTTCAACCCACACGTCAAACACACAAGATATAGCTAAAGTTATAACATCGCTTTGTATCAAAATGTCGAAGTAAAAGGACAACCTTTTCTTTGTTTCTTTTTGTATGAGGGACTTGCAAAAAGTTCTCGGAGTCAAAATAGTCCAAGACTCGTCAACATTGATGGTTAAAATTTCCAGTACGTATATATGTACTGTGTGTATAATATATATCTCTATGTATATGTATATGCATATATATATATATGTATGTATATATATATATATATAAATTAATTTGGCTGGAACGATAACTGACTAAGCTGAGAGTTATGCACTGAGCAATCTAGCCTGGGTTTGAAATCCCGAAGACTATAAAACTCTCGCCCTGGTGTTTTGCAGGCAGAGCAAGGCAACAATGTGTGTGCCGTCCCTCGGATGGACATTAAGTCGGAGGACCCACCTGTTGATTTTTTTACTTTTTGTCTAAATTTATTTGAGTTGATTTTGTTTTCTGATTGGAGTTTATTTCGTTTTTTTGTTGTTGAAGTTCATTTCGTTGTTTTTTTGTTTGTTTCGTTTTTGAGATATTTTGGTTTTTTCTGACTTGTTTTTTTTTCCAATTTCTTGTTTTTCTCAGTATTTTTTTTTCAAAGTTTGTCGAGTGGGTTTTTTTTATTTCCTCGCCTTTGTTTTTCTTGTACCATTTATTGGTTCACGAGCGCCAGCCAGAGTGACCACTATATTTGTTGTGTTTGTGTGTCTGTTGGGTAGTCGATCGAGTCGGAAAAATAAAAATTTCAAATTTTTTTTTTGAGATTTGTTTACCCTTATTATCAGTATTTCCGTCGATATGTTTGGCTGTCTGTCTGTCTGTCTGTCCCTCTGTTCGGTCCAGTGCTCCGTTAATACAATGGCGATTTTGATGAAACTTGGTTGGTAGGTTCATACCATGACCTAGTTGTGTGCAAATGAGAACCGTTGCTATGGACACCACCGTTGCCTAGCAACGCGACTTTGAAATTTTGAAAAATCATTAAAAAAAGTTATTTTTTCAAAAATCGAGCCACGAGCGACTGTGGGCAGTACATTCAGCCATATTGTCAAAAATTTCCAGCCGGATCCTATGAAAACTGTCGGAGAAGATAGACTTTGAATGAACCCTGGTCGAAAACAATAAAAAAACGAAGTTCGTTATATCTCAGAGACTATGAGTCAGATATACATGAAACTGGTATGGTAGGTTCATGGTATGTCCTAGTTATGTGTGAGAAAGAACCGTTGCTATGGACCCCTCCGTTGCCTAGCAACGGCCGAAAAACCTCTAAATGTGGGGGTATTTTAACGAAAAAACAATCTGCAGCATTAACCCTTGAAGCTGGAATCATGAATTTTCTTGTGCTTAATCCTCAGGTCATTCCCCATCGAACGGGCCCATCGCGTCAGGTTCTATTGGGTAGTCGACTACCCATGTCCGCCTACCGGCTTGTATGTATGTCTGTCTGTCCAGAGCACAACTTAGTGGGATGTGATCCGATTTGGATGAAACCTGAATATGATGTTCATATCAATGCCTATGTTTGTCTTCCTGGTGATGGGCGTCCCACGCCCATTGTGGGCGGAGCCACGCCCACTTGTAATTTTTGGTTTTTTTCATATTTTTTTCTCGATTTTTTAATCGAAATTCCCACTCGAGAAATTGTGCGCATTGGCCATATGTAACAACATATCAAAAATTCAGTTTGATTCGGTCAATTTTGAGGGAGAAGATAGGTTTTGAAGAAATGGGCGGTGACAGATAGTAGGGTATCAGCTAAGATTGCCCATTGTGGGTGGAGCCACGCCCACTTGTAATTTTTGTTTTTTGGTTCACGAGCACCAGCCAGTGACCACTATATTAGTTATGTCTGTGTGTCTGTCTGTCCAGAGCATAACTCCGTGCACTTTGATCAGATCTTGATGAAACTTGGTTATGTGTTTGATATCAATGTCTAGTTGTGTTTTCCTGGATGAGGGCGTGCTATGCCCATTGTGGGCGGAGCCACGCCCAAAAAATAGCCATTTTTAGGGGGTAGTCGGATTAAAAATCTATCTTCTCCTTGGGAATTTACTGAATGGAATGGGTTCTTCGGTATTTGAATAGAAAAATGAATTATATAAAACTTGTCGTTGTCCGATTTTCATTTTCGTCCCAAGGTCAAGGTCACAAGGTCAAAAACTTAGAAAATTGCGAATTTTGACATAAAAATCATACGACCGCCAAAACTTTGAGAGCTCGGATGACAATATTTTTTTATGCATAATCTTGAGGTCATTCCCCACCTAAAGTCTTGAAATATTTTGCTCTATCTCGAACACCTTGCCCGTGGCGCCCCTTCAAGTTTGTTTTTACGCTGATTTCATCAAAGTATGGAAAATCCGAGGAGTGCGAAATACCATATCGCCTATATGACGTTATATTGTTCCTGGAAGTTCCAGAGGAAGTTTTGCACCAAAGGTCATAATCCTTGACCTTTGACCTTTAAAGGCCACAAAGGTCAATTTTCAAAGTTGTGGGAATCGAACCGGGTTTTCGACCTTCGACGAACTAACTCCAATAAGCTATAGCACATATCCAGTTTCCTTATTTTAATGTCCACAACATTGTTTTGTGACCTTTAAAGGTTATGCAAAGGTCAAATTTTGAAAGTTGTTGAACGAAACCGGGTTTTCGACATTTTGAAGTTAATAACCTGTCACTCATACCACATCATGTTGATCATTTTTATAACTTGGTCAAAAATTATCACATTGTCTCATCCTTGACTTCTGAAACGATCTACATCGTCAAATACCGCTCGTGAACCATCGTCGCCTCCCGGCTTGTTTCTTTTTTTTTCTTCTTTTTTTTCATTTAGGCTTTTGTTTTTATCCTCTTTTCTGCTCATTTCATTTACCTCTTTTCTGTTTTTTATTTATTTATTCCTGTGTTCTGCTTTCTTTTCTGATTTAAGTTGCTTTTTTTATTCCAAAAATGGGGGGGGAAATGTGATTTTAAATTTTTTTATTTATTTATTGTGATTTTTCTGAGTTAATTTATATTTGTTTGTTTTTATTCATTTTGGTTTTCCAAATAAAATCAATTTTTTTTTGGAAAAGCCCCAATAATATATTTGGGTTCTGAATGACATGTCAAATACATATGCCTGATGTTGGCTTAATGGTTAGGGTGGTAAGCTTGGGATCTGAGGATCCTGAGTTCAAATCCTACTTGGCTGTTGAATTAACCCCACCTGGTATTGACTCTACCTGTCATCTTTCTGAGGTTGGCAAAATGAGCTGCAGCTTGCGGTACCCTGTCAGAGTGGTGACCCATCCAGTTTGGTCGCAGATAGCCAAGGAGACTGCTTAGGCAGCACCAACGCTCTGTACAGAGTATGGTCCCAATGGATGGATGGTCAAATGCATCTTCTTGCCTGGTGCACTTTTTAATTTTTTTTTGTATACATCGTCTAGGCTTTTGGAAGAGCTAGTACAATGAACAGATGTGGGCATAACAGCACAAAGGTAACAATAGACAGAGACCGTGTGGGGGGGAGCAAAAATAGACCCCCAACAAAAACCATAACAACTATGCGGAGCTCTTGTAGACCTGCAACATGTCGCAGGTAAAAGTAGTAGTAACTAGATGGATACTCGGGAGAGCGCATACCTCCGCCAGGCAATGCCTGATCCATGAGAACATATCGGGACCAATACATTTTTGAAATATCATGCTAAATATATCGTTTTTGGCCCTATCAATGGTGAAGAATCACTTTAAAAAATAAATAATTCTCGTTAATTAATAAATTAATAATTAATAAAAATAATTTTATTAATAATTAATAAAAAAATAATTGAGGAACTCCAGCCTGGACAGGAAGAGGGGATGAAAGAACTCCATTTAGGGCCACACGTTGACTGCGGACCAAGAGAGGAGTCTGCGAGCCATGAGTGGAGATGGCCTTGGATACCATAGGGAGAGAGTTTGGTGAGCAGGGCAGGTGCCAGACTGTCAAAAGCACGTGATATGTCCAGGGATACGGCTCGGATTTCCGGTCTGGCATTGAGGACCTCCATCCATTGTTGGGAGAGCAGAAGCAGCATATCCAGGTAGAGTGATCTGGTCTGAAACCAAATTGATGATCGGAAATCAAGCCATTGGAGAAGAGGAAGGATTTAATGTCTGAAGCGATGATGGATTCCATAACCTTGCTGATGATTGGGGAAGGCTGATTGGTCTGTAGTTGCAGGGATCTGTTTTTGCACCTTTTTATGCAGGGCAGTGATGTTTGCTGATTTCCAACAGATGGCAGAGACCTTGAGCAAATGAGAGGTGAATAGAACAGAGAGAGGTGAGCAAGAGCAGAAGAGCAGGCTTTGAGGACACGTGGGCTGATGCCATCTGGACCGGTTGCAGAATCTGAGTCGAGGTTTGACAGCAAGCTCTCCACCTTGTCAGGAGAAAAGGACACAGAGTCCAGGGACAGTTGGGTGCGACTGGTAAGGTGGGTAGAGAAAGTGATGGGTTTTGGACACAAGATTTAGCTGCAAACACCGAGTTTAGGCATTTAGCTTTTCACGTGCGGTATCAGCAGTGCGGCCATTTGAGGTTAGGGAGGGAATGGAGGCAGAACATACACCAGAAACAGATTTGATTAGACGCCACCAGGATTTTGAGGAGGAGAGAGGTTTGAGAGTTCAGATTTGAGATTAGAAAGTGTTGTTTTCTGGCTCTCCTGACGTAGATACACACTTTTTCCGAGCTTTATGGAAGGAACTGAGATTGCCCTCATTGGGTTTGCTTTCCATGAGGCAAAGGCAAGTTGTTTCAGGACAACTGCCTCACCACAAGCTTCAGTGAACCAAGGGCGGGAGGAAGGGTAGGACAACTAAGACGAGAGGGGATAAATCTGTGCATGAGGGAGAGCAAGTTTCTTTGAAAGAATTCCCAGGATGAGTTTATGTCGGAAAAAGTAGCGATAGGAGACCAGTCTACAAGTTTGATGGCTGCTTGGAGACCTTGCCAGTCGGTTGAGTGAAATGCCAGACTCGACGGCGGTGAGGTGGTTCTCTGATAATAGCCAGAGAGATGTCTACTTTGACAAGGACGTGGTCAGAAGAACCGATTGGAGCGGAGGAAGAGCAGCAGATATTGTCAGGGAAATTTGTCAAAATCAGATCCAGAAGAGATGGAGTACCATTGGTTGAGATCCGGGTCGGGAAGTTGACCGATTAGAGTCCAATGAGTCGCAGAAAGCTTTTGCTGAGGTGCCATGACAGGTGAGAGAGGTACCCACGCCTAGCCAACTGGCATGGTGACAATTGAAGTCGCCACATATGAGGAAGAGAAGAGTTTGGATGAAAGAGAAGAAGTTGGTCCATGTTTTCGGATCGTGAGGTGTAGTTGGAGTCATCACTGTTAGGTGGACGGTACAGTACACATATAAACATTAGGTGGGAGCGGAGGGGAAGCCGTAGCCAGAGGTATTCCTGGGGGTGTGGGGGATGAGGGCAGTGCAGTGAGAGTGAGGAATAGAGTCTTTGATGAAGAGAGCAACTCCTCCACCAGGACGAGGCTCAGGTCTGTCATACCGGAGGGGAGGTAACCAGGGAGAGATTTGTCTCTCAGTGTGGTTTGTCAGTGGCAACCTGTATGGAAAGATCTGAAAGGTTTGAGCGAAGGCCCTGGATATTTGAGGTCCACACTTTTAATGAAGAGGTAAGGGAGGAGGCTTTGGGTGCAGGGGGGGATGGGAGGGGAGGGTAGGACAAGGGACGAGGGGGGGGAGGTAAGGAGGGTTGTTGAAAGAGTGTGGGGGATTGCAGAATAGCTAGGGAGGGGGCCGGATGAGGAGGAGAAAAGGCTCTGTTGTGCTGGGGAGAGGGGGACAAGAGAGGGGGAAGAAGGCAGTTGAGGATTTGAGGAGGTGGAGTGAAGAGATGGAGGTGAGAGGGCAGTGGAAGGAGGCAGCTTTGTGGATAAGAGGGGGAGGGCAACTTTGAGAAGGATGAGTGAGGAGGATGAATGGTGGGAGAGAGGTGAGGGGGGAGTTTTGAGAGAGGTGAGAGGGAGGCTTGGAGGAGAATAGTGGGATGGTTGCTTTGAGAGTGAGGGGTGAGTTGGCACTGAAGTTGGAAAAAAAGAATGGTTGATGGAAAGCGAACATTCATAGCAAACTGGGGTTTTAAAAAGTTTTAGGTTAGAGATGCGATTTAACACAATTCTGGATGGATGCAATAAAGGCGAATTCAGAGAATTGAGAGAAGAAACGCTGTAACAGTTGGATTTTTTCGGCAAGGTATGAAGGAGAGGTCGACTTGCGAGCAGTCTGTTTAAATAGCAGAAGAGTAGTGCATTATGATACAGTAAAGA
>CM068953.1:47475598-47498489 GCA_035128595.1 Eptatretus atami
CCGCCCGTGTCCGTCTTTTATAGCGCGGGGCTCCGCCCTTCGCCCCGCCCCGTTCTCGGCTCCACCTTCCGTCGAGAGGGTTCCCAAAAAGGGCGTTCCCTCACGCTCTCCCTCCACCCTGCCCCGTGCGGGGGCCGGGGGAGTCAGTTTTTGGCTATTGCTATGGGCAGAGAAAATGCCGACGGGTCTCAGATAATATTGAGTGCATCGTGTGTATAACCTTCTTATACTATAACTTCTGAACCTTTGACCTTCATCAACTACTCATCCTCTCAACTCATTCCACAGCATATAACGGGGAAATCAGTGCGGGAGAATTAAGCTCAGTAGATGAATCAGATATATGCGGGAAAATGATCCGCTGCAGGCTCCGTTGTTCCTTAATCCTTGGTCGTACCTTTGTTTTGCACCGTTATCGGAGCGACGTTAAGTGTGACGAAGATGTGTGTAATAGCAGTAAAATGGTGGCGGTAGTGTACGTGGTTGTAGTGTGGTATGGCCGGCATGTTGATTGGGAGATGGTTGTTGAGATCTGTTTGTTTGAAATAAAGATAGAACAGAAAAAATGCTGACTCAAAAGGTCGCAGCCCGAATGATCACATTAACATCCTCTATATGTTTCAACGGGGTTTCGGACTAATCTAACATTACCTTGAGATATCATGAATTGCACCTAGGGGCCCTTTATGGTGTAACGCTCTGTAGATTTCAGCAAAGACTGTAAATACGAATGTAGTAACTTACTATTTATATATTATATTATACTTATATCTATAATCAACACAGAAGGAGAGATTGAACGTATTATTTCGATAGCACAAGAGTCTTTTAATTCTTCTTCTCTCTGTCCAAAGCACGGTGTCATCACTGACCTTTCTCTTTCTTTTTCTTCTTAAGCAATCGACGATTCAGTGAGAAGCTCTCGCAAGCCTGACTCGATAGAGAAAAGCTCACTCTAGACCTTTCATCATAGGGACAGAATCGCACACATATTCCCCCAACGTATAACTCATAGTATTTTTCTACTCGGTTCAATGATGCATCGAAAAACTCGTTACTGATACGTGGGAACACGCCAAGCTGCACGCCCTGTCTGTGTAAAGCACAGAAGTTGTGATACGCATTCACACACCATCTCCACCAATTCCTACCCCAACCGCTGCTGCATGGTGCTTAATTTTTGTATACTGGTAAGATAAGACATGATTTAGAGGTCTGGGAGAATCAATATAATTTGCTCAGTAACTAGAATAATCTGATATAGTGACCAGAAACCTCATTTGGCAAATATGAGAAAAACAATGAAACGTTGCAAGAGTTACACCAGCTCTCAGTTACCACATAATTTATATTACATCACCTCATGGCGCAGACCTCTCTCCACTAAAAGTTATTTGCCCCATTGAATTTCCTGTTTTCTACCCAATAATACACAACCAAAAAATGTCTTATTTGGAGGTGAGCATCTACGATGAAATCCGACACGTATTAGATCAATTTACGATCAATATCACCATCTGATGTATAACTTTTGTTCTTGAACTATAGGATTGAAGTATAGCTTTTGAGTGTATATTTGTGGAGTTCTCACGAATGGCAATCTTTTTTTTTTTTTATCCAACTTTTTTGTGCTCGCTATTGAGTAAGTCTGCGTGACATTTGTTGAGAGTAAAATTACTTTAAATGCTGTATCAAAGGTTGTAGTTGTGGCTCATGTATGTAGCCGGTTTTTAAATGATTCGGCGAGCATTTGTAGAGGTCACTGCACCTCCGCTGATTTCTGAGATTCTGGTTTAATTGACAGAGTTATTTTTTCACATTGAACGATCGGTCATTAGGTGTACCATATGATTAACAATATTCGGATACTCATACATACGTGTGGCGAATGCCACGTGTTATAATCCATATAATATTTCTGTGCTCAAAGCAATGGAGTAAGGGTGCTAGAGATAATATGTCAGACTATTATTATATGTTCAAAAAAAAGATATTGGAAAAATATATTTATCATGCGACACTACATTCTTTCAAATGTCGATTGTGCGGCACATTCATAATGGAAATAAGTGGTATGCATATTGAAACTAACATTCTATTGAGATGTCCATTTTCATTGATTTCATAAGAATATGACATAAAAGGACTCATTTTTGCATAAGGTTGAACGACTAATCCCAGTAAAAAGAATACAGGAATAATACTGCAAACAACCACATGACTTCATCTGGTGGGGATAGCGCTCCGAGTTGTGACGAAGCGAACGGATTAAGGAGATAAGCTTTGGTCATTTTTTGGAGTCATTGGTTCCTTAAGCTCAGAAATAATTGGCTTTTCAAGAGACACGAAAGACGTTCAGGGAGCGGACGACGGAGTGAAAGTATACATCAATTGATGTGCTTTTCTCTCATGATCATGATTCACACATGCACATACATCGACTGTATTCATTTCTTACATCATTATACATAATGACATAGTCTCATATTATCCGCTATTGATTATGGTTGATCAACGTTATATTTATACAGCGACTAGACATATTATAGATCATGCCCTGGTGTTTGGCTTATGTGTTTGCGGTGCAAGGCTTGGGATCCACATCTGCGAGCTTGAAATCATGCTTTATGGGCTGTGTTTTACATAATAATCTCGTATGGTGGTTGGTTAGATCAGTCCTGTCATCCCTGCACGGGTACGGCTAAAATGATTACATTTGCTGGGATGATTCGACGCGTTGAATATATCCTGCTACCGGAGTTAGTGGACCTGGCCAGGATGTGGCTCAACCAGCCCTAGGAGTGCATTGGCAGCAACGGACGCTCTGTATTGAGTATGGTAAATGGATGGATAAGGATTGGTCGAACCTTCATGTGAATGGTAGAGAAAACATTGTCCCAATTCTGAAGTTGACAGTTATCTGCCTCATCATCAGGGAGGTCTTACGTTGAGGACCACATGGCACTAGGATGGATGATAGGTGGATATGTTCACGGTGCAATTACACCTCTGACCTCTGATTGACCCGATGCAGGAGAGCTTTTAATAAGATAGCAAAGCGCATACAACAGCGCTTCGTCAAGGACTCACAAACTGCTGGCCTCAGAGCGCAACAATAGTAAACTGACACTCATCCCAACCCCCGCCCTCCCCCTCGTGGTCGATGAAGCATTTATTCCCCATGCCTCATCGTAAACAAAGAAAAAATTTAAAGAAATAGATTAGCACTCAACCCATCCGTGCTTGACGGCGGATGAGTGCAATGTCAGTAGAGGCTAGCCCACCGCTGGAGCGCTGCATTGCCGATTGATGTTCAGCAAATAGGACTGTGACCAGGCGCGGAGAATGATTATGGAGAAATGTCGGATATTTAATATATGCATTTGTTCAGCGTATAGAATCATAGATGAAGTTCGATGTCTGGGGTCTCATCAGTGGGCTTCTTTGCCTATTGCCTGTGGTCAGAAATGTTCCTGGAAGGCCTAAGTCTGGAAAGTGGCCAATTATAATGTTCGGATTATAATTACCCATTAATATGATGATGTGGTTTTGCGACCTATGACGCAACCTGATTTCCACAATGAGAATCAGCACAAAGTGAAAATGATACATATGTGCACATGGATACTCATGTTCATGAACAGCTAGAGTCTTCGTAGCTAGTGCAAGTGCGGTAATAATCGGGGTTATAGCAGTACAACATTTATTCGTGTGGACGATGCCAACAACACAAGTCACTGCGCTCGCCGAGTGCCGTGTGCACGTAACGCATATGATTGCGATGTCCGACCGTATATCGCTACATCATTGATATTTTTGACACTGGAAAGATAATCGATTACGCTGGACAAAATATGTACATCTGCAGCCATATGGTGATAGTAATGATAGACATAGCACATAATAAATTATACTATGAGATAATTAGTTATAATATAACTATATATTATATATAATCTTTTTTTTTGGGGAAGCAAATTCATATATTATAATCCAAGTTTAATTCCTACTCCAAATAATTGTATTCAGACAAAAAATATATGTTCAATGTTGCAATAAAGACAGGGCTTGCCTCCATCTTCACATCCAGGATTAGGATGATTTCACACCACGCAAATAGCACCCTGGAATGTAAATAGACTGGAGCGTCATACAAGCAATCAGTAATATCCGAACGTTTGTCTTGTGTTTGGTGAGAAACTCATGGAGTGAATTCAACTTTACTTTCGGTCCTTTGGATAATACGGATAACCACACCCAAAATTTTGATGAGATGTTTGCTCGGGGTGGTGGGGGAGGTCTATATTGGCTTGACGACGGGTTACTTGTTGCCTCTTATGTTTCATGTCACTCTCACATATTTATCCCTCGCGCCACAAAGTAGTCGGAAACAAGACGGTGTTTACGTGTGCAATATTTGGTTCCATATGTCTAGTCTGTGTCGTCTGTCGGTCATCAGTTGGTATTGTCATTGTGGAAACAAGTTGAATTATTGAGCACTTGAATGTTTATGTTTTTAACAATCGGGGGAAACATTGATCGTAGGGAAGACAGATAGCACATTAGTACCTCTATAAACTGATTTGATACGTACTTTGGCTTTAATTACAGACGCATAAGTAGTGACATGTTGTGAGAGACAGAATTTTAGTGTTCTCACCGACGAGTGTTTTGAATTTTGAAATGACACCGTAATTGACACTTTGGGATGTTCTGGTTTGCTTTGCAAGCTTCTGCTGAGGCCGTAAGTGTTCCCCCCCCCCCTCCTCGAGTTCACAACTCTGTTAGACCGGTCATGCCGCTGCATGTTCAGATGTACCTCTATATTGCTTGAAGTTCGATCTACTCTCGTATAGTAATTAATTCCCAGAAACATATATATATATATATATATATATAAGCATTTATGAATTATCATTTCCATTTGGCTACTAGCTGTATCTCGGTTGAAAACAGAGCTTCTTCTCTCAAGATGGCTTATTCTCTGTTTTCTCTTGGTCTTCAAAGCTTGTAGACATTTGATTAGCTACATTATAAATTCAGTTGATTTTTTTTTTTTTTTTTTTTAAATGGCTTGGCAGTCTTGCTCTTGAATAGGGCTTTATTCTAAATGGTCATAGTAATGTTATGTGTGTGCTTACTTCAGCATTTCTACAGTCATGCCATTTGGGGCTTGATCAGGTAAATTGTACCGTTGTTAAGTTTGCTTATTTCCATAATGGCATGCACGTGGATATTGCAAATGAGACACCAATATAAATTTGTTCTCATTTCTCGCAACAAAAAATATTGGTGTCTGGGGATTATGTTTGGTCATTATATAAAAGTTTTCTACCTCGTGAATATCGGTTGTCTAAATCGTGATCTTTGGGTGGAACGTTCTCTGGAATGAGTTATGTTGGCAGCACAAGATAGTTGACCACTCCCGGCTGCAATTTTAATAATACAGCTAGACAAAGCTACTTGTTCCATTAAAGAAGCAATGAAAGCTGTGTTTTACTTGTCAATCTTGAATATTTACTAGTCAGCATAGTACATCTAGTTTTATGCTCGTCTTTCTCGCCTTCCTATTTTGGTGTAGGGGTGATGGTGTCGATTAGGGGGGGGCGGGAATATGATTCAAACTTGGGCTCTTTTTAAACACTTACATGTTATGAGGAATATGTTAGTGACTAATGTTGCAGTACCACAACAACGATTTTTGATGGGATGGGAGTAGGGAATTAATTTGCCGTTGGGTACAACAGTTAGTTTGTTCTAACTTCAAATCTTGATATTTGCAATTCTCTCCCTACTTCATTGTAGATATCATTTGGGGAACAGTGATCTATTATTTTTAACCATAACGTAAGAAACGCACACTCAGGATGATAATTGCTGATAGCTTCTTCTTATGATGAGATTTCTGCACTGTCTGTGTGTTGCTGTGCTCGTTGTGTGTTGTGTGTGTTGGAGATCGATGTGTGTGTGTCAAGTGTCGTGCTCCGTGTGTAGTGTCGCTGTGTGTAGTGTGATGTGTGGTCATTTCATAATGGAATGCCGAGAGCAAAGGAAAACCTTTTCTTATATGACAATAATCTCAGCTTTGGGGCATGCATGTTACATCCTCTTCCTTTCTGCGCATTACGAGATTGATTTTGCTGCGGGAATAGCCTGATGATCAAGTCAGCTCGATCTTCTAGAATTGTGAGTTGTGATTAAGGATACATTTTGTTAATATCTACCCTATGAGCGCAGTCCTAGGTGAAAGAAAAAAGGATGAAAATGGTTAGAACTGAAGTTAAATGGGTCTGTATCAATTGCTTCCACAAAGACAAGTTTTCTCCCGTCACCACCGTCGAATGTGTATCTCCGCGATTGGTACATTGGAAAAAGAACCAGGAGTGAAAGGTTTCACCCATACCGGCATAGTGCGCTAATGATCTGGATCACACCTTGAGCTCCACCCCTCATCTTTGCAGCCTTTGGATTGCACTCCTTGCATGGTATCATTCATGTGTCCCTCTAAATAATGAGGGGCACCCAACTGGCGTCTGCCTTTTCACTGATGCAGACGCGGGCCAGTGCCCCTTCTATACCCGATCCAACAACACTGGAGACTCACTCCATTAACATTCGGGACTCCGCACGATTCTCTATGGTCGCGAACGGCCGAACGCGTTGACATGACAGGCTGGTCACCACCCGACCAGCTTCCGCCCGGGCGAGCAGCGAAATATTGTGTAAAACCTGACTTTAATTCTTGATGTGGTTGATGAGAATCATCCGTTCTACTCAAACAGCCACGCTCTGGAACCCGTCCCCAAAAGAAGGGCGCATTCCTAAACTCCCAAGATCCAATTTGTGGTTGCCAAAATTTTGAATAAGACCGTCTTTAAGATATTTGTTTATCAACATCGCGCCCCACAGTTCATTTGATACCCATCATAAAGCTTCGATGAACAGACCTGGGTGGTTCTGGAAAACTGGTAATGTTAATGATCTGGGGATGAAAGAACAGGACCAGATTTTTGATATAGTAAGGTTTGGTATAGGATTATACTGCAGGCCGGTTCAGCCCTTCCATTGTATTGGCTTGACACCAGATTTTAGAAGTTAACAGTGTAATCCCCTGCCCGCAACAGATTACAATTATTTTAGGGCTACATGGGATTGTGCTTAGGAGTGATGATCCCTCCTCCGGCTGGTGCCACTAGTTTGTGCCTACCCTTTCATTTAGGAGTGCACAGCCCCTCTGGCTTCTCCTCTGGTTGATAGGTCGCAGGAGAGGCTTTGTCCAAAGGGCATCCTAGCAAATACGCCTGGCTCTATCCATACCCTGTTCTTTATCTTATGGATGTTTAAAGATGTTCCATAGTATGGTATCGAAATAGAGCAATCCACACAGTGTGCTAGACTTTTTCGTGTGATTTTTAGAAGTCAGCCTCTTTTCTTTCTAACTATAATCCTACACTAATCTCACCCGCCTCAAAAGACAAAATCAATGTTAATATGCGGGCTAGAGAGTTAACAATTTTATTGGAAGTGCAACCATGTAGAGATCGACATTGCAGTTCGATCATGCCTTTATGTTGTTTTTTTTGCATAAAAGTCAAGGTTTGGGGTTATGTTTCACTTTTCAACACTTTTACCACGCCACTCACACTGACGTTGAGTACCCCAATGGTGCAGCAGCGTTGGATCGTGAGATTAATCGAACAGAACAACAAGCTGTTCCGTTTCATGGTGCAATTCCCTCTGGCTCCTCTGTGTAAATTTGCCAGCAATGTGTCTACAATGCGGAAAAAATCAGTTTGGCTAATCAGGCCCATGCACCTTTCTGTTTTGCTCTGTGCTGGGCTCCCATCAATCCCATTTCAAAAGTTGGCCTCCAAAGCTTCGCTGCCAACATGGGCATCCCCTCCACTCGTTTGAGCCTATGCCAACTAGCTTCGTGTCTCATTTGTGTTTGCGATTTTAAGTAAACGAACGCATATGTACGTGGTTCAACAGCCGCTACATATACTGTGCCGATCTGAATTGTTTTCGAAGGGGGTCTGCCAACGGGTTCCACCCCACTTCCTCTCGCACCCCTACGCCATCGCTGAGCCCTTTCATCTGGCAATAGGTGCACTTACGCCTTGATTTTGAGATCGTAACCATTCATCAGCTCTGGCGAGAAACACTAATTGCCTCCTTTCCTCCCTTGGGCTGGCTTCCCCTGCCTCACATCTTGCTCAGTTGGATGCCGTGGAAATTTCAAGGCTTTCAGATTAATTGGAATTCCCATGATGAGGCTTGTTCGATGGGTCAACATAATCGCAGCACAGGTCACTGGTGCCTCTTTCCGCTTGACCAGCCTCCTTCTGGTCCTTTCTGACGTTCTGCGTTTTTTCCATGCTTTTGTCTCACCCTACCCGCCAGGTTTCTGCATGGCAACAAAACAGAGACATGGCCTCCGCCACTGTCAACCCACAGATGCAAGATTAAGAGATTTTTTGGGGCCCTGGGAACAAAAAATATTCAGCCGCAAAATTCCCTCAAAAGTGTTATTAATTTTTTCTCTCGCCCCCAAAAAGGCCCCCAGAAAAGAGGACTTTCCATGTTATTTTTTCACACTCACTTAGCTTATGTTGCTTTCGACTCAAACTGCAAAAATAATGCGAGAGGAATTACCTCCCAATGTTTTTTTTTTCACCTTTTCCCCGCCCCTTGGAAAAAAAAGCCATGTCTAAGGTGTTCCATTAATCAAATCAGCTTGCTATTTGCTTACCAATCCAGCCGTTCCTTATCAATCCTCGTATTTGTTGTGTGTTTGCTTTGAGTGTTTAAGAGCCACTTGCGAATGCTCCAACAAGCGGAATTGTTCAAGGAACACACCTCAGCACTATTGCAGGCGATGCGTTCAGCTTACAGTTTTTTTTTATGTTCTTTTTTTATATACATGATGAGGGCTCAATGGAGAGCGGCCGAAAAAGATTTCTTGTGGAGTGCTCTTCCAAGTGGTTTAGACTCAAGTAAGAGAGTCCCAAACTGAAACCGTTGCAAACGGGAGCGGCAGGCTAGCAAGCTGATTCGTATTGAACCAACCAGCACACAGGACCCTTTTTCTGGTTCTGCCACTTGGTGTAACGCAAGAGTTCATTTTCGGTTATTTTTTCAACCTTTTTCTTCCTTCCCTACCCGTTGTTGAGCTATTTTCTTTTTCTCTTCGCTTTTAGCACCAGCTGGGAATTCCGTTTTGTTTCATTCTCCTCAGGACAGCTAGGTGCTATCTATCTATAATTCCATCCAGCATCTCTGTGTGTGTGTGTGTTCTGTCTGGTTTGTTCTGCTCTGCGACCACCGTCTACACGTTATTTCGACGACCGCCGGTCCGTCCTCATGAAAAACTTGCCAGGAATTTGCCGGGACCCGCAGATGTGTGCCTTTCTCCGAGGAGTTTGATATCGATCGGACGAGCGGGTTCCCCAAGTTACGGCCATTTAAAAATTAATACTTTTTTTCCAGTGTTGAAAAAGGTGGTATATACTGGCAGAGCTGAAGGTGTTGTTCCACTTCCTCCCCCTTATCATGCCATTTTTTTCCCAAATTATTAATACATGCAGATGACCACGCGGTCCGATCGGATTGAAACTTGCCAGGCAATATTGCCGGACCCAGCGGATTTCGCTTTTCGAGGTTTGATATCAATCGGACATGCGGTTCCAAGTTTAACGACCACATTTATAATATCAACCAATTACAGGACATGTGCTATGGCACGTCACGAATGATGTCACAATCATGAATGTTATTTTAAAAAAAAAAAATTTTCTTCACGATTGAAACGTCACAATTTCATTCTTCTTCTTCGTTTGGTATGACGTCACAATCCGAGGACACTGGGGACCTGAGTATGTTGCCTTATTCAAAGTTTGAATAATCGTTCTTCCCTCATTTCCGTTTCAAGGCTGTTTCCCACGTGTTTTCCCCAAGGTTTGAAAGCTGTTTTTTTCCAAGGTTTTGTATTAATTGTTCAAATAATTAATTAATCCCAGGTTTGATTTCCCAGGGAAACAGCTGTTTCCCAAGTTTGAAAAAGCTGTTTTTTTCCCCAAGGGTTGGAATTTCATATTGTTGTGGCTTGGTAGCATTTCGTGAATACAATTTAACAGAGAGAGGGGGGAGAGAGGGAAGGCGAAGAGGGAGGGAGAGAGGGAGCGAGAGAGGAGGGGGGACAGTGGGAGGGGAGAGAGGGGGGGGGGCGAGAGAGAGGGGGCGTCACAAATTCTTTCTTCGTTTGATATGACGTCACAAATTGATGCTGGGGAACTGATACTCAGGCACGAAGCTGCACCTACGGGCACGCCCCTACGGGGCCACGCCCCTACGGGCCCGCACTAGGTGGTTTTAAATATTGCAAACAAATCCCACTTTGTACATTGGGTTATTTCCATTATTAATGAGAGGGTGTTTTGTGATCGTACAAATTAAATTTTGGTGTGGAATTTGTGAAACAATATCGGATATGTATTAACATCAGGAATTTAGATAATTTTATATTGTGATTATTGTTGCAAAGAACTTTATATACATTTAGCGTAGTTTTTGTTATTCTCAAAAACTTTTCCTCGACTATTACCAACTCCCACCCTAATTTTTTGTAATCGTCCTCCGCGCCTGAGTAAACATAGGGGAAAACACATGTTTTACTTTACGTCGCATGCTTTATTCTTGAGATTGGGCATTTTTTCTTTGTGCTGTTTTTTTATTCCCCCTCACTGTTTACCACAAGTTGATTACGTTTTGGGGGGGCGGCAAAAAAGTGAGATCCACCCCCACGGGGCCAGTTTGAAAGCAATTTGAGAAACCACCGATTCTGTCCATGTGTGGCCCCATGTTATTCTGGGGCCCACCCATGAGATAGCGAATGGGGTTGCATGTTCCTTCATGCTGTCTCTGCCTCGGGCCCACGTTGAGCTCCCCGGGCCCACCTGGCTTGGGGCTCCCTGGGCATTGGGCATGCAGGGGCACCGTTGTTAATTATTTCATATCCCACCGAACCACCTTCTCGTGAAGTTCCTAAATCCAGGGATTACTGCTCACTCGTTTCCACTTATTTGGTTTCTCTTCGTCACGCCTGTGAACTAAACTTCCACATTCTCTTTTAATCTCATTCTTTTCCCTCCAAATCTTCAAGACGGCTGCTCATCAAGCCTGATCTCAGGTGGTACCCCTAGCCCAATTTAAAACCATGATCTTTTCTCCCTCCTTTCAACCCCACCTCAACCCACACCACTCCAAATTTTCCAGTTTTTCCATCCTGACAGTTTCAACACAATGATCCATCTATCCAGCCTCATTGCATCCCCTCCTGCCTCCCCCCGCCACCCCCACTCATATCCCCACATCACCGTACCATATGGGTTAGTTCCAAATCTGCCTCAATCTCTTGCTTTCAAAATCTGCTGTTGGTGTTTCTTCTCTCCTTCTTCTCTTCTCGCTCTCCCTCATCTCCTCTCTTCTCTTTCTCTCCCTTCTCTCCTACTGTTCCTTTTGTCCCTTTTGCCTTCTGATCATTCAGTGTACTAGTTTAGCTCTTCCACGAGCCTCTACTATGTAACACAAAAGAACAAAGAATATACAGTATGTAGTGTGAAGTGAAAAGGGGGATGCACCTACAGCAGATTGGAGGGATATACAATAAGGGACACGGGATATCTTTGAGGAAGAATGGATTATGGGAAGGTCAAAGGGGGGGGGACGTCAAACACAGCATAATAGGAAGGGGCAACACCAGGGAGGAAACAGAAATGTAAAAAAACAAAGAGGATGAGGGAAAGGGGGAAAAACTAAACAACATAAAAAAATAAAGGGGTGGGCTTGGGAAGGATTATGAGGGTAATAGATTCATGAGTATGGATTGGGATGACCTGGAAGTGCTGGTGAAAGCTCAATGAAAACATTGGAGGGAGAATAGGACTTGAAACAGCTGAGGAAGTTGGCTCAACAGGTGAGAAAATAAAAAAAGGATAAAGAGTGGAGGTGAGCAGTGATCCTGAATTTTGGCAAGTTTCACCAGAAGTGGGTTACCAGCAAGAACCCAGTGTCCGGCAGAACACCTGGGTGGGGGTGGACAGAGAAAGGAAAGGGCAGGAGGGTGCAAAGAACCACTAAAGGAGGCCCAGTAGAGGATAAAGAGAGACCGCCATACCTCTCTTTATATTGTGAAAGAGAAACAGGCCCAGAAACTAGACAAGCAATCATTTCAAGATTTCAATGATTTTTTACTGCCTTGATTCCATTGCAATTAAGAGTGCAAGTTAATGAGGCAGGCGGCACCCAGCCAAAGGCAAGGCAGTATCTCTCAATCTCTGGATGAAGGCTTTAATAAGCTGTTTCAATATTTCAGATTTGGCCACACAGAAAGATTTTGCACGAAACGGAGGCATGCCCAGTCGAGGGGCTTTGCTTTAAACCAGCGTCATCTTTGACATAAGATTGGCCCAATAAATATGGCTGGATGATGAGACCCAAAAGATTAAGTGACTGCATTCTTCCCAAGGTTTTGTTCAGGAAATACATGAAAGGGTTTGCCAGATTGTCCATTTGGCGAAACAGAGTAAGAGTGTGAGATTGTTAAGGTCGAAGATATATACAAGTGTCAGACCAGCTCCTGATTTTATGAAACGTTCTGCAGCAGAGGGAAGAGGCTGCTGCCTGCCTATCTGAAGATGAAGATATTACCGGTGAACAGAGGATGGAGTTCATCACCACCAAATTAATTAGCAGGGTTTTTTTTCAGAGAAAATCATAAGATCGTTGAAGAAGATAGGAACAATTTACTGGGCCCAACCGACATTGTCTTGGAGCACTCCAAGCCTTGGCAACAAAAGAGAGGAGATGAGAAGATTAGATCCGATGACGAGCCATGCAGCTATTAGAGTTAGGAAGTCAGTAAGCCATGTGTGGAGGTGGCAGTCTTATGCCATAAGGCAGAGAGTTTCGACAGACTAACCAAATGGCTCGAGATATGTCCAGTGCACAGCCCTGATCTCATGTCTGAGAATTCGAATACCTCAATCCATTTTGGGACAGCCGAAGCCGGACGCTGCGGTGGACCGACTGTTTCCGTATCTGAACTGGATGGTCTGACGCATCAGTCCCGTGGAGAAAAGGAGGATTTGATGTCAACTGCATTGATGATTCCATTACTACTTTACTTCTATTGTGAAAATTACTATCGGACCTGTATTTAATAGGATCTGTTTATATCCATGTTTGGCGAATTGCAGCTGATGTTGGCTGACTTCCAATCAAAGGAAGGTTACGACAGCAAATGATAGGGAGAAGAGAGCAGGAAAAGTTTCTGCAAGAGCCAGAGATCAGATCCTTTAGGACTATGCAAAAATGCCATCTGAGCCGGTTGCATATTAAGGAGTCGAGGGTCCTCACAAAGAATTCTTTCCACCCTTTTTCCGGTGGAGAAAGGAAGTTTGCCTTGCAGAAGTTCGCGTCTGGGAGGTATGGCAGGTATAGGGAGTGAGTGTTCAGTATGCAAGATTTTGAAAGCAAACACAGTTGAAAGCATTTGGCTTTCTCAAAACAGAGTCAGCTGTTGTGCCATTTCAATTGCAGGAAGAGATGGAAGGGCAGCATACACCAGCAGAACAACACTTGATAGGCACCATCAAGTGTTTGAGGAAGAATACGGTTTGGAAAGTTTCAGCCTTGAAATTGGCCAATGTTGTTTTCTTGCTCTCATGAGAGTGGACACACATTTGTTGCTGGCTTTGTGGAGAGGATCCTGAGGTTTTCATCCGGTCAAGCATTTGCTTTCCATAATAGAGAAAGCAAGTTTTTTTGAAAGGCATTCTGCTTCATCACAGGATTGTACCAGTGGCAAGATATGGGTATGAAATTGTGAATCGATGTGATAAATGTGTGCTCACTCGGGAGAGCATGTTTGTGTGGAAGAATTTCCAGCCAGCATTAATATCAGTAGAAGGCAAGATGAACCTATTTCTGCAGTGATAGGGGCAGCTTGCCACACTGCCAGTTCACATGCGTCGAACGGCCAGCCTTCTCTGACACTATGCCTCAGATAGATGTTTCCTGCTCACAAGCACAGTTGCAAAAATGAGGTTCAGCTTTCCTGGGATGATTGACGCCAATCGAGTATCCTCGGTGGAGATGTGGCAACGCTGTCCAGGATTGTGCCCATCGCCAGGAAGACTGCTTTGTAGCACCAACGCCTGAACAGAGTACTGGTCCCAATGGATGGATGTGAACCCCAAAATACCGGTGAATCCAGATCAAAAAGCAATCAGAGCGCTCTGACGAACAGAAGCATTATCCAGGAATTTAGTCCATTACCCAAGTCAAGAATAGGAGGACTTGCCAGTGGCAGAAAGCCCCCTGTCTGAAGTTCACTGATTGAGTTCAGCCTATTGGAGATGCAGAAATCTTTGCTGCAATTTCTGTGACTGTTTGAGAAGGATGTCCAACGCCAAGTCCAGTTGCAAGAAGACAGTTTGAAATTGCCACATGAAGGAAGAATGATTCTGGGTTCCTGGGTTGGAGCGTCGACAGGTTCTCCTTCAGGGTCTCTGGCTGATGATCTCAAAGTTGAAGTTTTGGGTCGTTACTCGTCCGTTTTAACTGGTTATTTTCTCACCTACATGTTACTGTGTTCTAGTTCGGTTTTGTTTCAAAAATCGTGCTATTTGGGTGTGATTTTCTCGACCTTGTTTACCGGGTGCTTGAGGCCCTACCCTTGAGGCTTGAGGATACCCTTTGTTTCCTTCCGATCGACGTGTTTTATTTGTTTTTTTCCCCATCAACCTTTCAAATCAATACTATTCCCCACTTCCTAGACGTCCTTCATCCCTCCACTAATCACTCATTTCTGTATCTTAAACCAGGAAAAAAAAACGCGACCTTTCCTCCTTGCACACTCACGAGTCTCGATTCTTCTTCTCTCCTTCTTCTTCTTCTTCTCTTTCCTTCTTCTTCTTCTCTTCCTCCTTCCTTCTTCTTCTTTCTTCTCTTCTTCTTTTTTCACATCCTCTTCTTCCTCCTCTTCTCCTGTTTTTTTTTCTACAAACTTCCATGACCTAATCTGTTAAACTCTCAGTCCAAACATTAATAAATAATAAAAACAGATCTTTATATGCTCATCTTCCTTCTTTCACTAGTGTGGTACTCTTTTACTGTTTCATAATGCACCTACTCTTGCATTTAACAGAGTGCTTCTCAATTCGACCTTTCCTCATACGTTGCCTAAAAAAAACAACTGTTACGCGTTTCTTCTCTCCATTCTCTGAAATTGCCTTTATTGCAATCGTCAAGAAACTTTGTTATAATCACATCTCTGGATAAAACATTTAAAACCAGTTTGCTATGAATGTTCGCTTTCCATTAACACTTCTTTTTTCAATTCTGTGCCACTCACCTTCAACCCTCACTCTCAAGGCAACATCCACTCTTCTCCCTCAGCTCTCTCACTCTCTCAAACTCCCCCTCCTTTCCACATTCATCCCTCACTCACCCTTCTCAAAGGTTGCCCTCAATCCTCAAAGCTGCCTCTTCCACTGCCCTCTCACCTCCATCTTCACTCCATCTCCTCAAATCCTCAACTGCCTTCTTCCCCCTCTCTTGTTCCCTCTCCCCACCACAGCGCTTATTCTAACTCTCATACCGGCCCTCCCTAGCTATCTGCAATAGCCCACACTCTTTCACAAACCTCCTTACCTCCCACTCGCCTTGTCTACCCTCCTCCCCCCTGACCCAAGCCCCCGCCTCTTCCATTAGGTTGGCTCAAAATCGGGGGCTTGTAAATTTTAGATCTTTCCATACAGGTTGCCATGAAAACAGACATATCTGCCTCGATTTTCTCCCAAGACGTGTCTGACTCCAAGTATCTCTCCTTGGTTCCTCCTACGGATAGATGAGCCTCGACCTGGTGGAGGAGTACTCTTCTTCATCAGACTCTATCCTCATCTCGATGCAACTGCCTCTACTCCCACACAGCCAGAATACCTCTGGACGGCTCCTCCACATCCATTGTTTATTTGTGTACTGTAACGTCCACTCAACGTGATGACTCACTTACACCTACTCCGAAAACATGACCAATATATCTTCTCATCCAAACTCTCATCTTTCATATGTGTGACTTCAATTTGTCATCATGCAGTGCTAGGTCTGGGATCTTCACCTGTTGGACCTCAGAAAAGCTTCTACAACTCATTGGGACTGACTCAATCGGTCGACTTCTCGACGCGGATCCACCAATGGTACTCCCTCTCTTCTGGGATCTGTTTGACAAATTTCCCCTGCCAATATCTGCTGTTCTTGGCTCAAATCGGTTCTTCTGACCACGTCCTTGTCAAAGGCATTCTGCTATTATCAGAGAAAACTCACGGCCGTCGAATCTGGCATTTCACTAAGGACTGCAGCGTCTTCCAGCACCATCAAATTATCGACTGTCCCTATCGCACTTTCCGAAATCAACTATTGGAATTTTCAAAGAAACTTGCTCTCCTCATGCACAGATTTATCTCCTTCGTCTCAGTTGTGGGCTACCTCTCCGCCCTTAGTTTCTGAACTTTGGTGGAGGAGTTGTCCTGAGACAACTTGCCTTTGCCTCATGGAAGCAAAACAAACTGAGGGCAATCTCATTCTTCATAAGTGGAACAATGTGTATCTACCCTCAGGAGAGCCAGACACATTCTTTCTCTCTCAAGTCTGAACTCTCACTCTCTCTCTCAAAATACTGGTGGTCTATAAAATCTGTTTCTGGTGTTGTTCCTCCATTTCCTACCTCAAATGGCGAACTGTGGATACGACTGAAAGGCGAATGCTTAAACTCGGTGTTTTGCCGCTAAATCTTGTGTACTAACTTTTCTACCCGCAGTCCACCCAACTGTCCTGGGATGGGTCTTGTTCCTGACAAGGTGAGACCTGCTGTCAATTCGACTCGATCTGACACCGGTCACGCAGATAGCCCCGGTCCAAAACTGTTCTTCGCCTCTCCTTTCTCTCTATTACTTCTTGCTCCAAGGTATCTGCATCTTGAATCAGAACATTACTGCCGATAAAGTGCAAAACATTGCACAGATATTAATCATACAAGTTGACATCATCGTGAACATTATTCTTCAATGGTATGACATTATTTGGTTAGACAGTCACTACTGGATTGCGCTGCCACAGATTGGTCCATGCCGGAAATCAGCTGTTCCTGGACATTCATGCTTTTGACACAGTCTGGCACCGTCCCGATCACCAAACTCTTCTATGGTACCCGCCAAGGCCTCGTTCATCCATGGCTGGACTTCTCTCTGTGCGTACGGGTGCTAAATGGAGTTTGTTTAAACCTCTTTCTTCAGGTGGAGTCACTCAGGTAGCGTTCTGGGCCCTGTTATTTTCCTGGTTTTCATCAACGATCTTCCACCTCTGGAAAATCAATTATATCTTTGCTGATGATCACCCTCTGCGACCATCCGGTATCTCAGACGGCAACGCAGCAGCTTTTTCGCTACTGCAGATCTGGATAATACAACTGGTCCAACACGTGGACAATGTCTTTCAATCCGGACAATCTCACACTCTCACTATGTCTTCTCCGCAAGGACCGTTTAGAAACCGCCCATCACTTTCTCACAAATCCTCTGGAAGAAGTCCTTTCTTTCAACTTCTGGTCCTCAATTGCATGACCTTTCTGGAAACTTTCAACCTTGCTCAAACAGTCGCGCTGGGAATCTCGTCGTTTGCAAAGTCTTCTCGCCCTACCTGAGTCTGACCACTTTCGAGCTTTGTCTGCACAGCCTGATGGTAGTATGCTCTCCCCTTGGGCGGTCTCCTGCCTCTCAACTTTCTCGCTTAAGCTGTGGAAACCAGGCTTTTCGGAGCATTGGATCTCCCGCATGAGGCTGAGTCCTTGGCCTCTCACCATACTGCAGGTTGGTGGTGTTTTCTGTCTTCTATACCGTCTCCTCTCCAGCTCGCCCCCCCCTGCTCTCCTCTGCGATTTGTCCCACCGGACATTTCCGCAAGCGCTCTCAAGGTCCGCACACGGGGACCTTCTGGGTAACTAAAAATCAACGAATCATTCTTTTGCTCATTCACTCTTTTATTCCTCTTTTTTCCTCCGCTTGGAATAACTCCTCACTCATCAATCCATTCTCTTTCCCTCCAGGCTTCAAAACAGTGTTCCGTCATAAAACACACAGCCTGCTTATCGTCCCATCAATCCTGGATTTTTCTACGGGGCCGGATAATCCACCCAAAGCCCACCTCCTTCAAATTCCCTGCTTTTCCTTCCTGAAAGTCCCTGTAATGTCATCTCTATTCCCCATGTTCCCCCGCCCATCCCTCTCCCTTCAAGATCTCTATGTCTTGTTCCACTGTTTGTCTTCCCATCCTCCCTCTTGTCTCATGCCCCCTTGCTGTGCGTTGTGTGTTGGTCTTTCTCTACGAGCTTCGAAGGTATACAAAAAATGAGTTGGGGTGAGAGTATATATGTTGGTGTCTGCAGTTGGCAGAGAGGTGGAAAATAGCTTAGATAATGAGTCATTGCTGTGAGGACGATTGCCCACAACAGTCACACAGGAAAAAGAAAGTGTATATGGTTGGGAAAGCAGAGCCAAAGATTCTCCTGGGGTTTTTGAGGGTGAGTGCAGTCCATCGGACAGTGATAATGGAATTTGGATGCAACTGCGCCTCCTCCACTCGGGATAGGGTTCAGGCCTTCAACGATCAAGACAATAACTAGGGAGAGACACCGATAAGTAGAGGGGCATCAGTGTGGAGGAAGGATTTCTGTTCAGCAGATGTCTGGTTTAACATTGGCAGCTTTGGATTGAGAGATTAGTCAAATTTGAGCAGAACCTTGGATGTTGGAGGTCATACGTTAGGGGAGCGGGGAGGTTGCTGTGGCAGGGTTGGGATTTTTGAGGGGGGGTGTGGAACTGAGAGGGGGGTGGTGGGGAATGGAAGGGGGTGATTGTGGGGAAACAGAAAGCGGGCATGGAAATTGGAGGGAAACTGGGCATGAAATTGAGGGAAGCATGAAATTGAGGGAACAGGATGGTGTAGTGTACCTGGAACGCTAGTGTGGGTACCCAGGTGGGAGTAGGGTGCGGGTACCAGGGCGGAGCGTGAGTCGCGGGACCCGGAGCGGGAATGGGGGGAACCCGGGCCATGAAGGAGATTATGTGAGGGGGGAGGGTGCTGAGTGAAGGGGTTTACCACAAAAATCCCAACTGACACACAATATCAATAGATCCAAATGGGCACAGAAATGGCATTGGAAGCTCCATGAAAAAACAATGATCGACACAGACAAAACTCCAGCAACAATCGATGGCAACAGGAGACATCTAGAAAAGTTGAACTTGACCTCGGACGCCAGTTTCATGTGGAGAGAAGAGCTGCCAAGATGAAGGTTAATGGTAAAATTGTGCTGCATTGAAGATTGATTTAATTTCATGTGGGTGATTATAGTACGGGCTGCATGGCCTCTCCTGTGTCCCTGTTGCAGTCGTCATTGGTTAAAATGTTACATGATTTATAAGCATTAATCTCATGTTTAGGAAATATGTATGACCGACGAAAATAAGTAGAAATGAAACGTTGATATCTTTTCAACTGTAGCGCCCCTTAGCTTCAGGGACTTCGTCATTTGTTTTTCAATAATCGTGCTCACTTAGGTACAATTTTCTCTGACGCCCACAAACCATTTTTACAAAGTGCCTATCAAGGCTCTGTCCATCAATCTGATGAGATTGATTCCACTTTCCTGTGAAAATTCTTCGGCTGATGTGAATACAAGAAACAGCCATATTTTCCAAAAAAATTCTAAAAAGCTGTTTATTTATTTATTTTGTATATTTATTTGTGTCAGACATGCAACTTTGCTGCAGGCACTGTTTCATCATCTCTCTGATATTCAAAACATCATCAATAAGTGGGGCATGCTTACCCGTGAGCACTTTGAGAAGCACTTGGTTTGATTTGCTATTACTGGAGGGAAGAATTATTCCTGAGGAAAGATATAATGGGGGAGGGAAGGGAGGAGGGGGGTGAGGTGTGCACTACTTTGGAATAATTCTCGTATCACATAATTTTTCTGTACAAGCGCAAGAAAATTAACGCAGTTGGAAAAGGTATATTTTTGATAATTATGTTAGCATCAAAGTGATTTTAGATCACAAATTTTTGCTTTGGAGAGCTCTGTTGTCTTGAACATCATCACAATTTCACTAAATTAACTGTGAAATTCTCATGATGAGCAGCAGGTAGAATTTGCATAAAGGGATTTTGGATCCGCCAAATCCACACTGACACACGATAGACGCATGCACACTTTGCAATAGTTGTGAACATTACACACCTCAATCCTACACACACACACAGCACACACCACACCACACACAACACACACAACACACCACACACCTACACACTGGAACCTTCCTAACACATACCACTTGCACATGTACACTTTAAAACAACACATAACAAAAATACTACAGGAAACCTTAGGACATGGCCTGATACAGACACACACATCCACATTTCAAAAGGCTTCGATTACAATAAATAATGCAGGATTTTGCGCACCAAAGGAAAAGTCATATATCCAAATTAACTAACATTACACAGTTATCCTTGCTTGTGCATAAATTGAGCAAAAGCAAAAAGCCCTAAAAGTCCCTTCAGTTTTGCGATTTATTCTGTTGTAAATCCTCGTAAAAAAAATTAGAAGAAAAAAAGAATATCGAATAATATCTCGCATTCAATTTTAAAATTTGAAATCCTCATCAAAAGTTTCAATTTTAAAACATTACTTTGTCAATGGTACTTGTATTAGGATTTGGTAATACCTGCATACGGGGCTTTTGGTGTGATTAAGTGGGAGTATTTTGGTTGTTGAGGTTAATTTTTTTTTTTCTCCGCCTAAGCAAATTTAAATAAATGTTGCTCGGGTCACATGTTGCACTTGTCGAAGACACATGTTCATTCCTTCAAGCATACACAGATGCAAACAACCACAAACTGCTTTTCTGGAATTGGTAAGACAGTGCTTGTGACGTAAAAGTTTGTAAGTCGATTTTTTTGTTTAAAACTCAACAATATGTTTTCACAAGAATTCTCAGCTTCTGCTTGTGTACTTTGCAGGTAACGCGCAAGAAAGGCTAGCTTCAGCTCCACTCCACACCGCCTGCCACCCATACTGTCCCTCCATAACAAAGGGGCTTGAATGCAGATCCAAACGCCCAATATTACATATGTGAAGAAGTTTGCCAAAAATCACTGGAAACTTGAATTTAATTCAACACTCTTGATTTAAACTAATAAATCCTTTTGTGTGTTCATGGACTTCTGTAATCCTTTTGCCATTTTCTCACATTTGGTCGATGCGAATTGCCTTTTAAATTCATGATGGTGGCCCTTTACGTTCTGTTTTGTCAACATCTAAGTAGTTTGTGTTTCAGTGTTTTTAAGGATGACATTGTTTCATTTGGGAGGAGGGGGTGGTGGAAGGAGGTGAGCTTTTCCGGCGGTGGTTTCGGGACATGGTGGATATTGAGAGCTATGGAGTTATTGACCTACAAACTGTGGTTGCCTTTTTGCCTTGAGTGCGAGCCATTGCCTGACCCACATCCCAAATACCTTTGTGTAGCCTTTGCCTCAACAGAGTCAGTCAACGTGTGTAGCTTAGCCGGTTTAGCAGATCTGAAGTACCTGACTTCCATTGGAAACCCTTGGGCTATGGTTAGACATAAAGATTAGGTAAACCAACAACCAACACACACACAACAACACACAACACAACACACACCACACACACACACACACACACACGAAACCATATATATGTATGTAACATATATCTGTGGTGTTATATATCTATATTATATAATAATATATCTATAATATACCTTTTTTAAATAACATACAATATATTTATATATATCAATACATATACATATATATTTTTTTGGTATACTTGCAATGGCTCAACGAGGAGCCAACACACACATGCACAGCAAGGGGGGCATGAGAACAAGAGGGGAGAGTGGGAGGACAAACAGTGGGTGAAAGACATAGAGAAGTCTGTGGAAGGGTAGAGGGATGGGGTGGGGAACATGGGGAATACAAGATGACATTACAAGGATGTTCAGAAGGAAAACAGGGAATTTGAAGTAGGTGGGTTTCGGATGATTACGGGGGAAGAAAAATGAGATTTGGAGGGGGATGATAAGAAGGTCGTGGTGAATAGCTGTTTTGAAAGGCTGGAGGGAGAATGGGAATGAATAGGTGAGGGAGTTTATTCGCAAAGGCGGGAAAAAAGAGGGAATGAAGAGTGAAATGCGCAGTGATTCCGTGTTTGATAGTTTCCAGAAGGGGGTTGTTGGCAGACTTGGGCGCCTGCGAATATGTGGGGAACAATGCAGACAGAGGGGGGGGGCGCGAGACCGGGAGAGGAGACTGGTAGAAGACAGAAAGACAAACTACCTGCTTGTGGTGAGAAGAGTAACAGGCCCATAAGACAGCTCATGCAGGAGGTACCAATGATCCGAAATGCCACTTGGTTTCCAACTGCGTGAAGGCCGAGAAAGGTGAGGGGAGATACCAGCCCAGAGAGGAGCGTATCCAGCTGGGACGAAACTTTGTATGTGGTCAGGAGCTCGTGGCCGAGAACGGACTTTGCCACGAGGAGAATTCCAGTCGACGACTTGGCTTTGAGCCAGGTTGGAAATGGTGGCTTTCACAGGAAAGATCATGTGCAGATAGTGAAGACCCAGGCTTGCAAGAAAGGACTTTCTTACAGGGGAATTGTTGAAAAGAGATGTGGGAGGGGGGGGGGGTTCTCCCTCCAAGGTATTATTGCTGCTTTTGACGTTTTGCACGTGGTATA
>CM068953.1:47532979-47552527 GCA_035128595.1 Eptatretus atami
GGATGACAGGCTGAGTCAACCTCCTGGTGTGTATTAATTCAAGCGGCCAATGGGGCTTGAACTCAGGACCGTTTGGATCCCAAGCCGCTACCCGAACCACTACGCCAACACCAGGCTGTATATGTATACATGTATATGTATATATAAACATACATACATACATATATACACATGTACTGTATAGGTATATGTATATGTATATATATATATATATTCATGATATATACATGTATATATATACATGTTATATTACATGTATATGTATATTTTCATGTATATGTGATATATATTATATATTTATATATATATATATATATTATATATATATAGTATATATAAAAACACGTATATAACCAAGATCCTCTCAGAGGCATCCGATAACTGCATCATGCTTTACAGAGATCAACGTAGGCTGCAGCAGCGTCTGCCTAAAAGCTCTCGGCTTGCGTTTCTCTGAGACACCGAAGAGCAAGGATACGGTCAATTCGTTGACCTCTTTGGTGTAAAGCCTGACTGCCCTGGAACGCTGGTGCCTCAAGCAGATGGTGGCGAACCCGATCAAGAAATTATCCGAGCAAAGACTTGTCCGGCATTGGAGAGCAGCTTCACCCCATCGGTCGTTGTTGCAGTCTTGGCGATCACCCTTCCCTTTCCAGAGAGGGAAACAAGGCCTCATCCAATCAGTTGGGATGATGTCCTGTGTTCCAGACAGAGCACAGAACTGCGTGCAAGGACACAGTGTGCAGCATTTCCACAGCCTTGAGAAGTTCAGCATGGATGCCACAGATCCTGGAGCTTTACCCATTTCAACCGGTTCACCGCAGCCTGTGTTTCCACGACGAAGGTGGACGCACTGTTGATTGGGGGTCAGCAATAGTAATTTGCAACACCCCTGATGTCCAACTCGACAGCTGGTGGATCAGCCTGGTACAAACCGCTCAAAGTAACGTCCCAGCGGGCCTTCAACTTCGGACTCCTCTCTCAAAAGCCACCACCGCTCCACTCTCACTGCAGTACAACCGAGGGACGGGCTTGGAGAACACAATGCGCGAATTCCCCTGGAAGCAGGACGAGAATCACTTGACCACAGTTGTTGCTCTACCCTTCACAGATTCCTGCACATAGGCGAGTGGGCCTCCTTGTCCACCTTAGCCACGTACAGTTTTACGGCCTCAGCTCCGCTGTACAGCTCAGCTCTGCCATTTCAGGCTGGCCGCCTGCGGCTCTGGTCAATGCATCCAGTGTCCCTTGAGAGACAAATTCTTCTTCGCCCTACGGTGAGGTCCAAGACATCACCGGCAAACATAAAGGACGATGGTCTTGAAGGCACCCACAACTCTTCTGATCTCCCAAAGCACCCAGACCCCCCAAATCTCCACTTCAGCTTGTTCGCAAACTCCTCAGCTATCCTTCTCTCCTTGTAGGCTTATGCAACATCCAGCCTAGGCTGGGATTGGTACATTCCCTGGATTTAAGTGCAACGTCTAGAGTTGCTACACAAGCCGGTGGTCAGTATTGAGGAATGCGAGCACTCCGGTAGACCTGCAGTTCTGGACATCCTCTCAGCGACCATCAACGAGGACGTGGTCAATCTCAATTTGCCACGCACACAGCATTGGGAGTACCAAGTCCAGCGATGAGTTGTGGGCGCTGAAACGCATGAACACGGCCACCCTAAGTCCATGACTTCTTGCAAAGTCAAGGAACTTAGTGCTATTCAGGTTCACAGTCTGCAGACCCATGGGGACCAACACACGTCTCCATAACCATCCCTAATCAGTTCCAGTCGATGCTATTGAAATCCCCCCAAAATTAGAAGTGGTATCTCGCCTTGGGGCAACTGATCGAACCACAGACTCGAGCGGGCATAGAATTGCGTCCTTATCACGGTGAGAATTACTCACCTCGTAGGAGCATAACAGAGAACAAAGTATGACACCCCAAGGAGTGAAGAATCTTCATCTCCTAATACGGCTCGTGTGACCGGTGTTACTTCAATTATCATTGGAGTCAGGCTTATGGACAGCAGCTAACAGCAACTCCTTGGGCATGGTAACCATCGAAAGTGACCAGACGCAATAGTAGGTGTAACACGCACCTTGATCTCGCCAGCAATCAGTCTCTGGACGCTCAGAGAGTGCTGCATTACGATGTGCCAAACGCTTGAGCTCAGATGATAACAGAGAGCAGCGTGATCATCCTCTCTTAGGGATAGGACATTCCGAGGCACCCTACCCGAAGGGACCGCTTCAGGTTAACCAAAGGGACCGCCGTCTGGTGGATCGACACCTCAAGCACCATTCCCGACACACTCTCCCGCAATCTGACCCGGAATGTTAACCCTCCGCGTGGTTTCCTTTCCAAAGGATCTGCCTGCTGTCTGTCTGTGTCTGTTTGTGGTGAGGATGTAGAGGTCGTGGAGAGATTCACTTACCTTTGGCAGTGATATTCATGTCCTCTGCTGGCTGTGGAGTCAGAGGTCAATAGACGTTGGGTCGGGCTGGGGAGTCCACTGGATTCACTGATCATGGGTGTGGGCGCTGCCCGGTACCTGTGGCGGGAAGGACGAAAGTCCGAGTCTTCAGGTCCCTTGGTAACTTCAGTCTTTGCTCTATAGATGCGAGACTTGGACTCTGACGCAAGGATCTGAGACGGGAGACTTAATTCCTTTGTAGCCAGGGGGTCTTCTTCGGAGAATCCTTGGCTTCAGCTGGTCGATTTTGTGTCCACGAGCGTTGCTGAGAGAGACTCGGATGAGAATTTGTTACCGTGCATAGTCCGTGAGCGTCAGTTTGCCGGCTGTATGGACATGTGGCTCGTTTCCTGACTGCTGATTCCTGCTCACGCAGATTCTCTCAGCGGGGGAGTCTCGTGAGTGGAGGAGGCCAGTGGGCCGACCACGTGCCTCGTGGTTGTCAAGCAGGTTGACCATCATCTCAAGGAAGATGGGGACTGGGCCTGGCATCTGCCTGGGGATGGCAGACGGAGGCCCCCTGGAATACTCGGCGGAAAGTGGACGGCAGCGCCGCGCTGTTCTGGCACATGCTCCCATAACCTGACCTGACTGGTTTCTTTCATCAAAGATGGGGTCCCGAAGGCTTTGCCCCAATCCCATCATACTGGTGAGCTGTGCCTTTTGGCGAAGGGAAGCTGCAGCTGGAGGTACTCCCACGGAGTGGGTTTTCAAGATTTTTTTATGCTTCGAGAATGTTTTGGCGGAATGAAGGGTTTTATACGGTGGCCGGAGTGCAATCCTGCCACCAACGCTCCTATATAAGAAGTAACCCAACAACTGCAGGAGAACGTCGCAGACACAGGTTGGCACTGTATATGGATGGCGTTGGCGCACAAAGGAGCTCCTACGCCTTGTGACAGGTATGTTTTATCCTGCTGGGTGTCCATATTCCAAACACCCCTCCTCACGCAGAAAACCTGGTGCGGGGACGGTTTAGTCACCGACACGCCGACCATGGAACAGGTTAGTACAGGTTTAATGATACCTGTAGCAAGTCACAGATCTGATCTGGGCAGTCAACGAACATTCGTATTGGATGCCTGGCCGCAACCTTTAAATGGCACACCACACGATCTGTGCCTGTGAGAATTAAGGGAAATAAAAATCGGGAAGCAATCCACATTCACAAAAATAAGAAAGAAAAGATGGATTAATTCCAAATAGCGAATTTAAACTTTTAACCAAATCACAACACAATCATCATTAGGGGGTCCAACATTGTATAATGAATACTAGTGCGAAAACGCTTAAATACAGGCCCCGAGGGTACTATTTATTACGTACGTGAATATGGTGAAAATGGGTGATGGTTTTTGTCGGATTCAGATGGTCTCCGCAGGGGAACAAACGTAGAAGGGCAATCGTGGAGCACATCTCTCCACCAGGCCGAATAGTTTTTATGTTTTGTTATCCCACTGATGGAATTTGATTGGATCAGGATTCGGACTCCTGAACGCAAACGTCGAATCGGCTTTGTTCTCGTCATCCTAACCAATACTCATTGCCACCAAAGTTTTTGTTATATCCGTCCATCGAACTTTTTGAATATCATGCCAATATTCGTTTTTTGATCCATCTCTCAAATGGTGAAGAATCACTGAGAAAGATGTAATAAATTCTCGGATCCAAATTTCGGTCTTCACCAAAATCGAATCAATTGGTCCTTGTAACACACCCAACCTGTTCACCAGGTTTCATCCGAATCAGTCCCATTCCTTTATTGAAAAATCCCTGTTTTCTAGACAAAACAAAGGCAGACAGACAGAGATGAAAACAACTTCCGGGCTCCGTGTCGCACTTCGTGGAAGAGGTACCAGACATCAACGAATGTACTCACAACCAGATAAGCCTCACTCAACTACACCACCAGCCATGGTGGAGGACCCATCACAACTAATTTAACCAGGCTTCATTATCGTCCTTTCGGTGAATGTTTTGGCAGAACTGCTGTTGTATTTAAAATCATAAATCATCAAAATGCCTTTTTTGTACTTTCTTCGTTCAGCTTTCAGTTTACATGCGGAAACAGTTCTTGTGAGACAGCCCGGTAGGCGAAATGGGTGGTCGCTATAAATTGCATAACTAGTCATACAGGTTTTTGACAGATCAGGCTGAAAATTTTTGACAAAGAGGTTGATTATAGTGCGCATAAAAGCGGCGGAAGCGATTCTTTGATTTTCGAAAAAAAAAAAAATTTTCGGCATTTTTTTCAAAAATGTCAAGTCCCGTTGCTAGGCACGGTGGCGTCCAATAGCAACGGTACTCAAAAAGCATACAAACTAGATCCTGGGTATGAACCTACCAGTCCAAGTTCATCAAAATCGTTGAACTCCTCTGGCCTCCAGAAGCTGCTGTCCATTACATACAAACAAACAGACATACAGACAGACGGAAAACCTGAGAATAAGGGTAGTCCTAGCGACGGGATCAACCCAAACAGGATATAACAGAAGACGGAAAAGCCTGAGAGAATAAGGGTAGTCTAGCGATCGCCAACACCCAAAGGTAAAAGGGATATAGACAGTCAAAATAAGGATGGAACATGAACTTAAATGAGAACCTGGTTCTCAGGCATCGCCGAGGCATGGTCACGGTCTTGTGACCAATTCCTTCGGTGTCTGTATTTGTCTGACGTTTCTGGTTGGATGGCATCTTTTAACCTAAAAACCATTTGGCTTAACTCGGTGCAGAACATAAATCGATGATCGTTTAGGCATATAATTTATCACAGGGTTTTTCTGCATGTAACTCTATATTTATTATTAACAGACATTGTTCGAAAAGGAAAAGTGCAACGGAGTTCCGCGCAAGTTCAATATCAGTCGTGTCTTGCGCTAACCGTAGGGCGTGAAGTAAACAGCTTCATGAGTTTTAAAAAATATATATATTTTTTTTAAAACTTGTATTACATCAATAACATCAATGTATGCAGCAGTGCAATCTCATGAATATTGAATCTTAAAATATTTTAAACAATAATTTTTGTGCTCCTTCCACTGACTCGCTAACTGGCAGACCCGCTTTACTCCTACCAATCTCACGGTTCTGAAAAGACCCTGTCTCTGAATTCACACAGCGAGTCGTCGTGAATTTTCACCACAATACCATGACTGCATTACAAAAGTGCCTCTGAACAGATGTAAAGCTGGATGTCCACGTCTGCTGATTAGTTGGTTGACGTTAGGATCCCATGCTTCAAAGTGTCTTTCGCAAAGATTCGGCGAGCTATCGCCAGCACCCGAAACAAATATTACAAGTCTTGCCCAAATCAGCTGCAGTAAACATAAAAGGCCTGGCCCGTCGGTTCATGGAAAATAATTGGGGACCTATAAAGAGGTAGTAGTAGACCATGACTTCCACTGTGTCATCAGATCTTTCTTCAAGTTGTGTTCACAGTATAACGTTTTTCATGTCTTTAACGACTATGGGAATTTTTCCAAATCCCAATTGTTACATGACCATTGCTCTATTTTTACTACGATGACTATATATTAGTCAATTCTATGGAAACCATTTTATACTTGTAATAACTCGAGTGAAGTCGATGGCATGTCCATCGCGAAACCCCCACTCTTCCCACCTAAACCAAAGTTGATAAGACGGCAAAAGTTCCACGAGGAACGACAATCAAATTTTAGTTTAAAACTTTCTCACATTTTGGTCCTTTGTAACCCAAGTCCCCACCTCGGCTGGCTGGTATCTTCTTCGTCTGGTTGAACCAGGTCAAATTCAAAAATCTTTTGATTAACATTTGATGGCGTCCCCCGCCAATGCTAATTGGATGTCAAAGTTTCATGAAGAAATGTTTAAAATGTGCCCGTAAATTGCATTTTTCGGTATTTGACATTTTGAACCCACTCCAGGGGGCAGGAAAAAAAAGTATGACTGCTCTTGCACCTTCAATGCCATGTCATGTGATCAACAATTACGCAAGTTTTAGTGAACTGTTTCTGCACAAGCTGTTTCGAGGAGTTAGTGTGACGGACAGACGACAGACGGACGGAAGCCGATTACGATATCCCCCGGTTTTTTTTTTCTTTAAAAGCCGGTGAAATAAAAGCAAAAACCATTTTTGCCATTGACATGCACAAGTATCGATTCCGAAAGTTTATAATACTTCGTAGGACCCAACATATAAAGGGCTTTTGCTGTTGCACTGCGTTGAAGAGAACACATTACGAAGCATGGTTATAACACAGCAAAATACCTTCAACATAAGGCATTAAGACTTTTTACATTTAACAACGTTCAGCTGAGCTTGTGGAATTGTTATTGGGAAAAAGGCACATGGTGGGCCTGGAAATGGGGTCATATTTAGGGTGCAGATTTAAGGGCTGTGGAGTTCGACTCCCTGGGAGACTGCTGACAGGGAGCCTTAGCCAGAGAGCATGCAACGCAGAACCCGTCGGTAAATCGCAGGCGACGACACTCCATCATAAGATCGAGCCTCCAGAACGTGCCAGGAACGCGCTCAAGGGTCGAGGAGTGGGCTCTGCTGGCCTTCCAAAGGCCGGAAACTCCTTCGGTCCTGGTCGTATCGCCATGAGGGGCAGTTGCCTCGGCCATCTAATGGCCCCGTTGGGCGTCACAAGGCCCTCGACCGAAGGAACGTAAGGTCGCTTGAGCGTAATGCCGGTAATGCAAGCCTGGTGGCCTTGAATGGACACCCGGGAAATCTCTGGAGCTTTCGGATACAGCAGGGAGAGGGGAAAATTGTGCCAGCGCTGTACGGCATGTCGTGTTCGCATGGAGCCAGAAGAGTCCAGTGTAGAGAAGGCCATATGAGGCTGGGGAGAGTGAAGGTAGGGATGGAGGTGAAGCAGGCCTGGTTGATAAGTGGTGCACCCGTGCGCTGAGAACGCACTGAAAGTACGCTTGTGGCCTGCGTTCTTTGCTCCCTCTCTCCAATGAGATAATTCCTTTCCTGTAAATAGGAACAGAAAACACAGTCAGAATCCACTTTGCTTCATTATCTTCATAGTTTAATGATATTAAAAAATTAAAAATGCACGTTTTGATTTCAGAGGCAGGAACAACAATCATCGTTGGTTGGTTAGAAGTTTTTGTTCTGGTTGAATAAAGTCTTAGTTAAAGAAAAGAAAACTTTTATCAAGACACAACTGTCTGCAATTTCAATTTACGTGCCTCAACTCCAAATGCGCCATCTTCTCTAGACTATGTTTATTTATTTTATCTTCACCACCCTCAACATCCTGATGTTCACCGTGTTTGCACATGAGCTTTATATAAAACATCATTTCTCAACATAGAAACGCATATTTTCAGGACGGGTGCTCTAAAAAGGCTGACCTTGCACACTTCCCCTTTAGGGTTGTTGTCTTTGGAGATTATGTTTCCTCCTCACCTGCATCGAATGGTTTTCACCGGCCTTCCGATCATCCACCCTGATCTTCCTTGATATCTCCAGCCTACATAGGATTCTAAACAGTACATCTAGGCCACTCCTGTGGAGCAAAAAGGAATATTCCACTTTTAAAAATACAAGAAAAGGAATATCACTAGCAATGGACTAAGATTCTAGATATATGAAAACGTGGCTGTGGAGTGGACTGAAAGATGCTGGCATAATTTCCATTCTGGTCATCTATTTATAACGTGAGAAAAGAAGAACAAGGAGGATATTAGAGAGAAAGGAGTGGTAGGAGAGATGCGGAGTGGGAAGAGAAGGAAATAAGTTTGAGGGAGATAGGAGTAAGAGAGGGGAAGATAAGGGGTATAACATGGGGCAGGGGAATGAGGTGGAGGGGGAGTGGAATAGTCAGAATTTCTGATCATATTTATGTACGTAATAAATATATCGGCGCCTCTGCACATGGCACAAGATATCTCGAGTTTCCAACAATGGGGTAACGTATAGTAGGAAGTGTTCGTAGAAGAACTGTCGCTCTGAAGAGGACGGCATCTCTTGGACAAGTGTAGTGGCCGTCATCTAACAAGTCAACACTGTGTGTGTTACTTTGGTGAACATCTCATAAATCCATTCTGCATGGTACGGGCCCTGATGGGGGTGAGGTTTTCATGTATAAAAAAAAAATGGCGGAAAAAAAAAAAAAAAAATTCCTTAAGAAATGCCCATCAGTAGTTTTTGCTAGGATGAGTACCACAATAGGAGATGAATGCTATAAAGTTTTGTGAACACATCCGAGGCAGACCATCTACGGCAAGTCTGCATCACTCGAACCCAAGATAAGGGTGCAAGTTCAGCTTTCGTTCATAGGATCCACTATTATTGTAGTCTTCCCATCCTTGAATAATAATATGAGTTCCCTCACAAGGAACTTCAATGCAGGAGGAGGCAACTAGGCAATCAATAGCCTGTGCAATGGCTGTCAACCTATGGTTTGTTTTATCCATGCTCCTTCCTTTTTTAATGCTGAGCATCAATGAAGGAAGCAAGCAGTACCATTTTTTAAAGTATTTGCATCCGGGGTTCGAATGATTCATATGTTGTGGCCAGGTTCGAACCGCCGACCCTCCAGACTCAGAGCATGAACGTTTTAACGCATTAATGCAGCCCGAGTCTGGAACATATGAATGTGATGCCCTATTGATTGGTCACACGGTTTTCTTCACATTGACGAAGCACGAAAAGGTCATCTGCCAACATTCCACACATCCTATACTTGCAACTCTGTACATAACACAATCACAATGCCTATAAGCTACATGAAACAAAGGAAAATCCACAGAGAAAACTCAACCGGTTGCGACAGAAATCTCGAAACCTTTTAGCAAATGGGTTTTCGGTCGATTTTTTAGCTCGTGATCTGGCAATGAGAGAAAGAGGAACACCGGGGTTGTGGGGAGAGAGTGGGGACAAGGGGGGAAAGGTGAAAACACATGTTCTGCTCCTGCTTTTGCAAAGGCACTAACCGAGAACAAATCAAAAAACTATTTGGAACTCTACTTAATGAATGTGTGCAGAAAAAATATCTCCATTTCCCAATATTCAATGAATTTTTTTTAAAGATAAATTTGAAAAACAGTATTTTAACAGAAATGCTTAAAACTGACAAATGCTTAAGGGGGACGTAGGATTAAGGGCCGATTTGTGTTAAATGTTAACAAAACCACTATGAAGGTATTTCAAAAGTTATCGGAATGATATACTCACAATAGTCCAAGAAACGGCGTTTTAATCTTTCAAATAAATAGTGTATAAATTAAGTAAGGAATTTGTTTTTTTTCTTACTAATTACATGTGCAGTCTTATAGGCATTGGGTACATATTGAAAAATAAAAAGGTTGTTTCTTGGAATGTCTGCCAATGAGCTTTTGTGGATATATGTATATGTATATATATATATATATATATATATGTATATATAAACTAGCAATGGATCGGCTCGCCCGCTCACCTCTCCACACGTTGTTTGCATGTGATCGACCCGTTAACCGATTTCGCTGTGTTGTTCATGATGTACACCAATCATAAAAACAAACATTTATTTTCTACAAATTTTATTTGTATATTTGTGATATTGTATTTATTTGAAAATTTGTGATACAAGAAGGTCAAGGTCCTAAGCCTGTCTAATCTGTTTTTGAGGGTGTAAAGGGTCTAAAATGGTGTTGAGGTCTAAAGGGTCTTCAGGGTCCCTTTGAGACTTTTGGTCTTCAGGTGATCAGTGGTCCTTTTGGGGACTTTTTGGTGTCTTCGGGGTCTGCAGGGTCTTTTTGGTTATTTGGTACTTTGGATGTTCGGGGTCTTTTGTTGGGCCTTTGGGGTCTTAACGGGTCTTTGAGGTTTAATTAACATTCAAATAAACCATGTCATCCGCAGGGTGACCCGTATTTGCCAAAAGGTGACAGTGTGACTTCTTTAAGGTCCACACTGAGGTGAACAGAGCTGCACCACACAGGGCGACTCCTTGAGGAATCATCTGCCTACGAGGATTCCGATGAGAATCGTTCTACAGAGTAACCATGAAAGAGTGTGTTTGCCTCATAACGTCACCAAATGACGTCAATAATGTCTTCAAGCTTGACATATCTAGAAAGCACTCATCGAGGTGGTTCAAACTTTGAGGTACTACACGATATGGGTTCCAACTTGGAAAATTGAACTCTGGGTCATATGTTTGACCTCATGGCAGCCTAACGCATGAAGGTCAAGGCCAATCGCCACCGAAAAACTAATCATGCTGAGCGCGCAGACGCACATACTACATTCCATAAAAATTGGAGACGATTCGATTAAAATTACCTCAAAAAATAAGGGTTTCGCCGACTCCCTGATTTTGCGACAATGTGACCTTGACCTTGAACGCTTGACCTTCATATTTATGCACTGAAAGGGACATCTATAGGCCTCTGATATGCCGAAGTTACAAAATTTCCAAATGAAATAAACTGTGGCTTCTGCCAAGAAAGGTTGGGGAATTTCTATACGTGATTACAGACCAAAATAAAAAAAAACATATGAAGGTCAAGGCCAACGCCACCAAAATAATCAGCTGAGCGCTCAGCATGAACTATTATTCCCATGAAGTTTGAAGACCGATCCGATCAAAATTATGCAAAAATAAGGGTTCGTCGACTCCCACTGTATTTGCGACAATAAGTGACCTTGACCTTTGACCTTGACCTTCAAAAATTTTGTGTGCACTGAAAGGGGACGCTCTATAGGCCATCTGATATGCGAGTTACAAAAATTTCCAATGATAACTGGTGCTTCTGGCAGAATTTTTTATACGTGATTACAGACAAACAAAAAAAAAATAAATAAATAAAAAAAAACATATCAACCTGACTAAACATATCTTGCAAAATTCATTTTGGCAAGATAACAAGACATGATTAATAGGCATAGCGTCTTCAAAAGGCTTCATGCCTCAGCCCGTGATTTTCGTTTTCATATATACTGTATAGATTATTAAAACACACGCACCACGTATTAAAAACACCTCACGATCACACATAACCCCACATAATTGAACACACACTTCACCCAACGTGCGCCCGGGAGACCGGCTTGTTTTCAACTGAGGATAAGTATGGTGAGTTGCATGTTTATATCTGCACGCAAAGCACAATTTCAATACATTTCTTTGAAAGATTTAATTTGTAATATCATGATAATATCATTTTATAAGCCAATTTAAGTTGAAAATTTCAACATAAAATTTCAACAAAAATACCCTTAGGACATACACACGGGAGAGCTAGGTGCAACCGGAAGTTTGGGTTGTTTCACAAAAGTTTGAGGGAGTAGTTTCATTGACAACAATTGACAGACACTGCATATTATATATATATATATATATATATAATATTATATATATACTATATATATATATATATATTATTCCCATATTTCATTCCATAATCTAGCAAGTTAATGATGACATGGGCAGATCGAAGGGCCTTTTGTCTTCATCTCCAGCGAATTACATGCATAACACATATTTATTAAACTTCAATAATTATTCTAGCATTGTTCTAACTGTAAAGAGCAGATACTCAATGGTATTTGTTGTTGATGATCATCTGATATGGGCTTTGTGATTACATCGTGTCTTTATAATCCTTCATGAGAACCTGAGGAAATAACACAAATTACATAAAGGTTCAACAGCTCATCCTACACTTTACAGTAATCCCCGCGCTATATCGCGGTTCACGCTATCAGCGCCCCCGCTTCATCGCGGTTTTCCCTGGAACTAACTAATTTTTTCTGCGGATTCCCCCGGTTATCGCGGTAATACATATAATAAAATATAAATATTTAAGCAATGAATTATAATGCTGGCGCTCGGACCAGTCACACCAACGGCACGAAGCAAAGTTTCGCTTGTGAAACTTCGAATATTTTCTAACGTTTTTTCTTCAAGCCCCACGATGCCCTCAAAACGCCTTGCACCTTCTAAGGCTTCTGGCTAAGAACCGAAGCGCCAGAGGAAGGTTTATATTCACCTCGATATAACATAAAACCCAAACTCGTGTTTACACACCAGCCCAGCGTTTAATATTCACCTCGATATAGAATCAAACCAATCGTATTTACACCACCGCCCAGCTTTTAATATTCACCGATAATAAATCAAACCCAATCGTGTTTTACATACCCGCCAGCGTTTAATATTCACTCGATATAAACAAACCCAATACGAGTTTACACACCGCCCGCGTTTATTAATCACTCGATATAAATAAACCAACAATCGTGTTTAACACCGCCAGCGTTTAATATTCACTCGATATAAATCAAACCCAATCGTGTTATCCTCGTTAAATACCATATATCAAAACGCCTCGTTTTACAGCCGCCAGCGTTTAATATTCAACTCGATATAAATCAAACCCAATCGTGTTTAACAACCGCCCAGCGTTTAATATTCCACTCGATATAAAATCAACAACCAATCGAGTTTACAGCACCACCCCAGCTTTAATAATACTTCGATATACAAAATCATAACCCAATCGTGTTTATACACAGCGCGCCAGCGTTTAATGATTCACTCGATATAAATAAACCAATCGTTGTATCACACCGCCCAGCGTTTAATATCACGTCGATATAAAATCAAACCAATCGAGTTTACACACCACCCAGCGTTTAATAATCACTCGATATAATCAAACCCAATCGGTTTTCACCGCCCAGCGTTTAATATTCACGTCGATATAAATCAAACGCCAATCGTGTTTATACACTAGCCAGGTTTTAATATCACCTGTTCGATATAAATCAACGCCAATCGTGGGTTATACACCGCCGCAGCGTTTATATTCCTCGTTATATAAATCAAACCGCAATCCGTGTTTATACAACCGCCCAGCGTTTAATATTCACTCATATAAATCAAACCCAATCGTGTTTATACACACCGCCGCGTTAATATGTACTCGATATAAATCAAACCCAATCGTGTTTACAGCAGCCACAGCGTTTTAATATTCACTATCGATATAATAATAACCCAATCATGTTTACACACGCCTCTCGCAGTTTAATATTCCACGTGTCGATATAAATCAAAACCCAATCGTGTTTACACACCACCCAGCGTTTAATATTCACTCGATATAAAATAAAACCAATATGTTTACACACCGCCCAGCGTTTAATTTCACTTGAACGATATAAATCAAACGCCAATCGTGTTTACACACCACTCAGCGTTTTAATATTCACTCGATATAAAGTAAAACCCAATCGTGTTTACCACACCGCCCAGCGTTAATATTCACTCGATATAATAACCCAATCATGTTTACAACCCGCCCAGCGTTTAATATTCACTGCGAATAATAATCAACCCAATCGGTTTAGCACACCACCCAGCGTTTAATATTCACATCGATATAAATAAAACCCAATCGTGTTTACACACCGCCCAGCGTTTTAATATTCCACTCGATATAAATCAAGACGCCAATCGTGTTACACACCGCCAGCGTATTAATAATTCACTCCGATATAAATAAACTCCAATCATGTTTACACCCGCCCCAGCGTTTAATATTCACATCGTATAAATAAACCCATCGAGTTTACACACGACCCAGCATTTAATATTCCTCGATATACTGTAAATCAAAACCCAATCGTGTTTTATACACTCCCCAGCGTTTTTAATATTCACTCGATATAAATAAAACCCAATCGTGTTTACACACCGCCACGCGTTTAATATTCACTCGATATAAATCAAACCCAATCGTGTTTATACACCGCCCAGCATTTAATATTCAATCGATATACTGTAATCATACCCAATCGTGTTTATACACCGCCCAGCGTTTAATATTCACTCGATATATAATAAAAGCAATCGTGATTTATACACCGCCCAGTCGTTTAAATATTTCACTCGATATAAATAAAAACCCAATGTGTTTATACACGCCCAGCGTTTAATATTCACGTCGATATAATAAAACCCAATCGTGTTTTTACACACCGCCCGCGTTTAATATTCACGTGCGATATAAATAAAACCCAATCATGTTTACACACCGCCCAGGCGTTTATTCACTCGATTTATAAATAAAAGACAACTCGAGTTTACACACGCCAGCGTTTAATATTCACATCGATATAAATAAACCCAATCATGTTTTATACCAACCCAGCGTTTACAAAAAAAATAGGCTTTTAGGCATTTTTGGGGGAGGCCTCCTTCATCGCGGATTTGTCACCTCCACATCCCCCCACCCACCCCCCCCTCCCCCCACCCAAATCCACATCTCATTTTTTCCCCCCATCTCATCCAACCACAACCCCCCCACCCCCTCCACACTTCTTCGGCTGGGGGGTTTGGATACGTAACCCCCGTGAAAACAGGGTGATGACTGTACTTGTGTTTAGCATGGGAAAATGGTGGGTAAAAAGGTGGTTGATTCAAGTGCGTCCTGTTGTTGACTGTAGGCTCGTCTATAGTGCCAGCGTTAGGCATCCACAGCCTAGACCAACCAGAATGGCCAAAAGAGGCCATGCTGAAACGGAAATACAAGGGTACACAAAGTTCAATGTTTCTGGTTTGAAAATTTTATGACACCAAACCAAGCTTGGTTGTAATAAAATCTTGTTATGAAGGTTTCCAAACAAGCTTGTTTTGTCACAGTTACATGAAATGTAAATCTCCACTATTTTCATCAAATACTGCAATTGTCGTCATCTCGCAAGATCAATCATGCTGTCATGAGTTTGAGCGAGCGGAAGACCCGGTATTTTTCGGTGGAAAAATGTTGAACACACAGGGTGATGGGCATTGTTTTTAATGTGCTTCATCCAAACACATTTGAAGGAAGCAAGACGGCATTTTATTTAAAAAATCAAGCGGCTCGCCATGGAAGAATGCGAAAATCCGCCATTTTCATGGCTTCACACTACAAGAATAATGTGCCTAAGTGGTGTGTGAAAACTTTTGGAATGTGATGATGCAATTTCTGTAAGCAATCTGTCAATAAGTTTATGACACCTCTCACCCCTGGGGTGGGTCAACTGAAGCTTAAATATCCGAGTAGTTAAAGTATAAGATGCTCCATCTCATGAGGCCTCTTTGGACTCTAACATGCAGTATAACATGAGCCTTGTGGAGCCAGATTATTTGTTTTCACAACTTTCCTGCTCTTCCGACTAAAAACTGCATGCACACGCAACTCGGTCAATCCAGCATCTTCTCCAATCAGCAAGTAAGCCCGATCGGTCTGGCAAACGGCTGTCATTTAGAATTATTGTATGTTGTAGTTTTTATTTTTGCTGGTTTGGTACATTGGAACTCCATACCTGCTGTTCTGTGTATGCAGTGACAGTAGTAAACACTGTCTCTGGGAGGCAGAAGGTACGCAGCCCAGGAAGCACTGGGAGGCATGCAAGGCAGTGGATCTGGGCAGCTGAGCTTCTCAAGACGTGTACACGAGGCTGGTACGCGATGCATGGAGTGCAGAATTAGCTGAGGTAACAGGTAATGGAGGGAGTGGCGTGGTGGATGTAAAAAGTAAAGATCATGCATGGGATTCTCAAACAAACGGTAAACTAAGTTTTACATTTTCATGTCAATCTTATAAATCACAAAAGATCATTAAAATATTCGCAAAGAACATCAGCAAAACAGTCTCAAGCAGCTACATTTCAGGAGGCCCTTTACCGAACTACATAGCATTGAGACGGCTATAATACTGATGTTGACTCACATCATTCTCTAAAGTGAGGCACATGCCTTCGGAAAATATGGACGACATGCAACATCACACACTCTGGGGTAATTGAACGAGACACTTAAATGGATGATTATCACTGATTAAACAAAACAAAAACAAGGTGAATGGTTTGATAGCAGAAAGTTCTTACATGACCCTGTGCATACCGTACTCATGTTTGTCAGCTTCACGCGCTAGAGAGCTCAAAAGTTGTCGGGTCCATGCGCGACCATCGCAGGAGAGTCTGGATGTACGTAAAAGGCTGGGCGGCGGAATGTCCGCCGTGCCGCCACGGTCCACCGGGAGCTGTGGTACACATACCTGTGGGAGGCACAGCATCTTTGTGCAGTAAAATATACCGGAAACAAACCCTGAAGGCCAGCCACCGATTGGGCCATGGGAATCAACACAAAATCGATCCTCATCCATGCATTTCTGTTAATGCTTGCTCAAGTTGACTTGTGGGTCATATATTTAATTAACGTAACGTGCTAGGAGGTTCCGATTGTGGTACACATCAAAGGGAAGAGACGGCTGGGTGGGATCTCTGCCATATTTGCAGACATAATGAATGAATGATTCCACATAGTTTCCAAATTAAATATAACCGGCATCATCCTATATTTTCATAAAATTTGCTTTTGTCAATGCTTTTAAACAAAATTGTCATGCTTATGAGCACCATTGAATGAATGACCACCTGAGTGTTACGAGCACTTGTTCATTGGCTAAAGTGGTGCATGCTCAACAAACAAAGTTACCCGTGTTATGATTCATTCAGGTAGCCTCTTTCGTCTTCATTTCCGTATAATTCATGGTGTGAGGATTGTGGCTGTTGAATATTAGGCGCACATGGCTTCTGCGGCTCAACTGGACGCCTGACATACCAAAATTAGGATGCATTCCATGACCTAGACCTTTTTGAACCTCAAATCACCCCACTCAATGTGGTGTACAAAGAAAGCCAGTCACCAATTTCATTGAATCCCATCAATTTCCTTCAATGGGCCACATGCTGATCTTTGACCTTTTAGTCACGAAGACACCTAAGATGCAAGTTGTGGGGGTGATCAAACAAACTTGAGATGACTTCAATACTTCATAAGGAAGGTCTCTTGCCATGTTCGATGGAAATTCCACGACCTGTTTCAGAAGTTTTAAAACAACTGACATAGAACAGTGGACAGACTGATGGACAAAAGGGAAGGATGGGAGAAGAAATGCCAATGCTCTCACAGAGCACAGCTAGGTTCAGCTGTTTAAATAAAATATTTAGGAATCGGTGCAAGCCCAGTTTGAAATAATAAGGTGGTGCAGTGCATACGAATGTTGAGGAGTCAAGTAACAATAACAGCGCAGTCAGATAATTGTAATGTATAAGTATATGTAAAAACCTGTTTCAAATACTGCTTGGAAGTTTTGTGTCCATACCGTCATGACTTGGTTCATATAGGAAAGAAAATGGTACCTGTTGCGCTTATGTCCAAGGTAAATTGTCCACCCACAAGGTTGCTCATCGGATCCAAACCAGATAGTCTGGGGGACATGGAGGGATGGAACATTCGCCTTGAATGTAGGGGGGGAGATGGGTGTGAGTATAAATAATTTGAATAATTTTCATCATTTAACCACATTTGGAATTTCATATGGTGGTGCCAAGGGTGTGGGTGTTGTTGTTGTTTTTTACAACACACACACACACACACACATCACCGGAAGAGAAGGATGGGAATCAACACATGAATTGACGTGCGGGAGTGGTTTCACACCATGGTACTTCAAAATCAAACTGGCTGGCAGCAATTGTACTGATATTCCATACCAATACAGCAGCTGAGAACAGGAGGCTTACACCAACACCTAAGAAGGAAAGTTGTTTTCAATGCTTCCACCTGCTTACTGCCTTTAGGTTAACCGCATAGACAGAGCGCTCTGTGATGTGTTAACTTTCTTACTTCTTTCACACTACATCCATTAGATTGGGTCTGCACCTCAGGGAGTAGTTACTATTGGTTGTCTTTTCACGAACTGGATGCCAGGGCCCTGACTTACCAAGAGCAAGGTTTTAGTTGTTGTCGATAAATATGATTATTAAATATGTCTTTCAGCTGGAGCGGGACTGCGTCCCTCTCCTCCAGGTATGGATTATCCATTCATGCAACGGTATTATAAAGAATATATTGCTTAGAATGGTTCATGTGCAATATTGATGAGAAATTGGGCGCTTTGAAAACAGCTTTGTGGCAAATATTATGCTGGATGGTATTCCATTGCTTTCTAAGCAGTCAGACGGCTTGGAATGAAGAATTTAGAAACTGGAGGACCAGGTGCCTGCGATAGCTCGTCTACTCTTAGTGAAGGACACCGTGGGGTCTTTAATGTCAACCCAACTAATGCCGGCAGCAAGGATCTGCAGGCTTAACAATACTGATGAATCCCCTGCATTGAACACCAGGGTGACAGTTTATAGCTGGCGCTAGAGATTGAAATCAGGCCTGCACACTTATACAGACGAGTATGTGTCTTTAAGCCATCTACCAGCCCGATGTAATAATACAGTAATACATTCCAGCAATTGCTGCCCTTGTGTGAGGCACTGGCCAAACTGCATCAATCCATACTACATTTTTTCAAGTGTTTGTATGTTATTCTTTCACGGCTGAAAAGGAAGCACCTAGAGGCCCCAAATTCTGGGTGTACATACTTCAGTATCCTGGGCAGGCTTTAGGCTACCACACGTTGGCCTTGACATTTTTTTGAAGGCCACTAAGACCCGCTATAAAGTGTAAATTGGATCTGGGGTCAGGTAGTGCTGCCACAGCCTGCCAGACAAAAGGTAACCACATGAGGCCGACAACACCACAGGCCCTTTCAAATGTTCCACCATGTTCCCAAAACCACAGCTGGGTACCTGGGAAAAGCCTCACCAATCTCACATCCGCCGGACATCCCCCTTATCCACCCCGGGCAAGACATACCAATTTAGTGCTGAAGACCCTTCAAAGCAGGTGGAGAAACCATGATAGTCGTTTTGCATAAATTTGAAACAATAATTCTTAAAGTCTGGAGAATGGCCTGCAACAGAAAATGGAACTGTGTCAATGGCGATTCCTCTCCGTAAAGGAGAATGTTAGGTCTGTCCTCATATAAGCACGCATTAGCCTCATTAACACAATTGTGCTTGTTCTGAAGGCTGGAACCGCTCGTTTCTGGTTCTAATCATATACTATGCAGAAACATGTCTTTTTCAATCAAAATTGTGTGTATTTTAGCTTGTTCTAAACAACAAATTCTTTTGCAAAGAAACATTATTCATCGCAATGGTCCTTTATTTTGCTTTAAAAAAAGCGTTTTTTAATCAT
>CM068953.1:47552614-47565604 GCA_035128595.1 Eptatretus atami
AGAGAGATACTCTCAGTACCAAGTAATAGTCAGACATCAGATCGATCAGTTTGGTGGCATCCATGAAGACACAAGAATCAATCCTCCAGAGGGCATCCCGATTCACTGAATCAAATGCTTTACAGAGATCAACGTAGGCTGCAAGCAGCGTCTGCCAAAACTCTCGCTTGCGTTTCTCTGAGGACCCGAAGAGCAAGGATACGGTCAATCGTTGACCTCTTTGGTGTAAAGCCTGACTGCCTGGAACGCTGGTGTTCTCAAGCAGATGGTGGCGAACCCGTCAAAGAAATTATCCGAGCAAAGACCTTGTCCGGCACTGAGAGCAGCTTCACCCCTCGGTCGTTGTTGCAGTCTTGGCGATCACCCTTCCCTTTCCAGAGAGGGAAACAAGGCCCCTCATCCCATCAGTTGGGATGATGTCTGTGTTCCAGACAGAGCACAGAACTGCGTGCAAGGACAAGTGTGCAGCATTTCCACCAGCCTTGAGAAGTTCAGCATGGATGCCACAGATCCCTGGAGCTTTACCCCATTTCAACCGGTTCACCGCAGCCTGTGTTTCCACGAACGAAGGTGGACCACTGTTGATTGGAGGGTCAGCAATAGTAATTGCAACACCCCTGATGTCCAACTTGACAGCTGGTGGATCAGCCTGGTACAACCGCTCAAAGTAACCGTCCCAGCGGGCCTTCACTTCGGACTCCTCTCTCAAGAGCCCACCACCCTCCACTCTCACTGCAGTACACCGAGGGACGGGCTTGGAAGAACACAATGCGCGAATTCCCCTGGAAGCAGGACGAGAATCACTTGACCACAGTTGTTGCTCTACCCCTTCACAGATTCCTCGCACATAGGCGAGTGCGGCCTCCTTGTCCACCCTTAGCGCACGTACAGTTTTACGCCTCAGCTCCCTGTACAGCTCAGCTCTGCCATTCAGGCTGGCCCTGCGGCTCTGGTCAATGGCATCCAGTGTCCCTTGAGAGACAAAATTCTTCTTCGCCCTACGGTGAGGTCCAAGACATCCACCGGCAACATAAAGGACGATGGTCTTGAAGGCACTCCACAACTCTTCTGGATCTCCCAAAGCACCCAGACCCCCCCAAATCTCCACTCAGCTTGTTCGCAAACTCCTCAGCTACCTTCTCATCCTTGAGCTTATCAACATCCAGCCTAGGCTGGGATGGTACCATTCTCCTGGATTTAAGGTGCAACGTCAGAGTTGCTACAACCCAAGCCGGTGGTCAGTATTCGAGGAAATGGCGGCACTCCGGTAGACCTGCAGTTCTGGACCATCCTCTCAGCGACCATCAACGAGGACAGTGGTCAATCTCAATTTGCACACCGACACAGCATTGAGTACCAGTCCAGCGATGAGGCTTGTTTTTGGGCGTGAAAGCAATGAACACGGCCACCCTAAGTCCATCGACTTCTTGCGAAAGTCAAGGAAACTTAGTGCTATCAGGTTCACAGTTCAGACCCATGGGGACAAATCACACGTCCCATAACCATCCTAATCAGTTTCCAGTCGATGCCATTGAAATCCCCCCAAAATTAGAAGTGGTATCTCGCCTGGGGCACTGCATCGAACAAGACTCGAGCGATGCATAGAATTGCGTCCTTATCACGGTGAGAATTACTCACCTCAGTAGGAGCATAAACAGAGAACAAAGTATGACCCCCAAGGAGTGAAGAATCTTCATCCCTAATACGGCTCGTTGACCGGGTGTTACCTTCAATTATCATTGGAGTCAGCTTATTGGACAGCAGCTACAGGCAACTCCTTGGGCATGGTAACCATCAAAGTGACCAGACGCAATAGTAGGTGTAACCAGCCACCTTGATCTCGCCGCAATCCAGTCTCTGACGCTCAGAGAAGTGCTGCAATCTACCGATGTGCAACACGCTTGAGCTCAGATGATAACAGAGACGACAGGTGATCATCCTCTCTTAGGGATAGGGACATTCCGAGGCACCCTACCCGAAGGGACCGCTTCAGGTTACCAAGGAGACGCGCGCGTCTGGTGGACGACACCTCAGCACCACCCGACACACTCTCCCGCAATCTGACCCGGAATGTTACCCTCCGCGTGGTTTCCTTTCCAAGGATCTGCCTGCTGTCACTGTCTGTGTCTGTTTGTGGTGAGGATGTAGAGGTCGTGGAGAGATCACTTACCTTGGCAGTGATATTCATGTCCTCTGCTGGCTGTGAGTCAGAGGTCAATAGACGTTGCGGTCGGGCTGGGGAGTCCATGGATTCACTGATCATGGGGTGTGGCGCTGCCCGGTACCTGTGGCGGGAAGGACGAAAAGTCGCGAGTCTTCAGGTCCCTTGTAAAGTCTTGCAGTTTTTTGCTCTATAGATGCGAGACTTGGACTCTGACGGCAAGGATCTGAAGACGGAGACTTATTCGCTATTTGTAGCAGGGGGTTTCTCTTCGGAGAATCCTTTGGCTTCAGCTGGTCGGATTTTGTGTCCAACGAAGCGTTTGCTGAGAGAGACTCGGATGAGATTTGTTACCCGTGCATAGTCCGTGGCGTCAGTTGCCGGCTGTATGGACATGTGGCTCGTTTTCCTGACTGCTGATCCTGCTCACCAGATTCCTCTCCAGCGGGGGAGTTCTCGTGAGTGGAGGAGGCCAGTGGGCCGACCACGTGGCCTCGTGGTTGTACAGCAGGTTGACCATCATCTTCAAAGGAGATGGGGACTGGGCCTGGCATCTGCCTGGGGGATGGCAGACAGAGGCCCCTGGAATACTCGGCGGTAAAGTGGACGGCAGCGACCGCGCTGTTCTGGCCATGCTCCCATAACCTGACCTGACCTGGTTTCCTTTCCATCAAAGATGGGGTCCCGAAGGCTTTGCCCCAATCCCAATCATACTTGGTGAGGTGCCTTGGCGAAGGGAACCTGCACTGGAGGTACTCCCACGGAGTGGGTTTTCAAGATTTTTTTATGCTTCGAGAATGTTTTGCGGAATGAAGGGTTTTAACGGTGGCCGGAGTGGCAATCCTGCCACCAACCTTCTCTATAAGAAGTAACCAGCAACTGCAGGAGAACGTCGCAGACACAGTTGGCACTGTATATGGAGGCCGTTGGCCGCATCAAGGAGCTCTACGGCCTTGACAGGTATTGTTTTTAATCCTGCTGGGTGTCCAGTATCCAAACACGCCTCCTCACGCAGAAAACCTGGTGCGGGAGACGGTTTTAGTCACCGACAACCGACCATGGATACAGGTTAGTACAGGTTTACATGATACCTGTAGCAAGTCAGCAAGATCTGAATCTGGCAGGTCAACGAACAATTCGGTATGGATGCCTGGCCAGCAACCTTTTAAATGGCACACCACCGCATCTGTGATCCTGTGAGAATTAAGGGAAATAAAACATCTGGGAAGCAGGATCCACATTCACAAAATAAAGAAAGAAAAGATGATTTAATTCCAAATAGCCGAATTTAAAACTTTTAACCAAATCACAACACAATCATCAAATTAGGGGGTTCCACATTGTATAATGAATACTACGTGCGAAAACGCTTAAATACAGGCCCGCGGAGGTACTATTTATTACGTACGTGAATATGGTGAAAATGGGTGATGGTTTTTGTCGAATCTCAGATGGTCTCCGCAGGGGACAAACGTAGAAGGGCAATCGGTGAGCACATCTCTTCCACCAGGCCGAATAGTTTTTAATGTTTTTGTATCCCACTGATGGAATTTGATTGGATCAGCGATTCGGACTCTGAACGCAAAGTCGAATCGGCTTTGTTCTCGCTCATCCTAACCAACTCATTCCACAAGTTTTTGTTATATCCGTCCACAACTTTTGAATAGTCATGCCATATATCGTTTTTGATCCATCTCTCAATGGTGAAGAATCACTGAGAAAATGTAATAAATTCTCGGATGCCATTCGGATCTTCACAAAAATCGAATCAATTGGTCCTTGTACACACCCAACCTGTTCACCAGGTTTCATCCGAATCAGTCCCATTCCTTTATTGGAAAAATCCTGTTTTCCAGACAAACAAAGGCAGACAGACAGAGATGAAAACAACTTCCGGGCTTCCGTTCGCACTTCGTGGAAGAGGTACAGAACATCACAAGAATGTAACTCACAACCAGATTAAGCCCTCACTCAACCTACACGACCAGCCATGGATGGAGGACCCATTCACAACTAATTAACGCAGGCTTCATTACGTCCTTTCGGTGAATGTTTTGGCAGAACTGGCTGTTGTATTAAAATCATAAATCATCAAAAATGCCTTTTTCTGTACTTTCTTCGTTCAGCTTTCAGTTTAATGCGGAAACAGTTCTTGTGAGACAAGCCCGGTAGGCGAAATGGGTGGTCGCTATAATAATTGCATACTAGTCATACAGGTTTTTGACAGATCAGGCTGAAATTTTTGACAAAGAGGTTGATTATAGTGCGCATAAAAGCGGCGGAAGCGATTCTTGATTTTCCGAAAAAAAAAAAATATTCGGCATTTTTTTCAAATGTCAAAGTCCCGTTGCTAGGCAAGGTGGCGTCCATAGCAACGGTATCAAAAAGCATACAAACTAGATCCTGGTATGAACCTACCAGTCCAAGTTCATAAAATCGTTGAACTCCTCTGGCCTCCAGAAGCTTGCTGTCCATTACATAAAACAAACAGACATACAGAACAGAACGGAAAACCTGAGAATAAGGGTAGTCCTAGCGACGGGATCACCCAACAGGATATACAGAAGACGGAAAGACCTGAGAAATAAGGGTAGTCTACGATCGCCCACCCATAAGGTAAAAGGGATATAGACAGTCAAACAATAAGGATGGAACACTGAACTTTAAATGAGAACCTGGTTGCTCAAGGCATCGCCGGGGCATGTCACGGTCTTGGACCATTCCTTCGGGTGTCTGTATTTGTCTGACGTTCTGGTTGGATGCAATCTTTTAACCTTAAAAACCATTTGGCTAACTCGGTGCAGAACATAAATCGATGATCGTTTAGCAATATTAATTATCCACAGGATTTTCTGCATGTACTCTATATTTATTATTACACAGACATGTTCGAAAAGGAAAAGTGCTAACGGAGTTCCGCGCAAGTTCATATTTAGTGTGTCTTGCGCTAACCGTAGGGCCGTGAAGTAAACAGCTTCATGAGTTTTAAAAAATATATATATTTTTTTTAAAACTTGATTACATCAATAACATCATGTATGGCAGCAGTGCAATCTCAATGAATATTGAATCTTAAAATATTTTAACAATAATTTTGTGCTCCTTCCACTGACATCGCTAACTGGCGAGACCTTTACTCCTACCAATCTCACGGTCTGAAACGACCCCTGTTCTTGAATTCACACACGAGTCGTCGTGAATTTCACCACAATCCATGACTTGCATTACAAAAGTGCCTCTGAACAGATGTAAAGCTGGATGTCAGTCTGCTGCATTAGTTGGTTGACTTAGGTCCCATGCTTCAAGTGTCTTTCGCAAAGAATAGTTCGGCGAGCTATAACGGCCAGCACCCAAACAAATATTACAAGTCTTGCCCAAATCAGCTGCAGTAAACCATAAAAGGCCTGGCCCGTCGGTTCATGGAAATAATTGGGGGACCTATAAGAGGTAGTAGTAGACCATGACTTCCACTGTGGTCATCAGATCTTTCTTCAAGTTGTGTTCACAGTATAACGTTTTTCATGTCTTTTAACGACTATGGGAAATTTTCCAAATCCACATTGTTACATACCATTGCTCTATTTTTAACGATGACTATATATTAGTCAATTCTAGAGAAACCATTTATACTTGTATAAACTCGTAAGTGAAGTCGATGGCATGTCCATCGCCAAACCCCCACTCTTCCCACTTAACCAAAGTTGAAAGACGGCAAAAAGCTTCCACCAGGAACGACAAATCAAATTTTAGTTTAAAACTTTCTCCATTTTGTCCTTTGTAACCCAAGTCCCCACCGTTTCGGCTGGCCTGGTTCTTCATTCGTTGGGGTTGAACCAGGTCAAATTCAAAAATCCTTTTGATTAACATTTGATGGCGTCCCCCCAATGCTAATTGGATGTCAAAGTTTCATGAAGAAAATGTTTAAAATGTGCCGTAAATTGCATTTTTTCGGTATTTTTGACATTTTGACCCAACTCCAGGGGGCAGGAACAAAAAGTATGACTGCTCTTGGCACCTTCATGCCGTCATGTGATCACAATTACGTCAAGTTTTAGTGACTGTTCTGCACAGACTGTTTCGAGGAGTTAGTGTGACGGACAGACAGACAGACGGAACGGAGCCGATTACGATATCCCCCGGCTTTTTTTTCTTTAAAAGCTGGTGAAATAAAAGCAAAAACCATTTTTGCCATTGACATGCACACAGTATCGATTCCGAAAGTTTATAATACTTCGTAGACCCAAACATATAAAGGGCTTTTGCTGTTGGTCACTGGCGTTGAAAGAGACACATTACGAAGCATGGTTATAACACAGCAAAATACCTTCAACATAAGGCATTAGTACTTTTTACATTTAATCAACGTTACAGCTGAGGCTTGTGGAATTGTTATTGGGAAAAAGGCACATGGTGGGCCTGGAAATGGGGTCATATTTAGGGTCAGATTTAGGGCTTGTGGAGTTCGACTCCCTGGGAAAGACTGCTGACAGGGAGCCTTAGCCAGAAGAGCATGCAACGCAGAAGCCCGTCGGTAATCGCAGGCGCACGACACTCCATCATAGATCGAGGCCTCCAGAACGTGCAGGAACGCGCTCAAGGGTCGAGGAGTGGGCTCTGCTGGCCTTCAAAGGCCGGAACTCCTTTCGGGTCCTAGGTCGTATCCCCATGAGGGGCAGTTGCCTCGGCCATTAATGCCCCGTTGGGCGTCACAGGCCCTCGACCGAGGAACGTAAGGTCGCTTGAGCGTAATGCCGGTAATGCAAGCCTGGTGGCTTGATGGACACCCGGGAAAATCTCTGGAGCTTTCGGGATACAGCAGGGAGAAGGGGAAAATTGTCGCCAGCGCTGTACGGCATGTCGTGTTCGCATGGAGCCAGAGAAGTCCAGTGTAGAGAAGGCCATATGAGGCCTGGGGGAGTGAAGGTAGGGATGGAGGTGAAGCAGGCCTGGTTGATAAGTGGTGCACCCGTGCGCTGAGACGCACTGAAAGTACGCTTGTGGCCTGCGTTCTTTCTCCCACTCTCTCGCAATGAGATAATTCCCTTTCCTGTAAATAGGAACAAAAACACAGTCAGAATCCACTTTGCTTCATTTATCTCATAGTTTATGATATTAAAAAATTACAAAATGGCACGTTTTGATTTCAGAGGCAGGAACAAATCATCGTTGGTTGGTTCAGAAGTTTTTGTTCTGGTTGAATAAAGTCTTAGTTAAAGAAAAGAAAACTTTTATCAGACACAACTGTCTGCAATTTTCAAATTTACGTGCCTCAACTCCAAATGCCGCCATCTTCTCTAACTATGTTATAATTTATTATCTTCACCACCCTCAACATCCTGATGTTCACCGTGTTTGCACATGAGCTTATATAAAACAATCTTTCTCAACATAGAAACGCATATTTTCAGGACGGGGCTTACAAAAGGCTTGACCTTGCACACTTCCCCTTTAGGGTTGTTGTCTTTGGAGATATGGTTTTCCTCCTCACCTGCATCGAATGTTTTCACGGCCTTCCGATCTCCACCCTGATCTTCTTGAAATCTCCAGCCTACATAGGATTCTAAACAGTACATCTAGGCCACTCCTGTGGAGCAAAAAGGAATATTCCACTTTTAAAAATACAAGAAAGGTAATATCAACTAGCAATGGACTAAGATTCTAGATATGAAAACGTGGCTGTGGAGTGGACTGAAGATGCTGCATAATTTCCATTCTGGTACATCTATTTATAACGTGAGAAAAGAAGAACAAGGAGGAGTATTAGAGAGAAAGGAGGGTAGGAAAGATGCGGAGTGGGAAGAGAAGGAAATAAGTTTGAGGGAGATAGGAGTAAGAGGAGGGGAAGATAAGGGGTATAACATGGGGCAGGGGATGAGGTGGAGGGGGAGTGGAATAGTGCAGAATTTCTGACATTTTATGTACGTAATAAATATATGGCGCCTCATGCAACATTGGCACAGATATTACTCGAGTTTCCAACAATGGGGTAACGTTAGGTAGGAAGTGTTCGTAGAAGTAACTGTCCGCTCTGAAGAGGACGGCATCTCTGGACAAGCTGTAGTGGCGTCATCTAACAAGTCACACTGTGTGTTTACTTTGGTGACATCTCATAAATCCATTCTGCATGGTACGGGCCTGATGGGGGTGAGGTTTTCATGTATATAAGAAAAATTGCGGAAAAAAAAATTCCCTTAAGAAATGCCGCATCAGTAGTTTTGCTAGGATGAGTAGCCACAATAGGAGATGAATGGCTATGAAAGTTTGTGACAACATCCGAGGCAAGACCATCTACGGCAGTCTGCATCACTCGACCCAAGATAAGGGTGCAAGTTCAGCTTATCGTTCATAGGATCGCACTATTATTGTAGTCTTCCCATCCTTGAATAATAATTGAGTTCCCTCACAAGGAACTTCAATGCAGGAGGAGGCAACTAGGCCAATCAAAGCCTGTGCAATGGCTGTCAACCTATGGTTTTTTATCCATGCTCCTGTGCCTTTTTTAAATGCTGAGCATCAATGAAGGAAGCAGCACGTCCATTTTTTAAAAGTATTTGCATCGCGGGGTTCGAATGATCATATGTTGTGGGCCAGGGTTCGAAACCGCCGACCGCTCCAGACTCAGAGCATAGAACGTTTTAAACGCATTAATGCCAGCCCGAGTCTGGTAACATATGATGTGAATGCCTTTGATTGGTTCACACGGTCTTTCTTCAATTGCGAAGCCACGAAAAGGTCATTGCCAACATTCCAACATCCTATACTTGCAACTACTGTACCAAACAACAATCACAATGCCATAAGCTACATGAACAAAGGAAATCCACAGAAAAACTCAACCGGTTGCGACCAGAATCTGCGAAACCTTTAGCAAATGGGTTTCGGTCGATTTTTTAGCCTCGTGATCTGCCAATGAGAGAAAGAGGACACCGGGGTTGTGGGGAGAGAAGTGGGGACAAGGGGGGAAAGGTGAAAACACATGTTCTGCTCTGCTTTGCAAACGGCACTAACCGAGAACAAATCAAAAACTATTTGGAACTCTACTATAATGAAATGTGTCAGAAAAAATATCTCCATTTCCAATATTCAATGAATTTTTTTTAAAGATAAATTTGAAAAACAGTATTTTTAACAAGAAATGCTTAAAACTGACAATGCTTAAGGGGGACACGTAGGATTAAGGGCCGATTTTGGTGTTAAATGTTAACAAAACAACTATGAAGGTACTTTCCAAAAGGTTATCGGAATGAATATACTCACAATAGTCCCAAGAAACGGCGTTTTTAATCTTTCAATAAATAGTGTATAAATTAAGTAAGAATTTGTTTTTTTTCTTACTAATTACATGTGGGCAGTACTTATAGGCATTGGGTAATATTGAAAAAATAAAAGGTTGTTTCTTGAATGTCTGCCAATGAGCTTTGTGATATATGTATTATATAAGTATATATATATATATATATGTATATATAAACTAGCAATTGGATCGCTCGCCACGCTCACCTCTCCACACGTTGTTTGCATGTGATCGACCCGTTAACAGATTTGCCTGTGTTGTTCATGATGTACACCAATCATAAAACAAACATTTATTTTCTACAAATTTTATTTGGTATATTGGTGATATTGTATTTATTTGAAAATTTGTGATAACAAGAAGGTCAAGGGTCCTAAGCCTGTCTAATCTGTTTTTGAAGGGTGTATAAGGGTCCTAAAATGGTGTTTGAGGTCTAAAGGGTCTTAGGGTCCTTTGAGACTTTTTGGTCTTTCAGGTGATCAGTGGTCTTTGGGGACTTTTTGGGTCTTCGGGGTCTGCAGGGTCTTTTTGGTTATTTTGGTAACTTTGGCTGGTTTCGGGGTCTTTGTTGTGGCCTTTGGGGTCTAACGGGTCTTTGAGGTTAATTAACAATTCAAATAAACCAATGTCATCCGCCAGGGTGACCGTATCTTGCCAAAAAGGTGACCAGCGTGTGACTTCTTTAAGGTCCACACTGAGGTGAACAGAGGCTGCACCACACAAGGAGCGACTCCTTGAGGAATATCTGCCTACGAGGATTTCCCGATGAGAATCCGTTCTACAGAGTAACCATGAAAGATGTGTTTGCCTCATAAGTCACCAAATGACGTCATAATGTCTTCAAGCTTGACATATCTAGAAAGCCTCATCGAGGTGGTTCAAATTGAGGTACTACACGATATGGGTTTCTAAACTTGAAAATTGACCTGGGTCAAATATGTTTGACCTCATTGGCCTAACGCATGAAGTCAAGGCCATCGCCAACCAAAAACTAATCAGACTGAGCGCGCAACGCAATTCTTACATTCCATAAAAAATTGGAGACGATTCGATTAAAATTACTCAAAAAATAAGGGTTTAGCGCGACTCCCCCCTGATTTGCGACAAATGTGACCTGACCTTTGAACGCTTGACCTTCATTTTATGCACTGAAAGGGACATCTATAGGCCTCTGATATGCCGAAGTTACAAAATTTTCCAAATGAATAAACTGGTGCTTCCTGCCAAAAGAAAGGGTTGAATTTCTATACGTGATTACAGACAAAAAATAAAAAAAACATATGAAGGTCAAGGCCAACTGCCACCAAAATAATCAGCTGAGCGGCTCAGCATGAACTATATTCCCCATAAGTTTGAAAGACGATCCGTATCAAATTAGTCACAAAATAAGGGTTCCGTCGACTCCGCACTTTATTTGCGACAAAGTGACCTTGACCTTTGACCTACCTTCAAAAATTTTGTTGCACTGAAAGGGGACTCTATAGGCCTCTGATATGCGAAGTTACAAAAATTTCCAATGATCACTGTGCTTCCTGGGCAGAATTTTTTAATACGTGATTACAGACAAACAAAAAAAAAAATAATAATAAAAAAAAAACATAACAACTGACTAACATATCTTGCAAAAATTCATTTTGGCAGATAACAAGACATGATTAATAGGCATAGCGTCTTCAAAAGGCTTCATGCCTCACCCGTGATTTTCGTTTTCATATATACTGTATACGATTATTAAAAACACAACGCACCACGTTATTTAAAAACAACTCACCATCACACATAACCCCACATAATTGAAAACACTTCACCACAACGTGCGCCTCGGAGACCGGCCTTGTTTTCAACTGAGGATAAGTATGTGAGTTGCCATGTTTATATCTGCACGCAAAGCCACAATTCAATAACATTTTCTTTTGAAAGATTTAAATTTGTAATATTCATGATAATATCATTTTTATACAGCCAATTTAAGTTGAAGATTTCAACATAAAATTTCAACAAAATCCCTTAGGACATACACACGGGAGAGCTGGTGGCACCGGAAGTTTGGGTTTGTTTCAACAAAAGTTTGAGGGAGTAGTTTCATTGACAACAATGTGACAGAACACTGCATATTTATATATATATATATATATATAATATATATTATATATATATATATACTATATATAATTATATATCCCAATTTTCATTCCATAAATCTAGCAAGTTAATGATGACATGGGCGATCGAAGGCCTTTTGTCTCATCTCCAGCACATTACATGCATAACACATATTTATTAAACTTCAATAATTATTCTAGCATTGTTCTAAACTGTAAAGAGCAGATACTCATGGTATTTGTTGTTGATGATCATCTGATAATGGGCTTTGTGATTACATCGGTGTCTTTATAATCCATTCATGAGAACCTGAGGAAATAACACAAATTACATAAAGGTTCAACAGCTTCATCCCTACACCTGTTACAGTAATCCCCGGCTATATCGCGGTTCACGCTATCGGCCCCCGCTTCATCGCGGTTTTCCCTGGAACTAACTACATTTTTCTGGCGGATTCCCCGCGGTTATCGCGGTAATAATATATAAAATATAAATAATATTTAAGCAATGAATTTATAATGCTGGCGCTCGGAACCAGTCAACACCAACGGCACGAGACAAAGTTTCGCGTGTGAACTTCGAATATTTTTCTAACGTTTTTTTCAGCCCCACGATGCCACCAAACGCCTTGCACCTTCTAGGCTTCTGGCAAAGAACGAAGCGCCAGAGAAGGTTTATATTCACCTCGATATAACATTAAAACCCACAATCGTGTTTACACACAGCCCAGCGTTTAATATTCACCATCGATATGAAATCAAACGCAATCGTATTTACACCACCGCCCAGCTTTTAATATTCACTCGATATAAATCAAACCCAATCGTGTTTTACTAAACCCAGCTTTAAACATGATAACAATAGTTTACACCGCGGTTATATCACTTGATTTACCAGGTACACGCAGTTTTATATTCAATTAAATCAAACCAACGTTTTCTCAATCCGCAGGTTTTAATTCAACCGATATAACAAACCAATCAAAACACCGCCATAAATACCGTATAAACAAAGAGTTTACAGACCACCCCTTAATTACACTCGATATAAATCAAACCAATCGTGTTTTAACACAGCGCCCGCGTTTATATTCACTTCGATATAAATCAAAACCCAATCGTAGTTTATACACCCCAGCGTTTAAATATCACTCAATATAAAATCAAAACCCAATCGTAGTTTAACACCCCCAGCGTTTAATATCACTACGATATAAATCAAACCCAATCGTGTTTACACACGCCCAGCGTTTTAATATTCACTCGATATAAATCAAACGCCAATCGATGTTTAACACTACCCCACGTTTAATATACACGATTCGATATAAATCAAACGCCAATCGTGTTATACACCGCCGCAGGTTTATATTCCTCGTATATAAATCAAACCAGAATCGTTGTTATACAACCGCCCAGCGTTTAATATTCAC
>CM068953.1:47577663-47596658 GCA_035128595.1 Eptatretus atami
ATGTCTCGGATTCTCAGAATGTCTCCCAGGGACAAAGTAGAGGCAATGGTGAGCACATCTCTCCACCAGGCGAATATAGTTTATGTTTGTATCCCACTGATGGGAATTTGATCTGGATCAGGATTCGGACCTGAACCAAAGTCGAATCGGCTTGTTTCTCGTCACCTAACCAACTCATCCACCAAGTTTGTATAATCCGTCCACAACTTTTTGAAATATCATGCCATATATCGTTTTGATCCCATCTCTCAATGGTGAAGAATCACTGAGAAAATGTAAAAATTCTCGGATCCAAATTCGGATCTTCACCAAAACGAATCAATTGTCCTTGTCACACACCCAACCTGTTCACCAGGTTTCATCCGAATCAGTCCATCCTTTTTGAAAATCCTGTTTCCAGACAAACAAAGGCAGACAGACAGAGATGAAAACAACCTCCGGGCTCCGTCCACCTTCGGTGGAAAGGTAACCAGACATCACACGAATGTAACTCACAACCAGATAAGCCTCACTCAACCTACACCACCACCATGGATGGAGGACCCATCCAACTATTAACCAGGCTTCATTATCGTCCTTTCGCTGGAATGTTTTGGCAGAACTGCTGTTGTATGTTAAATCATAAATCATCAAAATGCTTTCTTTCTGTACTTTACTTCGTTCAGCTTTCAGTTACATGCGGAACAAGTTCTGTGGAGACAAGCCGGTAGGCGAAATATGTGGTCCTATATAAATTGCATACTAGTCATTACAGTTTTTGACAGATCAGGCTGAAAATTTTGACAAAGAGGTTGATTATAGTGCGGCATAAAAGCGCGGAAGCCGATTCTTGATTTTCGAAAAAAAAAAAATTTTTTCGGATTTTTTCAAAATGTTCAAGTCCCGTTGCTAGGCAACGGTGGCGTCCATAGCAACGGTACTCAAAAAGCATACAACTAGATCCTGGTATGAACCTACCAGTCAAGTTTCATCAAAATCGGTTGACTCCTCTGGCCTCCAGAGCTGCTGTCCATTACATACAAACAAACAGACATACAGACAGACGGAAAACCTGAGAATAAGGGTAGTCTAGCGACGCGATCACCCAACAGGAATACAGAAGACGGGAAAACCTGAGAATAAGGGTAGTCTAGCGACGCAACCACCCAAAAGGTAAAAGGGATATAGACAGTCAACAATAAGGATGGAACATGAACTTAAATGAGAACCTGGTTCTCAGGCATCGCCGAGGCATTGTCACGGTCTTGGACCATTCTTCGGGTGTCTGTATTTGTCTGACGTTCTGGTGGATGGCTATTTTAACCTTAAAAAACATTTGGCTAACTCGGTGCAGACATAAATCGATGATCGTAGCATATAATTATCACAGGGTATTTCTGCATGTTACTCTATATTTTTTATTACAAGACATGTTTCGAAAAGGAAAAGTGCACGGAGCTTCGCGCAAGTTCATATTCAGCGTGTCTTGCGCTAACCGTTAGGCGTCGTAAGTAAACAGCTTCATGAGTTTAAAAATATATATTATATTTTTTAAAACTTGTATTAACATATACATCATGTATGCCGCAGTGCAATCTCATGAACTATTGAATCTTATATTTTAACATAATTTGTGCTCCTTTCCACTGACTCGCTAAACTGGCGAGCCATTTACTCCTACCAATATGCTCACGTTGAAAGACCCTGTCTTGAATTCACACCGAGTCGTCGGTGAATTTCACCACAATACCATGACTGCATTACAAAAGTGCCTCTGACAGATGTAAAGCTGGATGTCACGTCTCTGGCATTAGTTGGTTGACGTTAAGGTCCCATCTTCAAAGTGTCTTTCGAAAAGTCGGCGAGCTATCGCCAGCACCCAAACAAATATTACCAGTCTTGCCCAAATCAGCTGCAGTAAACATAAGGCCTGGCCCGTCGGTTCATGGAAATAATTGGACCTATAAGAAGTGGTAGTAGACCATGACTCCACTGTGTCATCAGATCTTTCTTCATCAAGTTGTGTTCACAGTATAACGTTTTTCATGTCTTTTAACGACTATGGAAATTTTCCAAACCCATTGTTACATGACATTGTCTATTTTACCGATGACTATATATTAGTCATTTCAGAGGAAACCATTTATACTTGTAATACTCGAGTGAAGTCGATGGCATGCCATCGCAAACCCCCACTTCCCACCTAAACCAAAGTTGAAAGACGGCCAAAAGTTCCACCAGGAACGACAATATCAAATTTAGTTTAAAACTTTCTCCATTTTGTCCCTTGTAACCCCAAGTCCCCACCCCCTGGGGTGTGAACCGAAGGTCAAATTCAAAAAATCCTTTTGATTACACATTTGATGCGTCCCCCCAATGCTAATTGGATGTTCAAAGTTTCATGAAGAAATGTTTAAAATGTGCCCCGTAATGCATTTTTTGGTAATTTACATTTTGACCCCACTCCAGGGGCAGGAACAAAAAAGTATACTGCTTTGCACCTTCATGCATGTCATGTGATCACAATTACCAATTTAGTGACTTTCTGCACAACTGTTTCGGAGGAGTTAGTGTGACGACAGACAGACAGACGGACGGAGCCGATTACGATATCCCCCCGGTTTTTTTTTTCTTTCAAAAAGCCTGGTGATAATAAAAGCAAAACCATTTTTGCCATTGACATGCACACAGTATCGATTCCGAAAGTTTATAATACTTCGTAGGACACCAACATTAAAGGGCTTTGCTGTTGCACTGGCTTCGAAGAGACACATTACGAAGCATGGTTATAACACAGCAAAATAACTTCAACATTAGGCACTTAGACTTTTTACATTTAACAACGTTACAGCTGAGGCTTGTGGAATTGTTATTGGGAAAAAGGCACATGGTGGGCTGAAATGGGGTCTATTTAGGGTCAGATTTAGGGCTGTGGAGTTTCGACTCCCTGGGGAGACCTGCTGACAGGGAGCCTTAGCCAGAGAGCATGAACGCAGAACCCGTCGGTATGCAGGCGCACGACACTCCATCATAGATCGAGCCTCCAGAACGTGCCAGGAACGCGCTCAGGGGTCGAGGAGGGGCTCTGCTGCCTTCCAAAGGCCGGGACTCCTTCGGGTCCTAGGGTCGTATCCCATGAGGGCAGTTCGCCTCGGCCATAATGGCCCCGTGGGCGTCACAGGCCCTCGCCGAGGAACGTAAGGTCGCTTGAGCGTATGCCGGTAATGCAGCCTGGTGGCCTTGATGGACACCCGGGAAAAATCTCTGGAGCTTTCGGGATACAGCAGGGAAGAGGGAAATTGTGCCCGCAGCGGTTACGGCATGTCGTGTTCGCATGGAGCCGAGAAGTCCGTGTAGAGAAGGCCATATGAGGCTGGGGGAAGTGGAGGTAGGGATGGAGGTGAAGCAGGCGTGTTGATAAGTGGTGCACCGTGCGCTGAGACGCACTGAAAGTACCCTTGTGGCCTGCGTTCTTTCTCCCACTCTCTCGCAATGAGATAATTCCTTTCCTGTAAATAGGAACAAAACACAGTCAGAATCCACTTTGCTTCATTTTATCTCATAGTTTATGATATTAAAAAAATTAAAAATGCACGTTTATTTCAGAGGCAAGAAAATCATCGTTGGTTGGTTCAGAAGTTTTTGTTCTGGTTGAAAAGTCTTAGTAAAGAAAAGAAAACTTTTATCAAGACACACTGTCTGCAATTTCTCATTTACGGCCTCAACTCCAATGCGCCATCTCTTAACTATGTTATATTAATTTTATCTTCACCACCCTCAACATCCTGATGTTCACGTGTTTGCACATGAGCTTTATATAAAACAATCATTCTCAACATAGAAACGCATATTCAGGACGGTGCTTAAAAAGGCTGACCTTGCACACTTCCCCTTTAGGGTTGTTGTCTTTGGAGATATGTTTCCCTCTCACCTGCATCGAAGGTTCACGGCCTTCCGATCTCCACCCTGATCTTCCTTGAGATCTCACGCCTACATAGGATTCTAACAGTACATCTAGGCCACTCCTGTGGAGCAAAAGGAAATATTCACTTTAAAAATACAAGAAAAGGAATATCAATAGCAATGGACTAGATTCTAGAATATGAAAACGTGGCTGTGGAGTGGACTGAAAAATGCTGCATAATTCATTTCTGGTCATCTATTTATAACGTGAGAAAAGAAGAACAAGGAGGATGATTAGAGAGAAAGGAGGGTAGGAGAGATGCGGAGTGGGAAGAGAAGGAAAATAAGTTTGAGAGGAGATAGGAGTAAGAGGAGGGGAAGATAAGGGTATACATGGGGCAGGGATGAGGTGGAGGGGGGAGTGGATAGTCAGAATTTCTGACATATTTATGTACGTAATAAATATATGGCGCCTCATGCAACATGGCACAGATTACTCGAGGTTCCACAATGGGGTACGTATAGGTAGGAGTGTTCGTAGAAGTAAACTGTCGCTCTGAAGAGGACGGCATCTCTGGACAAGCTGTAGTGCGTCATCTAACAAGTCACACTGTGGTGTTACTTTGGTGACATCTCATAAATCCCTTCTGCATGGTACGGGCCTGATGGGGGTGAGGTTTTCTGTATAAAGAAAATCGGATTCCCTTAAGAAATGCCCATCAGTAGTTTTGCTAGGATGAGTACCACAATAGGAGATGATGCTATAAAGTTGTGACACATCCGAGGCAAGACCATCTACGGCAGTCTGCATCACTCGAACCAAGAATAAGGGTGCAGTTTCAGCTATTCGTTCATAGGATCCACTATTATTGTAGTCTTCCCATCCTTGATATAATAATTTAGGTTCCCTCACAAGGAACTTCAATGCAGGAGAGGCAAACTAGGCCAATCAAAGCCTGTGCAATGGCTGTCAACTATGGTTGTTTATCCATGCTCCTTCTTTTTAAATGCTGAGCATCAATGAAGGAAGCAGCACGTACCATTTTTAAAGTATTGCATCCGGGTTCGAATGAATCATATGTTGTGGCCAGGGTTCGAACGCCCCGACCTCCCAGACTCAGAGCAGACGTTTTAACCATTTTGCCACCGGAGTCTGGTAAATGATGTGATGCCATTGATTGGTTACACGTCTTTCTTCAATTGGCGAAGCACGAAAGGTCATCTGCCAACATTCCACCATCCTATACTGCAACTACTGTACAAACACAATCACAATGCATAAGCTACATGAACAAAGGAATCCACAGAGAAAAACTCACCGGTTGCGACCAGAATCTCGAGAACCTTTAGCAAATGGGTCGGTCGATTTTTAGCCTCGTGATCTGCAATGAGAGAAAGGACACCGGGGTTGTGGGGAAGGAGGGGGGACAAGGGGGGAAGGTGAAAACACATGTTCTGCTCCTGCTTTGCAAACAGGAACTAACCGAGAACAAATCAAAAACTATTGGAACTCATATATTGAAATGTGTCAAGAAAAATATCTCCATTTCCAAATATTGAAATTTTTTAAAGATAAATTTTGAAACAGTATTTTAACAAGAAATGCTTAAAACTGACAATGCTTAAGGGGGGCACGTAGGATTCAAGGGCCGATTTGTGTTAAATGTTAACAAAACACTATGAAGGTCTTTCAAAAGTTATCGGAATGATATACTCACATAGTCAAGAAACGGCGTTTTATATCTTTCAATAAATTAAGTGTATAAATTAGTAAGGAATTGTTTTTTTTCTTACTAAATACATGTGCAGTACTTATAGGCATTGGGGTATATTGAAAAATAAAAAGGTGTTTCTTGAATGTCTGCCCATGAGCTTGTGGATAATGGATAGTATGTATATATATATATATATGTATATATAACTAGCATGATCGGCTCGCCACGCTCACCTCTCCACACGTTGTTGCATGATGTTACAGATTATGCTGTGTTGTCATGATGTACACCAATCATAAAACAAACATTTATTTTCTACAAATTTATTGTTAATATTGGTGATATTGTATTTATTTGAAATTTGTGATACAAGAAGGTCAAGGTCTAAGCTGTCTAATCTGTTTTGAAGGGTTGTAAAGGGTCTAAATGGTGTTGAGGTCTAAAGGGTCTTCAGGGTCTTTTGAGACTTTTGGGTCTTCAGGTGATCAGGGTCTTTGGGGACTTTTGGTCTTCGGGGTCTGCAGGGTCTTTTTTGTATTTGGTAACTTTTGGATGTTCGGGGTCTTTGTTGGCCTTTTGGGGGTCTTAAGGGTCTTTGAGGAATTAACATTCAAATAACCAATGTCATCCGCAGGGTGACCCGTATCTTGCCAAAAGGTGACCACGTGTGACTCTTTAAGGTCACACTGAGGTGAACAGAGTGCTATCCACCAGGAGCGACTCCTTGAGGAATATCTGCCTACGAGAGATTCCGATGAGAATCGTTCTACAGAGTAACCATGAAAAAGATGTGTTTGCCTCATAACGTCACCAAATGACGTCATAATGTCTCAAGCTTGACATATCTAGAAAGCACTCATCGAGGTGTTCAATTTGAGGTACTACACGATATGGTTCCTAAAACTTGAAAATTTGCACTTGGGGTCAAATATGTTTGACCTCAGGCACTAACCATGAAGGTCACAGGCCAATCGCCACCAAAAACTAATCAGCTGAGCGCCAGACCATATACTACATTCCCATAAAAATTGGAGACGATTCGATTAAAATTACTCAAAAAATAAGGGTTTCGCCGACTCCCCTGATTTGCGACAAAGTGACCTTGACCTTGACCTTGACCTTCAAAATTTTATGCACTGAAAGGGACCTCTATAGGCCTCTGATATGCGAAGTTACAAAAATTTCCAATGATAACTGTGCTCTGCAGAGTGATTTATACGTGATTACAGACAAAAAAAAAAAAAAAACATATGAAGGTCAAGGCCAATCGCCACCAAAAATTAATCAGCTGAGCGCCAGACCATGAACTATATTCCCATGAAGTTTGAAGACGATCCGATCAAAATTACTCAAAAAATAAGGGTTTCGTCGACTCCCCTGATTTGCGACAAAGTGACCTTGACTTTGACCTTGACCTTCAAAATTTTGTGCACTGAAAGGGACCTCTATAGGCCTCTGATATGCGAAGTTACAAAAATTTCCAATGATAACTGTGCTCTGCAGAATTTTTTTATACGTGATTACAGACAAACAAAAAAAAATAATAATAAAAAAAAAACATACAAGCTGACTAACATATCTTGCAAAAACTTCATTTGGCAAGATAACAAGACATGATTAATAGGCATAGCGTCTTCACGGCTTCACTGCCTCACCGTGATTTTCGTTTTTCATATATACTGTATAGATTATTAAAAACACACCACCACGTTATTAAAAACACCTCACCTCCACATAACACACATAATTGAAAACACTTCACCCCACGTCGCCGAGAGACCGGCTTGTTTAACTGAGGATAAGTATGTGAGTTGCCATGTTATGATCTGCACCAAGCACAATTCAAACATTTCTTTTGAAATTTATTTGTAATATTCATGATAATACATTTTTATAAGCAATTTAAGTTGAAGATTTCAACATAAAAATTTCAACAAAAATACCCTTAGGACATACACACGGGAGAGCTAGGTGCAGCCCGGAAGTTTGGTTTGATTTCAAAAAGTTTGAGGGGAGTAGTCATTGACACATTGACAGACACTGCATATATATATATATATATATATATATATATATATATATATATATATATATATTTCCCAATTTCATCCATAAATCTAGCAAGTTAATGATGACATGGGAGATGAAGGCCCTTTTGTCTTCATCTCCAGCAATTACATCATAACACATCTTTATTAAACTTCAATAATTATTCTAGCATTGTTCTAAACTGTAAATAGAGCAGTACTCATGGTATTTGTTGTTGATGATCATCTGATAATGGCTTTGTGATTACATCGGTGTCTTTATAATCCATCATGAGAACCTGAGGAAATAACACAAATTACATAAAAGGTTCAACAGCTCATCCTACACCTGTACAGTAATCCCCCGCTATATCGCGGTTCACCTATCGCGCCCCCGCTTCATCGCGGTTTTTCCTGGATAACTAATTTTTTCTGCGGATTCCCCCGGTATATCGCGGTAATAATATATAAAATATAATTATTTAAGCAATGAATTATAATGCGTGGCGCTCGACCAGTCACACAACGCACGAAGAAAGTTTCGCTTGTGAACTTCGAAATTTTCTACGTTTTTTCTCAAGCCCCACGATGCACCAAACGCCTTGCACCTTCTAGGCTTCTGGCAAGGAACCGAAGCGCCAGAGGAAGGTTTATATTCACTCGATATAAATAAAACCCAATCGTGTTTACACACCGCCCAGCGTTTAATATTCACTCGTATAAATCAAACCAATCGTATTTACACACCGCCCAGCGTTTAATATTCACTCGATAAATCAAACCCAATCGTGTTTATACACCGCCCAGCGTTTATATTCACTCGATATAAATCAACCCAATCGATTTACACCACCCAGCGTTTATAATCACCGATATAAATCAAACCCAATCGTGTTATACACCGCCCAGCGTTTAATATTCACTCGATATAAATCAAACCCAATCGTGTTTTATCACCGCCAGCGTTTAATATTCACTCGATATAAATCAAACCCAATCGTGTTTTACACCGCCAGCGTTTAATATTCACTCGATATAAATCAACCCAATCGTGTTTACACGCCGCGTTTAATATTCACTCGATATAAATAAACCCAATCGAGTTTACACACCACCAGATTTAATATTCACTCGATATATAAATCAAACCCAATCGTGTTTTACACCGCCCAGCGTTAATATTCACTCGATATAAATAAAACCCAATCGTGTTTACACCACCGCCCAGCGTTTAATATTCACTCGATATAAATCAACCCAATCGTGTTTATCACCCCCAGCTTTATATTTCACTCGATATAAATCAAACCCAATCGTGTTATACACCGCCCAGCGTTTATTTCACTCGATATAAAAAACAATCGTGTTTATACACGCCAGCACGTTAATATTCACTCGATATAAATAAACCCAATCGTGTTTATACACCGCCCAGCGTTTAATATTCACTCGATATAAATAAACCACATCGTGTTTACACACCCCAGCGTTTAATATTCACTCGATATAAATAAAACCCAATCATGTTTATACACCGCCCAGCGTTTAATATTCACTCGATATAAATAAAACCCAATCGAGTTTACACCACGCCAGCGTTTAATATTCACTCGATATAATAAAAACTCGTGTTTTTACACCGCCCAGCGTTTATATTCACTCGATATAAATAAACCCAATCGGTTTACACACGCCCAGCGTTTAATATTCACTCGATATAAATAAACCAATCGTGTTTATACACCGCCCAGCGTTTAATATTCACTCGATATAAATAAAACCCAATCGTGTTATTACACCGCCCAGCGTTTAAATTTCACTCGATATAAATATAACCCATCGTGTTTACACACCGCCCAGCGTTTAATATTCACTCGATATAAATAAACCCAATTCTGTTTATACAGCCCCAGCGTTTAATATTCACTCGATATAAATAAAACCCAATCGAGTTTACACACCGCCCAGCGTTTAATATTCACTCGATATAAATAAAACCCAATCATGTTTATACACCGCGTTTACAAAAAAAATAGGCATTTTTAGGCATTTTTGGGGGAGGCGTCCATTCATCGCGGATTTTCACTTCTCGCTGGGGGGTTTGGAACGTAACCCCCGTGATAAACAGGGGATGACTGTACTTGTGTTAGCATGGAAAATGGTGTAAAAAGGTGGGATTCAGATGCTCCTGTTGTTGACTGTAGGCTCGTCTATAGTGCAGCGTTAGCATCCAAGCCGACCAACCAGAATGGCCAAAGAGGCCATCTGAAACGGAAATACAAGGTGTACACAAAGTCATGTTCTGGTTTGAAAATTTTATGACAACCAAACCAAAGCTTGGTTGTAATAAAATCTTGTTATGAAGGTTCCAAACAAGCTTGTTTTGTCACAGTTACATGAAATGTAAATTACACTATTTTCTCAAAATACTGACAATTGTCGTCATCTCGCAAGATCATCATGCTGTCATGAGATTTGAGCGAGCGGAAGACAGGTATTTTCGGTGGAAAATGTTGACACAAAGGGTGATGGCATTGTTTTAAAGTGCTTCATCCAAACACATTTGAAGCAAGACAAAGACGGCATTTTTATTTAATACAAAAATCACGGCTCATGGAAGAGCGAAAAACCTCCGCCATTTCATGGCTTCACAACTACAAGAATATGTGCCTAAGTGGTGTGTGACAAAATTTGGGAATGTGATGATGACATTTCTGTGAAGCAATCTTGTCAATAAGTTTATCCTCTCCCCCTGGGTGGGATCAACTGGAAGCTTAAATATCCGAGTAGTTAAAGTATAGATGCTCCATCTCATGAGGCCTCTTTGGACTCTAACATGCAGTATAAATGAGCCTTGTGGAGCCAAGATGTATTTGTTTTCACAACTTCCTTGGCTCTTAGACAAAAACTGCATGCACACGCAACTCGGTCAATCCAGCCATCTCAATCAGCACAGTAAGCCCGATCGGTCTGGCAAGGCTGTCATTTAGAATTATTGTATGTTGTAGTTTTTATTTGCTGGTTTTGGTACATGGAACTCCATACCTGCTGATTCTGGTATGCAGTGACAGTAGTAAACACTGTCTCTGGGAAGCAGAAGGTACGCAGCCCAGGAAGCACTGGGAGGCATGCAGGCAGTGGATCTGGTGCAGCTGAGCTTCTCAGCACGTGTACACGAGGCTGGTACCGATGCATGGAGTGCAGAATTAGCTGAGGTAGGACAGGTAATGGAGGGAGGTGGCGTGGTGATTAAAAAGTAAAGATCATGCATGGGATTTCAAAACGGTAAAACTAAGTTTTACATCATGTCATCTTATAAATCACAAGATCATTAAAATATTCCAAAGAACATCAGCAAACAGTCTCAAGCAGCTCACATTTCAGGAGGCCCTTACCGAACTACATAGCATTGAGACGGCATATATACTGATGTTGACTCACAACAAAGTGAGCACATGCCTTCGGAAAAATATGGACGACATGCAACATCACACACTCTTGGGGTAATTGAACGAGACACTTAAATGGATGATATCACTGATTAAAACAAAACAAAACAAGGTGAATGGTTTGATAGCAGAAAGTTCTTACATGACCCTGTGCATCCGTCTCATTGTTTGTCAGCTTCACGCGCTCGAAGCTCACAAGTTGTCGGGTCCATGCGCGACCCATCGCAGGAGAGTCTGGATGTACGTAAACACGGCTGGGCGGCGGAATGTCCGCCGTGCCGGCCACGGTCCACCGGGAGCTGTGGTACACATACCTGTGGGAGGCACAGCATCTTTGTGCAGTAAATATACCGGAAACAAACCCTGAAGGCCCAGCCACCGATTGGGCCATGGGAATCTAACACAAATGATCCTTCATCCATGCATTTCTGTTTAATGCTGCTCAAAGCTTGACTTGTGGGGTCATATATTTATTACGTACGTGCTAGGGAGGTTCCGATTGGTGTACACATCAAAGGAAGAGACGGCATGGGTGGGATCTCTGCCATATTTGCAGACATAATGAATGAATGATCCACATTAGTTCCAAATTAAATAATAACCGGCATCATTAATATTTTCATAAAATTGCTTTTGTCATCTTTTAAACAAAATTGTCATGCTATGAGCACCATTGAATGAATGACCACCTGAGTGTTACGAGCACTTGTCATTGGCAGGTGTGCATGCTCAAACAAAACAAAGTTACCCGTGTTATGATTCAATTCAGGTACCTCTTCGTCTTCATTTCAGTATAATCATCGGTGTGAGGATTGTGCTGTTGAATAAAAATTAGGCACAATGGCTCTGCGGCTCAACTGACCCTGACCATCCAAAATTAGGATGCATTCCATGACCTAGACCTTTTTGACCTCACAATCACCCACTCAATGTGGTGTACAAAGCAAGCCAGTCACCAATTCTCATTGAAATCCCATCAATTTCCTGTCATGGCCACAAATGCTGATCTTTGACCTTTTAGTCCACGAAGACACCTAAGATGCAAGTTGTGGGGTGGATCAAACAAACTTGAGAATGACTATCATAACTCATAAGGAAGGTTCTTGCCATGTTCGATGGAAATTCCACGACCTGTTTCAGAGAAGTTTAAAACACTGACATAGACAGGTGGACAGACTGATGGACAAAGGGAAGGATGGAGAGAAATGCCAAATGCTTCTCCAGAGCACAGCTCCAGGTTCACTGTTAAATAAATTATTTTAGGAATCGGTGCAAGCCCAGTTTGAAATAAATAAGGTGGCTGCAGTGCATACGAGATGTTGAGAGTACAAGTAACAATAAAACAGCGCATCAGATAATTGTAATGTATAAGTATATGTAAAACCTGTTTCAAATACTGCTTGGAGTTTGGTGTCCATACCGTCATGACTTGGTTCATATAGGAAAGAAAATGTACCTGTAGCGCTTATTGTCCACAGGTACAATGTCCATCGCCACAAGGTACTGCTCATCGGGATCCAAACCAGATAGTCGGACATGGAGGGATGGAAACATTCGCCTGAATGTAGGGGGGGAGATGGGTGTGAGATAAAATAATTTGATAATTTTCTCATTTAACCACATTGGAATTTCATATGGTGGTGCCCAAGGGTTGTGGGTGTTGTTGTTGTTTTTACACACACACACACACACACACCATCACAGGAAGGAGAAGGATGGGAATCAAACACATGATTGACGTGCGGGAGTGGTTTCACACCATGGTACTTCAAAAATCAAAACTGGCTGCAGCAATTGTACTGATATTTCCACCAAATACCAGCAGCTGAGACAGGAGGCTTAACCAACACCTAAGAAGGAAAGTTGCTTTTCAAAATGCTTTCCACCTGCTCTGCATTCTAGGTTAACCCATAGACAGAGCGCTCTGTGATGATGTTAACTTTCATTACTTCTTTACACTACATCCCATTAGATTGGGGTCTGCACCTCAGGGAGTAGTTACTATTGGTCTGTCTTTCACGAACTGGATCGCCAGGCCTGACGTTACCAAAGAGCGGAAGGTTATAGTTGTGTCGATAAATATGATTATTAAATATGAACTCTTTCAGCTGGAGGGGACTCAGCCCTCTCCTCCAGGTATGGATATCCATTCATCAACGTATTATAAAGAATAATATTGCTTAGAATGGGTTCATGTGCAATATTGATGAGAAATTGGTGCTGCTGAAACAGCTTTGTGGCAAATATTATGCTGGATGGTATTCCATTGCCTTTCTAGCAGTCAGACCGGCTGGAAATGAGAATTTAGAAACATGGAGGACCAAGGTGCCTGCGATAGCTCGTCTACTCTTAGTGAAGGACACCGTGGGGTCTTTATCGTCAACCCCAACTAATGCCGGCAGACAGGATGCTCAGCTTAACATATCGATGAATCACCCTGCATGTGAAACACCAGGGTGACAGTTTATAGCTGGCCTGAGATTGAAATCCAGGCTGCACAGCTTACAGACGAGTATGTGTACCTTTAAGCCATCCTACCAGCCCGATGTAATAATACAGTAATACATTCCAGCAATTGCTGCCCCTTGTGTGAGCACTGGCAAACTGCATCAATCCATACACATATTTTCAAGTGTTTGTATGTTATTCTTTCACGGCTGAAAGGAAGCACCTAGAGGCCCCAAATTCTGGGTGTACATACTTCAGTATCTGGGCAAGGCTTTAGGCTACCACACGTTGGCCTTGACATTTTTTTGAGGCCACTAAAGACCGCTATAAAGTGTATATTGGGATCTGGGGTCAGGTAGTGCTGCCAACAGCCTGCAGACAAAAGGTAACCACCATGAGGCCGACAACACCACACCCTTTCAATGTCCAACATGTCCCAAAACCACAGCTGGGTACCGGGAAAAAGCTCATCCAGCCGGACATCCCCCTTATCCCCCACCCCCGGGCAACACCAATGTTAGTGCTGAACCCTTCAAAGCAGGTGGAGAAACCATGATAGTCGTTTTGCATAAAATTTGCAACATAATTCTTAAGTCTGGAGAATGGCCTGCAACAAAATGGACTGTGTCAATGGCGATTCCTCTCCCGTAAAAGGAGAATGTTAGGGTATGTCCTCATCATAGCACCATTAGCCTCATTAACAACACATTTGCTTGTTCTGACCTCGTTTCTGGTTCTAAATCACTATACTCATGCAGAAACATGTCTTTTTCATCAAATTGTGTGTATTTTAGCTTGTTCTAAACAAAACAATACATTTTGCAAAGAAACATTATTCATGCAAAATGGTCTTATTTGCTTTAAAAAAGCGTTTTTAATCATCCTCGTAAATTCTTTCCACAAGTCTTGCTTATGTGCATGAAATCAACACTCAGAGATATAGTTGATGACACTCAAGCTGGTTTTATCGAAGGTCGCAGCACTGTAGAACAAATCTGTCGTCTTAGAATCCCCATAGAAAAATATACCGACCATGACTTAAAATATCACAATTTCGCTGACGTTAAAAAAAAGCTTTTGATAGAGTTTGACATAAAGTTATTTGGCTTACGATGTAAAAATATAACATCAGTCAAAACTTAATTCATGTAATAAGATCACTTTATGAGCATGCAAAAAGTAAAGTGTTTGTTGGGAATTCCTTTAGTAACCGATTTCAGGTAAAAGTGGGAGTACGTCAAAGGTGTGTTCTCCCACCAGCTCTTTTTAACATATTCTTGGAACAACTAATGAGTGCGGCTCTAGAAAACATTGATGTTGGTAGAAGGATAGGGGTACCTTAGTATAACCAACTTAAAATTTGCCGATGACATCGATTTGCTTGAAAGCACTGAAAAATAATTGAGAGAGTTAACAACGAGATTGGATAAAACTGCAAGAGTATATGGAATGGAAATCAGTGCAGAGAAAAGCAAGGTGATGATAACCGGGAAACAACACAATACATTTCAAGCTCCATTCAACATTGGAGGTATAGACCTTGAACATGTTCAGTCTTTCAAATATTTAGGAAGTATTATTACACAAGAAGGCGTGCTCACGATGTGCTCTTGCACCAGAGAGGCAGTACACTCTAAGTCCCTGAGGATACTTAGTGTCTGAACAAGAGGCTGAGGTGCAGGGTTTGTTTATCTCTAATCACAAACAAATTGGTGTCCTTACGATCTCTTCTACCTCCTAAGATCTGATCTTGACTCTCCTGCCCTACCAATCCTTCACCCTTCACAACTAGGTCCACTAGGTTGCATGTCCTCATCCGGTAACAATGCCTCATTACACTTCTCAAATCTAGCAAATGCTCGTCTCCACTCCCTTTGTCCCCTCCTCTTCGTTTCTCTGTCGAATCACCTCCCAGAGCTTATTCAGTCAGATTCTTCCTTTCATTCCATCCTTTTCTTGTAGTTGTTCCATACCTTTCTTCTCACCATGCTGTCTCTGTCTGCTCATTCCTTGCTTGTCTGCCGATTTCCTTCCGCTTCATCATTGATGCGTTGCCTTTCCAAACCCTGTCATTCAGCTCTTCTATGAGCCTAAAGCTATGTATAAAGACCCAAGTCCAATTTTCATTGTCCAGCATCCTGCTGTCCCTTGTGACAAATAACCAACCCCTTTTCCAGGTTATTGAGACTCTCCCCCTGTCCCTCACCCCTTTTTGTTTGTTAGTTTTTGGTTCGTTTGTTCCTTTTCTGTTTCATCGCTGCCTTCCCCTTACTCTTCTTGTGTTTCATGCACTTTCTCAATCCCATGTTTTCTTCTCCCCCTCCCCTTGATCTCACTCTCACTTCTACTTTGCTGTTGGTGTTTCCCCCTTTTAATTTTATTCCATTCCATACTGCTCTCACTCTTCCACAAGCCTCGACCATGTACACAAGAAAGCCCATCAACCCAGATAGTCAAGCCTTAGTCAGCCAGCAGAATCTACTGCAGTTCCTCAGTTTCTGATAAAGGCTGGCCATTGTGCCACCTTGTGACAGCTCGTGGAGGTTTACAGGTATTGAAGCAGTCACGAGATGGAGTGCAGAGGCATTTCAAGTGCTGTCAACTCGGCCTGATGGACTTGTAGCCGTACAGTGAAAATGACGTTATGGGATAATTGCTCTTACAAGCTCTTGTATAGCTCGAGCTCACTAAGGCTGAAACAGGAATCGGGGTCCTCGGGGGGAGGGAGGGGTAGAATTTTCCTGGATTTGAAGAGGGAGGGAGATGGCGATTTCGTTAAACCCACCATTTAAAATATCGGTCTTGATTCACACCGGCTGCTGTATGGGAGAGAACGTGTTTCAAAACACGTCAGATTATACTGACTTATTCTTGATAAAAATCTAAATAATGGAATATTCAGTGCCAAAAACCGTAAAACATGTCGTGTATGCAGGAACAGTGCGGGCTGAGAAAACACAAGGTGTGGACGGACGGGGGAGGTCCGCGGACTGCACTGAAACTGTTTTTGGCAGTGAATATCACGTTCGCGAGAAAAAGATTTGACATTACTGGATCAAATTAAATTGGCTTCATGAAAATCCCTTTCCCCTCGCTGAATAGAATGGAAATGATCAGTGACTTCAATGGCCACACATGACGTCATTGTGCCTCCCTTACGACCAGGAACGACCCCAAAGCCTTAAAACTTTCTCGATTCTCAGAAGGTTGTTCCACAAGTCTCCTAACCATGTAGGACACCATATATTGGTTACAACTTACTGTTTATCTCCAATTTCTATTTTGGTCACCGATGATGCCCATCACACAGGTTTGCAGTCTTTACAGGAACTTTTTTTCATTCTTGTTAACGGGTGGGGAAGTCGTACCACAATCAGGTTCAAAATTCCTCATGAGTTAAAAGCATAGTGTTGAACACATGGTAATTAAGACTCTTCCTTCTCAATAAGCACATTGGACTTTCGCATGAGCAAACCTGTGAGATGCCCATTCGAGAAGAAAACAAGGGAGGGTGTTACCTTCCAGCCTTGGTGATGATCATCTCTGTACCGATACCGTGGAACCTACGCCAGAGGTCAACCCCCTGAAGCTCCGCATGAGGTTGTAGCAACGCCTCAGCTTCCTCCACATCTATTGTGGAAAGATGGTTGGGCGAGGGGGTTAGGTGGTGAGGGCCATTGGTTTGACATGCTGCTCTCCAAGAGCACATCATTATTGCATACTTGGTTTGCACTGATCACGTCTTTATAAATCCAAAATCGACAGGCAGGTAGAAGGTGGTTGTAGATCAGTGGGGTGTTGTGTTCAAGACAAAATTATAGATCATCATCAAAAAGCTTTGTTTTGTGGTTAGTGAGGTTTTCTCACAGCTTCAAAAAAAAAAAAATGCAACAAACTCGACGATCTTATTCATCAGAATTTGGCTGCAACTTAACAACTGTTTTTTCTTCCCCAAGATCCTCAAAGATCACCACCAATTGGTATCCCAACATGGTGCTCAAGCGAGAACCACAACAAACTATATCGCACACTGCATGTAGAACCACAAGGAACAGCCCTGCACAATGCGTCGAGAACCACAACAAATTGCACCACACAATGTGTCAATACCTACTGCACAACAAATTGCACCACACAACACACTCAGAACCACAATGATCTGTACCACACAACGCACCTACAACCACAATTAACTAACTGCACCGCACAATGCACCTCAAACCACAATGAACTGCACCACACAATGCACCTCGAACTGCACCACACAATGCACCTTGAACCACAATTAACTAACTGCACCACACAATGCACCTCAAACCACAATGAACTGCACCACACAATGCACCTCAAACCACAATTAACTGCACCACACAATGCACCAAGAACCATGAAGAACTGCACCGCACAATGCACTTTTCAGTTAAACTCAACAAACGACCCATAATTAGTTATATGATAATGACATTATAATGCGGTGTAAAAGGGAGAAGCAACAATTGGTGAGAGCACCACAATGAATCTTTCTGATGAATTCCCATCATGTCCCATCCATTGCCACTCATTCCAGAGCTTAGGTGACTCTGAAGCAGTTACTATTGGCAAGGAATACAATGGGTGGTTTGCCATTGCTCTTCTGAGCGGTCGTCAGCGAAGGAACTTGGAATCTGGCCAGGATAGCTTAACGTCCCACCTAAGAATGGTGGACTCATTTATGTGACGCTCTTCATGTGAAGCACCATGATGGTAGTTTACAGCTGTCTCGGGAATCAAACCCAGGTGAGATTAAGCTTAGGGATAACGTACTCACTTTTGAGCTTTCTGCTAGCCCAATGATCATATTTATTTAATATTACAGGTTCTTACATACCAATGTCATATTAATTTAATACACAAGATGCACAAATAAACGTATAGTCCGTATACAGTGGCGGTGGTGAAGCAGGTGATGATAAAGTGGATGGTGATACAGTGGATTGTGATGAAGCAGATGGTGATAAATCTGCAGATGGTGATAAAGTGGATTGTGATAAGCAGATGGTGATAAATCTGCAGATGGTGATAAAGCGGGATGGTGATGAAGCGGTTCAAGATAAATCTGTGGGTAGTGGCAAAGCTGTTGGAGGTGACAAAGCGGTGGAGGTGACAAAGCTGTTGGAGGTGACAAAGCGGGTGGAGGTGACAAAGCGGGTGGAGGTAATGACAAAATGTTTGGAGATTAATTGTGGGTATGCGAGCGGGTGGTGAATCTGTGGGTAATGACGAAGTGGGTGGTGAATCTGTGGGTTATGACGAAGCGGATGGTGACGAAATGGGTGGTCATGAAGGGGTTGTTGATAAATCTGTGGGTAATGACAAAGCAGGTGGTGAATCTGTACGTAATGACAAAGTGGGTGGTGACGAAACGGGTGGAGATTAATCTGTGGATCGTGATGAAGTGGGTGGTGATGAAGCGGTTGGAGATAAATCTATGAGCA
>CM068953.1:47614144-47645748 GCA_035128595.1 Eptatretus atami
TCAGGCTTTACACCAAAGAGGTCAACGATTGACCGTGTCCTTGCCCTTTGGGTCCTCACCGAATGCAGACATGGGTTTCGGCAGGAGCTGTTTGCAGCCGATGTTGATCTCTGCAAAATGTTTGATTCAGTGAATTGGGATGCCCTCTGGAGGATTCTTGGTCTTTGTGCGGTGCCACCAAAACTGATCGATCTGATGTCTGAACTATACTCTGGCACTGAGAGTGCTGTGACATGTGGTAATACCATCTCTGACTTATTTGCAGTTGTTACTGGAGTTCATCAGGGGTGTGAACTGACCCCAACACTTTTCAGCGCTTGTATGGACTGGATTCTGTGGAGAATGTCGGAGAGATCAAGCTGTGGTGCATCATTTGGGAATGGCAAGATCTCTGACCTTGATTTTGCAGATGATGCAGTTTTCTTTGCAGAGACTCTGGATATTCTTTTGGGGGCCCTCGAGGTGCTGAATCAGGAGTCTGAGCCACTGGGATTACGGGTTTCCTGTGTCAAAACTAAGATCCAGACTTTCAATGACATCTTGGATGCTACTATCTTGTCTGTACCTGTTTGTGGTGAGGATGTTGATGCCACAGAGAAATTCACTTTCCTTGGCAGTGATATTCATGTCTGCTGGCTGTGAGCCAGAGGTCAATAAACATTTGGGTCAGGCCTGGGGAGTCATTGAGTCACTGGATCATGGAGTATGGTGCTGTCAGTACTGATGCAGGAGGACGAAAGTCCGAGTCTTCAGGTCCTTGGTGCTTCCAGTCTTGCTCTGCGGATGTGAGACTTTGTCTCAGATCCCTGGTCAGAGTCTGAGACTTAATTCCTTTGGTACCAAGTCTCTTCGAAGAATCCTTGGCTATCGCTGGTCGGACTTTGTGTCCAACGAGCGGTTGCTAAGAGAGACTCAAATGAGATTTGTTACCTGCACAAGTCCGTGAGTGTCAGCTGCGGCTGTATGGACATGTGGCTTGTTTTCCTAACGCTGATCCTGCTCACCAGATTCTCTCAGCGAGGGAGCCTCATGAGAGGAGGAGGCTGGTGGGCCGACCACATGCCTCGTGGTTGCAGCAGGTTGATCGGCATCTCAAGGAGATGGGGATGGGCCAGGCATCTGCCTGGGGGATGGCCGGGCGAAGGCCCCTGGAGTACCGGCGGAAAATGGACACAGCAACGCGCTGCTCCATACATCCATACAGAACGGTGCATGTTCCCATACCTGACCTGATCGGACCCCAAACCTGTCCACCAAGTTTCATCTGAATCCATCCATTACTTCTTGATATCCTGCTTGCAGCCAAACTCACAAACAGGGGTGAAAATAACCTCATTCCACCTTTTGTGGTGGAGGTAACTATCAAAATTGCAGAAAGAGAACAATTCAAAAGACAACTTCAGTATCCCCCACCACCACTCACTGACCTCTTTAATATTACTGACTTTCATTAGAAACATGAACAGAAAATTCTCCAAACGATTTCGAAAATCTATAGGTTCTGTACATCAAACCTCTTTACATCCTACCAGACCTTATTTGTTCATAAAGCTCATGTAGTGGGCGGATACTATTTTCCATAATGGATATAGTCTTCATTAAAACTTGTTCATGAGAAATTACACTTATGTCTTACCTCTGAGGATCTTTCCACCCTGTTTTGCTACTTTTTTAACAGCAATACATCAGCCAGACACAGCAACCGTAGAAAATAACACTCAATTTGTAACGTTTGAAATGATGTAATCCGCCGCAGATTGCACGGTGCGCATGCGTGGAAACCCCAAGTAACGAGATCCATTGGGGCAGCCGCATGTATATAATTTGGGCCAGATAAAGATTGTAACATGAAATGGCTCAAAACTTCTAAAGAAGCCGAAAATACTTGGAAACGTACCTGTGAGAAAGGTTGTGCCTCTGCTGCACAACAAACGATTTGGAGAACTTTCTGATGAAGTCATCCAAAATGTTGGTATCTTGCAAGTCATACTGCAAAAACTCCCGGCCATGTGGGCTTATGAGAGTCCTGAAGGTTCTACTGACGAGCACGTTCTACCCAATCCTTCGTGTTTCTTAACAACGATGGGAAGATCATATCTGGGGTTTGTTGATGCACAGGATAAGATGAAATCATGTTTGGGAAGAGGAGTGCGAGTGGGAGCTGTATGGGCTGTGGGTGCTGTTATAAATGTATATTTTTTGTTTGGTTCCACGGCCACACAAGAAATGATACAAGATTTTTGCATCTATTGGTGAAAGGAGAAGCATCCGTTTGTGTGTGTGTGTGTGTGTGTGTGTGTGTGTGTGTGTGCGCGCGTGCGTGCGTGTGTGTGCGTTATAACCATGGCCAATGCTAGCTTATTTTAGTAACAGGAAATGGTACGAACCCAACTCCTCTCTTCCACGGATATTTCTCTTATTCCTATATTTCTGCGAGTCCGATTTTCATTCAGAAACAGATCAATGATGATTAACAATCCTAAAATAGCATTAACAAAACCTCCCTGCGCACCTTGCGGATACAACCAGAAGTTTTCAACTCATTCCATCCAGCAGTTCATGAGTACATTGAAGTCAAACATAAACAAAAATAAAGTTTAGAATTATATTACAAGTATGATTAATCCTGTGTTTTATAATGTCTCATCACCCTGTGTCTGATGGACTGCATGGTGTCAGGTGCCATACCTTTGCACAAAGAAGCCATTTGGCCCATCATACCTGTGCTACAACACCACATTAATTAAATCTATCAGTTTATTGAATCTTGGGGCTAAGGAGGAAGAAGAAGATTGCAGTGTGACAGGTAGCGACATTTTTTATTTTCAAGAAGAAGAAGGCACTTTCAACCAAAAGTAAAACGAGATCTACTCACCTAATTTGAGCAATAAGCAAGAGCAGCCCCAGTCTCAGGTGACGTTTCACCAGCTTCACGGCCGGCTTCCTCAGGCCCATAGATCCTGAGCCTCAGCACGTGTCCGGATTTTATTTTGATACGACCGCTCATTGCTAGTCACGTGCTGGTGCTCGAAGTCAAATGGAGGAGTGCTTTAAAAAAATTCTATTTTGCAAACCTCAAGCAAAATAAACGTCAAATCACATCATCGATGGGGTGCTCTGCTCGTGTTTGTTTTTACTTGCACATGATCTAGTGTTGTATGTGTGTGGGTGAGCACGTGGTGCGCCTGTTGTTGTTTTTGTGTTTCCAGGGAATGAGCATGGCTGGTTTCGTGTCTGGGTTGCACATGATGAGGTGTTGATTGTGCGAGTGTTGGGGTTCTCGTTGGGTGTTGTACACATCCGGATGTGGTGTTCAGGATTGGGCGTTTGTTGCTCACCTTATCCAGCTGTTTGCACAATCCAGTTTTTTTCTATTTGCATCAGAGGTGTGTATTGTGTGGGTATGTTCACCATCTCCCCAGTTGGACTACCCTCCCGACTCTTCACGTGACACGCTTCCAAAATCAACCCGTGTCGTTTGTTGGATGTAGTGTCGAGGACACGGGTCCCATTAAAGTCAAATTTGTGGCCAGATTGCAGGCAATGACATGCTATGGCTGACTGGGTCACCTTTCCAAGCTTAACTACTCCATCATGTTCATCTAACCTTTGTTTTAAATTTCTTCCAGTTTCACCAATGTAGTATTGGTCAGTCTTTGCATGATGAATGGTAAACTACTCCAGATTTATCACCAGTTGGTATTGGCTCCTTTAATTTTGAAATAACATTACAGATGGTGCGTATCGACTATGCCTCAAAAGCCAGTTGCAGACTGAGTCACATCAGTTCCAAGTATTTCCAAGTATTTCTTGAAAATTTTCAGAACCTACACAACCTTTGTCTGCAGCTCAATTGAGTATTGGCTCTTCCTAATTATTGCTTCTTGGCACCACAGAATCACATCCATCTTTCCTGGATTCTGTGACACATAAAGCTCTCAACGATATTGGAAATCATCCTTGATCAGTGTTGGGCACCGATAACCAAAAAGTTTACTTCGATAACGATAATCGAACCCCAATTTTTAAGTCGATAACGATAATCCGGTATTATAATACAAAGTTATCGGAAGTTAACGATAATCCGATAACGATAACTACTTTTTAACAAAATTCAAAAAACAAGGAAAAGCTTCAAAACCCATAGAAAAGGCTTATTTATGCTAAACCCAAGAATAAAATAAGCATTATGCGTCTTGTTAGAGTCCATGACACTATGTGTGGTTGCCCTTGAGGAAGACCAACTTCTCAAGTTAGGCCCAGCTGACAGTCTTGACCTCTTGGGCCTCAGGATGTCCTTGCCGAGAGAGAATAGCCGTTCCACTGCGGCAGAGGATGAATTGGGGTGTTGTACTTCAGAGAAGAAGTAGGTGAGGATCTCCGCCATGAAGTAGAGTCGACCATGCCCTCCTTCCCATCAATGTCCAGCCAGGTGTCGACAAGTTTCTTGGCCTCTGCTTGACACTGGTACGTGAGCCAGCGGCCGTCCACCCAGCGAAGAGGTCGTCATGCATGCGCTGTCGGCGGAGCTGGTGGTGTTGTCGCCGTTCCGGTCCCTCACGACCCTCAGTGCTATCTCGACCTCGTCCTCCATGGAGGCCTTGACAGAGACCGTTAGGTTTCTATCGAACCTGTGCAGCCAGTGGAGCCGGAACTTTGGATGGAAGGCAGCTGCCAGCTGGCAGTCCCGGTCGTTCAGGTGTGGTTGAACCGGGTGGCGATGGCTGCTACCCGGACGTCAACCAGTGGCTTGCAGATGGCGAAGCTGTTCCTCATGTTCCTGAGCTTCGTGAGGGTGATGGCCACTGTGGGAAGGAGGGTTCCAAGGTAGACGTTCTTTCTCGCCTGGATGGTGTCAAGGGCGATAGCCACATGGGACATGACTTTGGTCCACTCCTTCAGGAAGGTTATCTCTGGTCGTTGAAGGCGAGAGTTTCTCCATGCGGTTAAGAAACCTGTTCAGCTCAGCCTTCTTGGTGGCCAGGATGTTGTTGAGGACAACGATCGAGTCATACAAGGCATTCCACCTTGTTTTGCCAGGACCACCAGCCTCCTGCCCAGTGCCTCCTCGATGGCGTCCCACCTGAGGGCTCCTCCCCTGGGCATTGAAGAGTGCCTGGCCTTGCCATGGGCCTTCTTGTTGAGGTGTTGAAGGCAGCACGGCAGGGCCGTCTGCTTGAGGAGGCCCTTGCCCAAGTCCAGCGTGGCCACCAGATTGAAGGTGTGACGCACACCTCATGTGGAGGTAGACTGGGTGCTCTGGTCCTCATCAAGGAGTTCGCCGAGGTTACAATGTTGATGGCGTCGTCACCCCTCAGCCGTGTCATCCTCGTTGTCTGAGTCGGCCTCAGGCGGTTCGGCAATCGTCGAGTCAGGCAACAGATCCACCTGGCCGCCATATTGGGTGAAAGCCTTCACGAAGTTGGACCGTTGTCGGTGGTTGTCCTGACTACCTTGTCCTGAATGTTGAAGCGCTCGTGGACCTGGACCATGCCTCTGTTATGACATCATAAGTGTGGCGACCAATCAGACGGGTACAGGTGAGGACAGCATGCTTCCTGGCCCTGGTGGTTGGGTCAATCCAGTGAGCTGTCATGCCGAGGAAAGATCTAAAACAAAGAAACAGACATAAGAATACAATTTATTTTCTTAAAAAGATAAGTTTTTAACTTGTCATAAAATTGCCTATTCTACTATCTACATTATTGAATAGATGATATACACAGACTATTGAATATTAATGTTTCTTTTTTTAATAATTTGCGTAAATTAAATAAAATAAAACATAATAATCAGTGTGTTAATCATAATCACTTAATCAGTGATTACTGATTAAGTGATTATCGATTAATACACTGATTATGCAGTTTTATTGTAAACTTTAAAATGAAAGTTAAGCTTAATTTACGCAAATTATTATAAAGAACATTAAGTTACTACAGTCTACATTATTGAATTGTGATTAGTACTGATTAATGATATGATTATTAGTTTTATTAAACATTTTGAAATTAAACTAAAGTTCAAGTTCGCCAATTTTTATAACAAAAAACAGTAATATTCACTTTTTTGCATAATTATTTATTTTTCCAACTACATTAAACTTTTAAAGTAGTTAGTACAATAATATTTATAAATACATAAATGATATTACCTATTGTGAGCAGTCCAACAGTCGGCAGTGGTCGCCAAGTAGGTCAGCCCATCAAATGTGTTGATGGGCCTCCTCGACTGCCCGTTGTTTGTCATCAATGCGCCTGCCCAGTGTGCGGCGGACAAGCTGACCTTTGTTGGGTTGAGGGTCCTCACCAGGTCAACAAACTCCTCAGACTCAACACGTGGAGTGGGAGTAGTTGTTGATGAAAAGGCGGCTATCTTGTCGTCAACATGGACTGGCGTACGGCAGTGCCAGTGCTCGCTGAGCCCAGGGGAGTGGGCTCCGCCGGAGTGTGGGCTGCGCGGACCTCTTGCGGGCAGCTCGGGGTGCAGAGCCAGAGCGGCACGCTGCTGTTGCCGGAGGTGTGGTGGCGGCGCTTGCCACGGCCAGAGCCAGCTTGATCTCCTCCTCAAACTGGATAGCTACAGATGGGTGGTCCTCTTGATGTGGGACTTCAAATTATTAAGGCTGGTGACATGGCCTCTAACATTTTCTTGGTCGGGCGGCTTTTTTGCACTCAAAATAGAGTACCTTTTCGTTGTCCTTATCCTGACGGCTGAGCTTGAAGTAGCGCTCCAGGTGGGGCCAGGGGTTTTGGAAAGGCTCCTGGTCCTGGCTGGCGGCGGCCTGGCTGCTAGATGGCTGAGAAGTTTCCGCCACAGACAGAGAGTCAGATTGGGACTCAGAAGTTCCTGAGACAGAGGCTATTCAATGTCAGAACTTCTTCTTGGTGTTCCATGGTTGTAGACTGTAGTCTTGTAAGTTGCAAAGAATGCTGGTAACTGGTAAGCAAGAAATGACGCTTTAGTTGACGATGATACTGAAGAACTGAAAAAAGTAAAATGATAAAAATGTTTCGGACAAAAAATTAACGGACATTATCAGACTAAAAAAATCGAGTTATCGGAAGTTAACTGGTCCGATAACGATAAATGGAAGTTAACTTCCGATTAAAAAAAGTTAACTTCGTAATTATCTGTTATCGAATATCGCTTTTGTGCCCAACACTGCCTTGATGAGGCCGAAGAACAAAGTGTTTCTTAATTGGAGATAGGTTGGTGGCTTTCTAGATTTAGTTCCTTCCACTCTCTCAGCCCTCTACTAGCTAGGCATATTTGTCATGAAAAAAAGGATTCGTGTATTTTTTTTGTTTAAAAGCAAAAACTCACTTGATTTTGTTAGATGACACATAAACATGAAAAAAAATTAGGGTGGCATTTTTTCTGAGCATTCTACGGCCTGAAATCCAAGTGGCCGCCACCGTAGCAAAACGCCTATTTGACACTAAAATTAACTTAATGTGGTTTAATTTTTTTTTTTCAGCATGAACTGCTTTGAACCACTCTACGCAAGACCCGAACCATTTTTTTGCTATCACCGCAAAATCTTCCGGGAAAACTGTCTCGCTGTATATAGGATAATGCATAGAGGATTTTTGTGGAAAGGCTTGGATGTGGTGGAGCTTAATTAATTAATCGTTAGATCATGCCATATCAGTGTGAGTTTGGCTTGGAACTTGTATATAGAGGTGACTATAATACAATAACTTTCACCTGACTACTATCTTTTTATTTTGCACAATTTGAGACAGAGGCTGCCTTTTTATTTCACATGGCGGCCGAAATTGACGTTCGAATCAGTCATCGCAGCAGTTTGTTCGCTTTATGTTAAGGTTCCACTTGTCATTTTTATGGTGTACTAACATATTATTTTCTTCTTTTGCAGGCTGCACGTACCCACAGCAACCATAAACCATGATAACATAGCTTTGAGACCTTGGATTAACCAAAATGGCAGAGTCTTCATCTAACAAGAGTTCAAAACGGTGGATTTTGAACTATGCTTTATTTGCCAGTTGAGCAGCAAGCAAACAGATTATACAAACTATGTGCTTCGTCCTTCTTTGCTTCAGTAGAGAAAGTAATTACAACAACTGATGTTCGATGTTCATATGGGGAAACAGAATTCTCTGCATTAAAGAATCGCATAAAGGTTTGTCTGCCCATGAACTGTTACAATGGTGTTATATCCACAAGACATGTTATAAGGATCTCACAAATAAAACATGCTTGAACGAGCCAAGACCAGATATGAGAAAGGACAAGCGACAGGCAGCATCAGTGATGTAACAGAAGAGACAATAGGACGACGCCAAAATGATGCTGCTCTCCAAGTGGTCCACATCACAGCGATCTACCAGGCTTTCGACAAGTCAGGCTTTCGACAAGGAGATGTGTGTCATTTGTCAGGAAGACAAAGCAGACAATTGCACGATGTCTCAACTGAAACATGGGAGCTCAGCTCAAAGCCATTGGTCAACAAACAGACAGAAAACTTTTGAAAGTAGACTGAGCAATGTTGTAGGCTCACCTGATCTTCTTACAGCAGTTGCTGAGGACATGAAGTATCACCTTCTGTGCTTAGGCCATGCAAAACGAGACATAGAAAAAGCTAACAGACCTCCAAACAGCATGTTCATTTTGCACAGTTAGTGTCTGACATGGAGATGCTCGACATGGTGGAAACTGAAATGAATGACATCTAACAGTTCAGCTTTGAATATGACGACATTGAACAATCATATGTTGGTTTGCTAGACCAATGGGTTCCCTTTACCGACAATCCGCGATACAAACCATACTTAAGCAACTGATTTTGGAAACATCGCTGATGTGCACTTCACACCGGCCTCCAACAAACCAAACCTGAGCAAGTATTCTACAAAAGCCAAGGAACCCTGTTAGCTGGTGCGTTGGCCACCGATCAAAAGACCTAAGAGAAGATGTTGAAGTCCTTCTGAAAGCAGCTAATACTGAGAAGAGACATTGCAAGCGCAACCCGTGGAAATTCGAAGGAACATTTGATAATTATGAACACCTGCTTTGCTTCAACTCTTCTGCAAGCATGCTATCCAAGGTTTACATCAGGTTAAAACAATCAGCAGGGCCGAATCTATGAACCAAAGTGCATCTGTGCTGGCATAACATTTCATATGTGCATACAAGTCTGATCGGCAGACAACACTTTATATCAAATATTTCCCTGAAGGACTTCTTATCAGATATCCGCACCAAAGGAGAACTGACCGAGTATTTGGCTGACAAGTTGTATGTCACAGCAAGAGCTCAACAACAGACTGAAAAAACTTATGGTGACCTCAGGAACACAAAACAAGGCAACGTTGATATCCCAGACTCGCTCCTCACTCACAGCCAAAAGAGGCAGACACTTTGCTTGTACGCATGCTCTAACTGTTCTCATGAAGCAGAACTTGTTGTCAGTTCCCAGACACAGACGTCTTGTAGTTGCTTGTTTACATGTATCGAAACTTACCGACGTCCACAACCTTCCTTACGGGAAAGGGCAGGCTGAAGAGGAACATTTCTGTGCGGAGCATATACAACAAGTTAGGACCAAGCGCGCTTCCGCACTGTTAGGTTTTCATGCTCTGACAGGTTCCGATATGTCTGGTAGATTTGCTGGCAGAACCAAAGACTCGTGCTTCAAGGCATTTATGTCTTGTGATGATGAGATCCTGGATTCACTAGCAATGCTCGGAATGACATTGATCTGCCGCTGATGCATGCTCTCAGTTGGAATGCTTTGTCTGTATTTTGTATCGATCCAAAATCTACACAAAAGTGAATGAGCTCCGTTGGTCTCTTCTCAAATCGTGCAGCCGAAGGAGAAACCTCCACCAACTTCTGGCTCACTGGACTTACACATTCGTCGGGCACATTACTATTCATGACTTGGAGAAAGCTTGTGAAACTCACCGTGCCTCCCAGCACCAACTGCATTTGGTTGGACATTTGATGCAGGTTCAAGTCACTTCTCTCCAGTTCGCTGTTTGAATCCACCAGTTCCTGAAGCAGTATTGCACCTCATAAAGTGCGGGTGCAAACGTGGATGCGAAGGAAGGTGCAGCTGTCGCAAGAACAATTCCCATGTAGGAGTTTGTGGATGCTGGGTTTTCAGCTGCAACACAAAAACTGTCCAACCAGGGATAATGAAGATGTGAAGATTGAGGTGTTACTTTCTATGACATTCACAAAATATAATTCACTTGATATCCATTGTTAAACTACTATAATAGCCAGGCATTTAATCAGTATGACTTTTTGCATCTTCCTGTTTAAACGATTTAAGAGTTGAACACTGTATTGAACAGTAATTCAAGTATTTAATTTATTTAGATCTGTTTGTTGGTTTGTTAATTATGTATTCTTTGTGAAAATACATGTATTTAAATAGGTAGATACTGGTTTGTAATTACAAAATCCTGTTGGCTTGGTAATGCAAAGGGAGAAGGTATAGCTTACATTGCGGGTGCGCGGTGGCATTTTGGAATTTGGCATGTAGATCTATCATATACAATTTGATGATTCCATTAGATTCCTGGTCTCAGAAAACATATATTTAAACACTTCATTTGTAATTGTATCACATGTTTTCGCGAAGATATCGCATATTAGTGTTCGGCGGCCATTTTGGACGCCATCTTGGATTTCATACCCTTAGAATGTTCAGAAAAATGCCACCCTAATTTTTTTAAAGCTTATCTTTTTACAAATCAAGTGACTTTTTGCTTTTAACAAAAAAATACACGAAATTGCAAATATGCCTACAACTGTCCTTCTCCATGATGCACTCGTAATTAATACCGTAACCCCCTCCAAATTGACCCACCATTAACCCAACCCAACCCATCGTTGGTACCCCCATTAACCCAACCAACCAGAAATAGCAGACTTGGCTTGTCTGCAATGGGGTAAAACCAGAAAATTCCAGAGGGATGAGAAATTGTCTGCAGTCGATCGTAATGAAGTGAACAGGAAAGCCTCATGGAAAGCAACCCAACTGAGGGCAATCTCAGTTCCTTCCACAAAGCTCGGAACAAGGTGTTATCTACCCTCAGGAGAGCCAGAAACAACATCTTTCTCATCTCAAGTCTGAACTCTCAAACTCTCTCCTCCTCAAAATCCTGGTGCGTTGATCAAATCTGTTTCTGGTGTATGTTCCCCTCCATCCCCTCCCTTACCTCAAATGGCCGCACTGCTGATACCGCACGTGATAAAGCTGAATGCCTAAACTCGGTGTTGCAGCTAAATCTTGTGTCCTAAACCATCACTTCTCTACCCACCTTACCAGTCGCACCAGCTGTCCCTGGACTCTGTGTCTTTTCTCCTAACAAGGTGGAGAGCTTTCTTTCAAACCTCGACTCAGATTCTGCAACCGGTCAGACGGCATCAGCCCACGTGTCCTCAAAGCTGCCTTTCTGCTCTTGCTCACCTCCTCTCTGTTCTATTCACCCTCTCATTTGCTCAAGGTCTTCTGCCATCTGCTTGGAAATCAGCAAACATCACTGCCCTGCATAAAAAGGTGCAAAAACAGATCCCTGCAACTACAGACCAATCAGCCTTCTCCCAATCATCAGCAAGGTTATGGAATCCATCATCGCTTCAGACATCAATCCTTCCTCTTCTCACTGGCTTGATTTCCGATCATCAATTTGGTTTCAGACCAGGTCACTCTACCCTGGATATGCTGCTCTGCTCTTCCATCAATGGATGGAGGTCCTCAATGCCAGACAGGAAATCCGAGCCGTATCCCTGGACATATCACGTGCTTTTGACACAGTCTGGCACCCTGCCCTACCAAACTCTCTTCCCACGGTATCCAAGGCCATCTCCACTCATGGTCACAGACTTCTCTCCTGTCGCAGTCAACGTGTGGCCCTAAATGGAGTTCTTTCATCCCCTCTTCCTGTCCAGGCTGGAGTTCCTCAAGGTAGCGTTCTGGGCCCTGTTCTTTTTCTGGTTTTCATCAATGATCTCTCCGACTCTCTGGAAAATGCTCTATATCTCATTGCTGTGACTCCACCCTCTGCCGTACATCTGTCATCCTCCGACGGCAGCAGCAGCTTCTTCGCTCACTGCAGATCTGGATAAAATCACAAACTGGTCCAACACGTGGAACATGTCTTTCAATCCAGACAATCTCACACTCTCACTATGTCTCTTCGAAAGGACCGTTTAGAAAACCCCCATCCACTTTCTCAAAAATCCTCTGGAAGAATTCTTTTCTTTCAAGCTTCTGGGTCTCACCATCTGCCATGACCTTCCTGGGAAAGTCATTTCCAACCTCGCAAAAGCCAGTCGCGACTGGGAATCCTCCGTCGTGAAAAGTCCTTCCTCGGCCCTCTGAGCTCTGACCACTTACAAAGCTTTTGTCCGTAGCCTGATGGAGTACTGCTCTCCCTCTGGCTGGTGCTCCTGCCTCCACCTTTCTCGGCTTCACGCTGTCGAACACAGGGCATTTAGGATCATCGGCATATCCCGCAATGAAGCTGTCTTTGCCTCTCACTCAATCACCGCAGGTTGGTCGGTGGTCTTTCTGTCTTCTACCGTCTTCTCTTCAGCCTGTCCCCCCCCCCATGCTCTCTCTGCGATTTGTCCCCACACATTTCCACAGGGCGCTCAAGGTCCGCCAACAACCCCTTCTGGTAAAACTACCAAAATCACGAATCACTGCTCACCTTCACTCTTTCATTCTCTTTTTCCCGCCTTTGGAATACTCCTCACCTATTCTTTTCCATTCTTCCTCCAGGCTTTCAAACAGCTGTTCACCACCACCTCTTATCATCCCCATCCAAATCCTCGATCTTTTCTACCCCGATAATCCACCCAAGCCCACTTCCTTCAATTTCTGCTTTCCTTCTGAAGTCCCTGTAATGTCCATCTTCTCTTCCCCATGTTCCCGTACCATCCCATCCCTCTCCCTTCCATAGATCTCCTAATGTGTCTGTTCCCCACTATTTTGTCCCTCCCACTCCTGCCCTCTTGTCTCATGCCCCCTTGCTGTGCGTTGTGTGTTAGCTCGCATACGAGCCTCGACAAGGTATACAAAAAAAAACAAAAAAATTAAACAAAAACCGACACCGAAATGTGGCGTGATTCCATCCCTTCCAGCATTTAGATGAATGGACGACACCTGTGGAATAATAGTTGGGATTTGCAAAATAAATACCTCCAAAATTTGGATTTCCTGTATAATCACACGCATGTGAGGCGCATAAACATACACGGACACAAAATGCATCCAATTGGAAATGAAAAAAGGGAATTTCAGATCACTGATGAATGGTCGATAGTTTTTGGGGAAACATCAATCCACACTTATGAGGGGTGCTCAAAAAGTTCTAAGAACAAAATACAGTCCAAGAAAATTTATGCCAACTTTTTATTTAGCAATATATAGGAGTATGTAAATATATTTTCTTTATAAATGAACATGCACCTGCAGGATAGCCTAGCCTTAGAAGTATGCGCAGTGCGCACTCGCCTCTGATCTGACTAGCCAGCGCTTGAATCTCGATCTAGCTGTCAACTGCCACCCTGGTGGCTCGCAGGCAGGACGATGCCTCAATGTGTGTACCATCCCTCAGATGGACATTAAACTGGGCATCTCGTCTGCCGGTATTAGTTGGTGGACATTAAAGATCCCACGGTGTCCTTCACAAAGAGTAGGCGAGCTATCACCAGGACCATGGCCAAATTTCAAATGCCTGCAACTTCACTCGAATGATAAGCCTGGCCAGCGGGTTCGTGAAAGACTTGGGCCTCACAAGATGGGAATAATTGGGGCCATTAAATTAGTTGGAGTAGACCAATCATTAAGATTGATGGATGGATTCACTACAATATTGGCTGTTCGGATTGTTGTGGCAAAATTGAGCCATCCATCCATTGGGATCATCCTCTGTGCAGAGCGTTGGTGCTGCTTAAGCAGTCTTTTTGGCTATTGGACACAATCCTGGACAGATTGCCACTCCGACACAGTATACCAGCAAGCTGGCACTCATTTTTGCTGACCTCGGAAGGATGACAGGCAGAATCAACCCCACCTGGTATTATTCAACAGCTGAGTGGGTTTTAACTCAGGATCCTTGGATCCCAAGCCCACCAGCCTATAGTCCAGGAGCCATGGTGTTGAACCTGATTTTGCCAGGTAAAGTTTTTTTCTCTGCTGATTCTTGTAGCTTGGGGGTACCTCTTCAAAATACAGGGGGGTGCCCGGTGATATCCCTTGAGCATTTTTAGTATTAACCCCTTTATGCCCGAAGCGCAAAAATCCTAGAAAAATAGGGATTTATGAGATTTCATACAAAATACTCAAATCAACTGCATCAAATTTGCTTTCTCCAATGTTTATTCCGAAAGGAGGTCATGTACAATTATTGTCTTGACCTGGGGGAGATGGCCCTGCTCCCTGTTATGTTTCGTGTTGTATCATGGAATTCTGGGCAGTTGTCCTGAGTAAGAAACATCCTGTAAAACTAAGGTCGGCCTCTGAAGCTCTCCTAACCACAACTACTTGGTGAGCAAGTGGCTTCAGGGAGCAGACAGCCTTTGTGGCTCCATTTGGTGGCATTGGAGGCTGTTTGGGTCCGTGGTATCTGTGGATGTCTACGTCATATGGAATGTGTGGTGAATCTTTAAGGATCCTCTTGATCTTTGGATTGGTTTGCTCCTCCCCCTCCTCAGGGGTCTGCGAGTACTGTGTGAGAAGGACAGCGAGTGAACGTGTGGACTGCCTACCATTCTGTGAGGATATGTCAGCATCAAAATTATCTACAGTAGCCTGAACTAGACCATCGTCAGCATTAGATATGCCACATAACTTCAACTCTGCTACTGCTGCCTGAGATGCAGATTTCTTAAACCTGTGATACTCTGTGTATGGACAACAGACACCATAGGAATACATGCTATTGATAAGCTTCTTGGACTCTACCGTCTTTCCTGCTAGGTCTACTTGCAAACAAGTCGTCTGGGACTTGACAATACTAGTGACAATTGAACCTATGAGCAGTGCAGGAATGGTATTATCTAACTTTGAAGAAAGCTTTGCTAACAACATCAACAGAAATTCACTCACCGACTCTTTGATAACGTCCTTATTAATGCTGATGTTATGGTGTTCCTTGTCAATAACAATGTTTTTCACATCCTGAATTATTTGCTTGCTAGCTTTCGTTGCGATTGTCTCCATCTCATCCTAGTCATCCTTCACAAGTCGGAGAGTCTGCGAGGCACAACTACGAAAAGAAATGATATTAGCTATCCCAGGTGAGGATAGTAAAAGATCATCATCAAATGTCTGCTGGAGTTGCCAGATAACGGTCCTCCTAGAAAACTTATTCCCATCAAGGTCTGTATAGGCTGCAAACAGTTCAACGGAATTCCACATTTTTGACTGGTCAGCTTTCATCATCTCCACAACTGACTCAAAGGGACGATCTTCGTCAGTGTCCTCTGAACTTCCACAACTAGCGGCCTGCCCTGGGAGTGACCTCAAGTTGACAAATCTTTGTCGACAGTCCACATGGTACCGGGCATCTGCAGCATGCAGATCACCAAGTGTCCACTCAAGACGGTGTTGGACACTTTTTACAACATCATCATTTAGCTTTCCACAAACTTCTAATAGAGACTTCTTAGTTTCCAATTCTCAGAATAAGATTGCAGCTCTCCATCTGGACGGGTTCTTTTTGTCGTTTTTAAGATTGGAAAACTCAACACAGAAAACACAATGCTTTTGAAAATTGAAAGGTTCAGCCGAGTCCCCTGACTGTGAGCGCCTGGTCACCTTGCGAGGAAAATTTGAATCTGTTTCTCTGGCTATCTGACGTTTGTGATGTTCAGTGTGAGTCTTTGAGGTGTAACTTGAAACACAACTTTTATGATATTTCAATGTGAATTCATTGTTCTTGTCAAATGTTTTTTGAAGCTCAAAGTGTTTTTCATCACCGTATATCGTGCTGCACCGGATAATGTTCGTTATTTGGACTGCTCCTGCACAGATCAACGGTTCCTTCTTCGCTTGGCAGTTGACTCCAACTGAAGTAGCACTCCTTAGGCGCTGGATCCATAACCAATGTAAACCCTGTAAAGAAAAGAAAAGAAGGTTAATACACATACATGTCAATCTAAGGTATGTACATATTGTCATATTGTAATATCTGACAATGTTCAAAGGATATCACCGGGCACCCCCCTGTATTTTGAAGAGGTACCCCCAAGCAACAAGAAACATCAGAGAAAAAACTTTACCGGGCAAAACCAGGTTCAACAAAATATCAGCCTGAGACTCCCGGACTACTAACCATTAAGCCAACACCAGGCATAGAGTTGAGCCGGTTTATAAGAATCTCGCTCAGTGTAATAACATGAAGGTAAACCTGGGGAAACTATTACAAAGATCTTTAAAAAGTGACTGAGCATGGAGAGAGAAGCCAAAACTTGGTTACAACGAACACAATGACAGAGTGAGCCAAGTATACATAGTATGATCTTTTGGGTTGTACCTTTATTCCGGACACGACATAAATTAGGATCGAAATGCTTTGTGCGATACACCTCGCGACCAATATCATGATTTAACAAGTTGCATGCCACCTTTATGACGACCCGAATCCGTTCAGGGCATTGACCCAGCAAGCTATTACATTTCTCAAGCAAATTGTCTGCAACCCCAGCGAAGTTAAACGAATTTTGTGGATCACGTGCAGACCAATTAAAGTCACACAGAACGATCACAAACACGTGCAGTACACCATAGGTGGTGCCTGGTAGGGTTGCTTTGCAAGAACTGGATCCTTCAGCATCTGGGGTCGTCGGCGTTATGGTGGAAGAGTAATTTGTCAACGATGATCGATTAATCATCTATGCCCGTTCTTCATTGTGCGGCCCGCGAGCCACTGGCTGCCCCTGGTGGCCTAAAGTGCGGCTCCGACACGTGGCCGATAATACACAAATGTGAAAACACCCCCATCATAATCCGCCATAAATGCTATGAAATTAACCCAATGGTTTCAAATGAGTGTTCCAATGCGAAGCGTAAAAGTAACATCACTACATCAGTCGATGACAGTTTGCAAACAATTATGCTTGCTTGCGGTGTCTTGCAGGCGGTGTGACGGCTCTCACACTGATGTCTTATCGGCAAAAGTGGCCCCCATATAAAAACATAGTGAAGATCACTGATCTACATGACAAGAGAGCTGTTTGTGTGCCTGTCTGTATCTGTGGGTGTTGCCATTTTTCTCAGAGATGGATCTTCATCAAATTTTCAGAGGTTCATCAGTGAATATCAGGGAGTGTTTCAGGCAAAAAGAAAAATAAATAAAAAATTGGAAATTTTAAAAAAGGATGTGGGATTAAAAAAAAAAAAATTCCAATCGCTCTGTAGTGCCTCAGCCTTTATAGCTATGTGAAAGGTAATAATAAATGATCCCTGACCCCATTCATTAATGGGTGTTGGGGAAAGTGTTTTAAGCCCCAACAAAAAGTAGAAAAATAAGTCAATACGATTTCTTCAAAATGCCAACAAAGATGGAACAGCACCGGGCAACGGTGCCGGGTATCCCCCCATCCATCCATTGCGACCATACTCTGTACAGAGCATCGGTGCTGCCAAAGCAGTCTCCTGGGCTATTGGGCAGAATCCTGGATGGGTCACCCCTCTGACACAGGATACTCGAATGGCTCAATCATCCCAGCAAGCTGGTACTCATTTTTGCTGACCTCAGAAGGAAGACAGGCTGAGTCAACGCCACCGCAGCTGATCCCAACAGAAGTAAGGTGGGTAATATTTCTTTGATGTCACAAAATGCTGAATCTGCAAATGTTACCGATGGAAAACCTCACATAATTTCCTCATTCTGCTTTAAAACTCAATCTCTATATTTTCATTCCAATCACAAATACTATTCCATTAATATAACAAAATACAATGTAACAAACACTTGTGAGGTAAAAGAAGAGAAACGCCATTCTGACATTACATCAGAATCGGGAGCAGCTTTGTATGGATCAAAACTCAAAATCATAATTGTATTGAGGAATTTACGAAGCCTCCAACCCACCTGAGGGCTCGGACCCCAAAAGGTTCCACATAAGGTTTGGCAGGGCTAGTGCCAAAACTGACAGTCGTTTAGGGATGGACAGCCACTCCTGCTTTATAATATAAGATACTGCAATATATATGTATATATATATATATATATATATCGTAATATATATATATATATATATATTGTTACGGCTGTGGAAATTCGCAACCACCATTCAGGTCCCGTAGGTGAGGTATCTTTTAAGTACATGATATAGTTACCCCAAACCGTTGTTTAGAGGGAATTTCCGTGTTCACAGGGCTGTGATCCTTTGAGTTAGCCCTTTTTCTTTTCTCTATCGTTATTTTGGACCAATAATCCCCCAACAACTCAAACACCGCCACCTTCGCCTCTTACCTCCACAACTCCATCCCGCAAACATCGCTTCACCGCCATTCTCAAACGACGCCCGCCAACAACTCAAACACCACCACCTTCGCCTCTTTACCTCCACAACTCCACCCCACAAACATCGCTTCACCGCCATTCTCAAACGACGCCGCCCAACAACCAAACTCCCACCACCTCCGCTTTCTACCACACGTCGTGCCATGGGCTGTGAATGCGTTCCCTTCGCCTCAAGAATCGGATCAGGAATGCTTCACACCCTTTTCATCCATCCAATGACCGAGCATCGGGTAGTGTAGCCCCGCCTCCGAACCCGCTGTGAATGCGTTCCTTTTCTCCCGAAAAGCGGATCAGGAAGGCTTCACGCCCCCTTTTCATCCATCCAATGACCAAGCATCAGGTAGTATAGCCCCGCCTCCGAACCCGCTGTGATCCAGAAATTTACATATACGCCCCTCCCCCGGGCTATATAGGCGCGAGCTCGGGGCGGGGAAAGAGGAGGAAGTCAAGTGGAAGCGGTGCAGTACGAAGGAGGAAGTCAAGTGGAAGCGGTGCAGTACGTCGGCAAGAAGTCAAGTTGCGCAGTACGTCGGCAGAGAACCAAGTGGGAGCAGTGGAGTGGCAGCGGCGGGGTGTCGGGAGATGAAGTCAAGTCTGCAGTGTCGGCAGGGCAGTCGAGTCGGGAGACGGAGCTCGAAGCCGACGGAAAGGCAGACGGGGAGCGCCGGAGAGAGCTCGCCGACCACGCCAGGGGCACGAAGCCAGGCGCAGCTACACTGACATTGTGGCTTGCCCGCCATCGCGCCACGAGGGCGCGGGTAGGACCCTTCGGTCTCGTGGACCTGGCCGCTCATCCAGGTTCCACGCCATTAGGCCCACGGGCCCAGTCTGACTCCCTTGCCTTTGAGGGGGTCTTTCCTTTGCTTTTGTGTGAATGCGTGTTGTGGCGCCGTGTCTGTGAAGTAGAACTGTTAAGTGTTGCCGTGTGTGCGCGTAGTCGGTTGTAGAGCTGCGTCGTTGTTGCTTTGGTTTCATTGATATATGTGCATTCTTTGTTATATGTGTGCTCTCCGTGTGTCGTGTAAATAAATGTGCTTTGTGTTGAATTGTTCCCCGTTTCGCTGCGTCCTTTCCTTTGTTGGGTCTCCATCTTGCTTCACGTAAAGGGTTCGAGTGGGCGTGATACGCCCGATAATTAATTGGAACCGTCGAGGCCGACGATAACACCGCTCGGTTATCCCGATAGCACGGAACGGACCGCCTAAGCGGTTCGTGTCCGAAGTCGACCTGCGGCGAGGTGCGATCGCCCGGTTTACCATCCCGTGGGTACTTAGGTAGGTCGAGTTTGGCGAACAACCCTATCCCACGCGGTTGGCCGATTGGCACGATCGTGGTGAGGCTGAAAGGCCCACCCGTGACTGGCTCCCGGCGTTAGTCCGAGAGGGTCACGACTGAATTGTCCGTCCGGTGGGCGAGACGTGCCGCGATTCGAGTCACGTGGCCGTTCGCACGCGCCGCGGGCGCGAATTCGCAACATATATATATATATATTACATACACAGGATTTATTGAAAGCCTGCCAAAGGATTGGAGGGGAGCCAAAACCTGCCATAAAAACTTTCCCGGACCATTACTCCATGTCCAACAGCTTGGCAATTGAGGAGGTTGAGTGCAATAGATGATCAAAGGGGAACAGGGAGAGAAAGACCGCACATTGAGTGGATGAGTGGCAGAAAGAAAAGAGTGGGGGAAGTTTCAGCAGGAGTAGAAAAGAGCCAGGGTGGGTGTGGGACGAAGCATGAGGTGAGGATAGGCAGCACACTCTTGAAGAATCAGAAAGAGGGACATGAGGCAACAGTGGGATTTGGATCCAGACGAGATTAGAGGAATGCAGGAATAGAAGTGAGCATTCAGTTTAGTATTGAGGAGTTTCATTTAGATTGATGGATGGATTTTGGTACATTTAGATTGTAGCTTGGGGTACCTCTTCAAAATACAGGGGGGGGGGTGCCCGGTAATATCCCTTGAGCATTTTTAGATATCAACCCCTGTTTATGCCCGAAGCGCCAAAATCCTAGAAAAATAGGGATTTATGAGATTTCATGCAAAATACTCAAATCAACTGGATCAAATTTGCTTTCTCCAACGTTTATTCCGAAAGGAGGTCATGTACAATGTATTGTCTTGACCTGGGGGAGATGGCCCTGCTCCCTGTTACGTTTCGTGTTGTATCCATGGAATTCTGGGCAGTTGTCCTGAGTAAGAACATCCTGTAGAAAACAATTTAAACACCCGTCCAATAATATTAATTAACCAAATTACAAAACTCAGGTGTGAAATTCTGGTACAAATGCACAAGTGACTTTGCTCGATAGCTTTAGATGTTCTACATGTAGGTGAGTGAGTGATGAAATATTTATATATTTGCTTAGTAAAACATATAAAGTCTGAAAAATTTTTTCACCGCATTGCATCTTTACATAACCTAGATCTTCTTTCGTATGCAGCACAAGGCTGCAGGGTAGCATCACTGGCTGAGGGCCCTCTGTAGGTAGGGGCAGGAATTTGTTCAGGGTGCTGGCAATAGCTCACCTACTCTTCATGAAGGACACCATGGGATCTTTCACATCTACCAATTAATGCCGGGAGACGGGACACCCAATTAACCACCCATCCGACGAACGGCACACACACATGAATGAATCACCCTGCCTGTGAAACACCAGGATAACAGTTTATAGCTAGGTCGGGATTCAAACCCAGACTGGACAGAGGCGAGTGTGTGAACCACCTCCAGAAAATCCTGCTAGCCATTTACCTACATTTCCAACCATGTTGTCTTGACAAGGTCTTCAATCAGACCTCGAGTCCCTATGCACTTAATGCAGAGAATGGCACAATTCCAAAAAGACCAAGTGTGTTGCTTCATGTTCGGAAAGCAATCGAGTCAACTTACTTCTTGGAAAGATGTTGGCATAGCCATATGACGTGACCTTAAATAGTCAAAGCACAATGCAGATCGGTTCTTTCAACATCCCTCATTTCAGATTCAAGGGAATTCTTAAAAGATTGACAAACAACATTGCAGGACAGATCCGCAGTCAGTCAGTGATTGATGCGTGGAACAAACTTCCCGAAATAGTAGTGTTATGCATCTTCATTGGAATCCTTTAAGGGTCGACTCGAGCTGGTTACCATATGGTAGACATGAAAGGCCATATAAATAAATCATCATGAAAAAAGGCGAGTAAATGTCGATTCTTCCATTGCCGAGAAGCCACAAGTCCTATCTCTGATGTTTTCTCTTTTTTTTGAACACCATAATATTAACATTTTTAAAAAGATCGAAGCGATTATAAAGTTTATCAACCAAGTCCAGGTATCAAAAGGGATCATGACCAACTATCATCCCGAGAGAAAAAAACGAATCATATTCATCATACCACAAGAATATTGGACCTGTTTTGGGTGTGTGGACAAGACTCCAAAAACAGCAGCTGCAATTGTTGCGAACTCCTTTTCATCTTAGAAACCACAAGTTGCCCTAAGGGCATAATGAGTCAACCATAATCATGTGACACCACTGTGATAGAATTGTTGTGCTTTTGTTTGAATGTGTCGATAAAAGAACAACAGCTAACATCATGGCTTTGCTACTCAGCTTTCGATTCTGTACAATCCGATTCCTTTTGGGTGTATAGTAGCCAAGGCAGTGCAATTAGCAGCAGCTATTACATGAAAATAAGTCAATCTCTATGCCTGCAGTATTGGATGTTTATAACAAGAAAGACAGACTTTTTGTACAAATTCAGGTCGACAAACTTATGTTCTACAGATTATCAAGAAAGCTTCATTTATTGACACTAAACTCTTGGATGTAATAAAAATGCACCCTGCATTAACCAAGCCTGTTCTTGGGTAATGATTGAAAGAGTCTGGGCAATATAGCACAATGTCACATTTGGTTGACGAGTCAAGGAGAAAGAAAAAGAAAAAAAAACTTCATCTATTACTCAAAGGAGAAGTGTGTGTGCGTCCATCACTTTATTCTAAAGGGTTCCTGTTGTCAGTGCACAATAAAAATGGCTGTACGAAAGCCAATAATCGATTTACTTGGGAGAAAAGCCAATAATCAATTTACTTTGCAGGAAAGTCAATAATCGATTTACTTGGTACAAAAATTTGTGTCCATTTAATCGTAAAGATACCCGTTTTAAAAGCCAGTATTTCCATTATTGAAGTAGCAGTAGGATTGGGAGCTTAATACAGCAGTTCGAACGGTACATTTATTAATCTACAACAGCAGGAACCCTTTAGAATGAAGAGTCACATCATGGAAGATATATTGTAATACTTCTCAAAGCAATCTATACTAATAAATGTCTGTGTGCGTCTCCCTCATAACTCCAAAACCATGAAACCTAGCAGCCTTAAACTTTGCATGCATACTAAGGGAACTCCAAGGAAGTGAATGAGTAAAAAATTGGGTGTTTGTGTTAATTAAAACCAGCTTTTTGAAGATGATTGACGGCCTTATTTAATTATATCCTTTATCAGGCACATCCTCGGCCACCTCGCTGGCATCTTAAGGCGTCCTCAGTTCCTCGCTGGGGACTTGATTCGCCATTTTGTTTGGTCTGCTCAACCATGCCTTGACTTGGAACAGGACGATTAACAAAAATAAAAAAAATATTTCACGTTCCTCATTCATATTATCGAATGCCTGTTCATCATACGTACAAATCGCTGGATACATTACAATACTTACAAACGCCTGGAGACGCCAGCGTTCATGGCTTTTATTTCATTTCTGCACATGCCATAACCTTGAGAATCTCTTAAACTAAGCCAAATTACAAAACTTAAGCTCCAGGATTGAACTTAGCAGCAGTTCCGATTGCTAAAAAAAAAATTTTTTAAGTTCATTTGTCCAATTCGGACATTGCTTGGGCATCTCCGGGAGGTGTTTAATATGATGGATCATTGCTTACCAAGCCAGCCATTCCTTATCAACCGTTTCGTTGTAGTGCTTAAACCACTTGGCGAGCGCTCGACAATATTCGCACTTTTACTGAATACTATAATCGATCGACTTGAACAAAGTTCAGGGGTCACTCACCTACATTGGTCACGTGTTGTTCTGCGGTGGAATAGGCGGTGGCTGGCTCGCTGAAAATGTGAAATTTTATTTTGCACGATGTTTCCCCTTTTTGTACGATCTTCCATTATACGACCTATCACTTTGACATAGATAAATACAAATTAAAAATTAAACGTTTAGTTTTAAAAAATTTATTCGATACTAGAGGCAGGAAGGCAATATAAATTATATGATCACATTGAGTAAAAAATGTTTTCAGTTGTTATGAAGTAATGAATCACCAGATCACGGCAGGAAAGCTGAGAGGTACGCATGCTCACTCGAAATTGTCTAACCTGGGTTTGAATCGCGACCCAGCTATAAACTGTCATCCTGGTGTTTCACACAAAGGGTGATTCATCAATGTGTGCGTCATCCCTCAGATGGACCTTAAATGGACGTCCTGCCTTCCGACATTAAAGATCCCCATGGACATGGTGTCCTTCATGAATAGTGGGCGAGCTCTCGCCGGCATTGTGGCCAAATTACAAATTTCTGCCCAAACTACTTCTGGGAAGGCACTGGCAAACCACTCAGTATAACCCTTGCTCAGGAAGCTGCGTCAGCGGCACAGATGCTCAGTAACGAGTATGGCACATCAAATATCAAGGAAATCAAAGACGTTCAAAAAAGGATAGGGTACGGACATATGTAGAGAGGGGAGGGGGAGGGAAAGACAGGAAGGCAGGGAGAGAGGGGAGGGGAGTGGGGAGGAATGGGCAGGGAGAGGGGAGTTTGGGAAAGAAGGGAGGGAAAAGGGGGAGTGGTGCAGAGACAGAGGAGTGGCAGAGAGACAGGAGAGTGTAGAAGGAGGAGGAAGAGAGGAGGGGAAGGGAGGGAGAGAAAGGGGGAGAGGGGAGGGATAGAGGAGGAGGAAAAGGAATGATTGGGGTGGGGGGGGGAGGAGAATAAGTTTCCTTCTGTATCCACCCTATCCACCCCATTCCTCCCTACCCCATTGTTTGTCCAATTCTCCCTCTATTTTGTGCAACTCCACTGTTGGTGTCCCCCCACCCCCACTCCCACCCTAACCTCACTACTGTTCCTTTTGTCCTGATCCATTTAGTGCTGGCTCTTCCACGAGCCACGACTCTGTATACAAGTCAAGTCTTATGTTGGCAACCATTGTACAGGCTACATGGGCCAAATGGGCTCATTCTGTGTTGAAGTTCCTTGAAAGGGAAGTCATCTATTATATTGTTATGTTTGTGGGGGTAGATGGAATGATTTAATAAGGAAGTTTAGCATTGTGTCGAGTTGCTTGGTCCGTGGATGAGTAGAGGCATCTCGATGCATCCAAGTTAGGGAATCTGTGAGCTTAAGTGTTACGTGTCACCACACAAGGGGTGGTGCGGTATTAATTAGCCGAGGGAGTAAAAATAAGTCCCCCAGTATGTGATTGCCCTCTGTGGTTTTCCCTATGTTTTATATATTGCGAGCCAGACAGTAAAGCTGGGAAACTTGTCCCTGAAACAACAACAAACAGGAGAAGCCCCGCCTTCCCGGGTTTGGGGGCGAGCAGGCCATGCCCCGTAGGCGGAGGATATAAAGTGCATTGCAGAGGGCGTGGGAGGTTCCGACTGCATGGGACGAGAGGGGAGTGATCGAAGACAGGAGAGGCTGGCACATTGGACGGGTGGATTGTGGAAGGCTTCCATCTGGAAAGGATGGGAGTTTGGCAGAGCACACACACGAGGTCGGTGTGAGGACCGCATGAGGCAGGTGGCACCTTTGGAAGAGGAAGGCTGGAACGTTCTTGAGCCGACGTGTGGAAAGCATCTTGTAGATTGCCTGGCGTACATCTGCCCTGCGACTAGAGAAGCGCCATTCTGCCTGCGTGTGCATGTGCTGGTGGAGACGCCTCCATTCTGGGTTCGACGGGGAACAGCTCTGGCCTAAGCTGAGTACCAGTGTACTTAGAAAAGGGTTTTTTTTCTTTTCATTTTGTCACCCTTTGTGTTTGCGCCGGTGCGCGAGGCCTCGACCATAGGATTATTACTGTTTGAATTATCGTCTTGTAAGTATTTGTGCATATTCATTAAATGTATTCCTTTTGAATAAATTGCATTTGTGTAATTGTAGTGGGTTCATGGTTTAAACCCCCTTGTGTTGTCCTGGTGCAGTGCTCCTGTGCCGTAATCCTCTGCCCGTCCGGTATTGCCCTCCACCATGCCGTTTGAGTACGTGTTGAAATCTATGTCAATCAACGTGTCCGCCTCCTCTTAAAATAAGGAACCGCTCGGCTGTCCCGGGAGGTTGGCGGTGTTAACCGCCTGGCACCACAAATTGGGTTGGGGGGTTAACTTAGGCCGGCCACACCACGACAATATATTGCGAACCGTGGTGTCTGTGCATTCATAGGCGGTATAAGTAGCTGAGAGCTTTGGTTCCGAGCAAAACCACGAGTGCAACACAAATGACCTTTTTAAAGCCGATGAAATATTATTTAAATTGATAGATTAACTTAAACTTTCCCAGTCAATGGGGACAGATACTTTCGCTAGCTTTTCCCGTCATTTGGGACTTGTACTCTTCCTAGTATGTATTATAAGATATCAACTTTTTGGACGAGTTGATCAGGAATATCTCTAACTGTTTCGCTGTGTAGGGGCACACCCCTTTCTTGCAGGTATGTTTACAAGTACATTCGGCTTCTTTAAAAGTTTTTTTTTGTAGTTTCTTTCTACCATCGTTATCTGGCACATACAGTATGAAATATGGCCAGGCCACCCCAATTTACTTCGTTTCTCGGGATTTCTGGGCATGCACGTCGGGCAAATCTAGGGCAGATTACGTCATTTCTAAAGTCACATTTTCATCCTTGTCACACACCATCCTGTCCACCAAGCTTCGTCTGAATCTGCCCACCGTTTTGAGATATCGTGCTATATATCGTTTTTGGCTCCATCATCTCTCAATGACGAATCATTTACAAAATTCTAGCATCCAGATCTTCACCAAAATCGAATCAATTCACCCTTGTCACACACCCAACCCACCTACAAAGTTTCGTCTGAATGTATCCATAACTTTTTGAGATATCCTGCTCATAGACAGACAGACAAACAGGGGTGAAAACATAACCTCCATTCACTTTTGGTGGCAGAGGTAACAATAACACAAACAACGTGTTATAAACGATCCTTTTGTTCTCGTGTTTCACTTCATTTTACCTCCTCATTGAAACTCAAACATAGACATGCAATATGCAAATGCAGATAACCAGCATGCAATACGTTTGTGAAGTGCAACATGCTGTCTTTTGATTAAACCCGTCAGCAAAGAGTTGGATAGACATGGCCAGTTCATATAAATGGTTCAAGATATATCCTTCTTGGTGAATGAATAACACATTGCAGCATTTATCCTCGTTTCAACAAATTGTGGCTTGGTACCAATATTGTGCAGACCCATTAAATTTGTGGAGCATGTAGCATGTCATCAACATTCAGTCAATAAATTAGCTTTCTATACCTGTGTACCCACAATCACACATTCCATTTTTCAAAGAATCTCTCATGGAAGATTCATCATACAGGAATAAATACCATGAGAAAACGTCAATGGCAATATATAGGAAATCTGTGTGTAACAGTAAGCCAAAGGTTAAAGGATTTATTTATTTATTTAAATAAACCCACTGCAAATAGCACATGCTGGTGCTGCACCGAATAACTGTTGGTTGTTGGATCCGATTTCTATAGAAATTAAATCCAGGAAAGGACTGCACTATCAAGCCGTCCCAATTATCTATTTCAACACGAACAGATATCCAAATAACTGAGCCAAGCCAAACAGGACATTTTCTGGCCGTGCAAACATAATAGCCATCGAATCTAAATGTCTCATGCGTGTTATTTTGACAGCAAACAAAAACCTCAGAGCGAGCATTTTATCAAGTATAACAGAATAAGTATTACAATAACATTATGCATACTTTTTAAAATGTTTATTTTATGCCGATGGAAACAAACCAGTACATGGCCATCTTTGGACAAACAAGTTGCATTACATCAAAATGGAGAAAAGCCTGCATGTCATGGAAACCATCACATCACGTGTTGGCTTTTGGTTCCTCATCCATTTCACCCTGCTGCTGGGCCTCTCTTTCCTGTTGGTATTTTAACCGTTTCTGAGTCTTCAGATATTGATGAACCTGAGGGAGAGCCGAAACGGAGGACACGTCGAGACAAATACATACTCACCAGAAAAGGGGACGGGTTAAACACCCGTCCAATTTTACAATCGTTCAAAACACCAGCCAAGGGTTTCCGATGGGATTTACGACTTGCATGAAAAGCTGGTGACTCAAAATCACCAATGTAATACAAGCCTCAGGCCTATTTTGTTGAAAGCACCAAGAAACAGAACAAGCAACGTACCAAGTTCGACTCAAAGCAAGTCATGTATGGCCCCAAAATAGACGAGTAATCTAACAATCTCTCTCTCTCTCTCTCTCTCTCTCTCTCTCTCTCTCTCTCTCTCTCTCTCTCTCTCTCTCTCTCTCTCTCTCTGTCGAATGGAGCCTGTGGCTGCTGGTTGCATCATTGGTTGGGACGCGGCTAGGTCGCTGATGCAGTGTCCCCCTTACCAGTACACTGGTACTCATTTTGCCGGCCCCAGAAGGATGACAGGCTGAGTCAACTCTCCTGGTGTATTAATTCAGCGGCCCAACGGGCTTGAACTCAGGACCCTAGGATCCCAAGCCGCCACCCGAACCACTAAGCCAACACCAGGCATGAGTAATCTACAAACTATATTTTATTACATTTCACAAGTTCAATTTCTGTCTTGCAAAGTACAAATGATCTTTAGCAGAGTTACTCATTTGACAATTTTTTAAAATATTCAAATGACCAACGGTCTCACCAGGTTTCTAAAATCCTTCTTAGCCTGGGCACGTCGTGAGAGGCGCCGGTTGTATTCCGGTGTCGGCACATATGCAAGGCCAAACTGTGAGCAGAGAAGTTCGTAGCGATCGAGACGTGTGCGCTTGAGGTATTTGAGATGACAGTTCCGCCGGTCAATGGCCATCAGCATTCTTCGTTTGTTGGCCTTGTCCTATTCATGGAAGCAAGGCAAAAACAACTAAAACCCAAAATGTCTGTATCTGATTTCTTACCCCAGTGAACCTTTTCAGCGTTAATAAAAACCTTTTTTGAAATAAAACTGTCAAGTGTTAAATAAAGATTTTTGCATTGTCTGAACAGGTAATTTGAACCGTGATGACAATGACTTGCACAGGAGGATAGGGAATGGATACGAACATAAGAGCTTGAATTGTTCACCTTTGGGTGCTTGTTTAGATGCTCTTGATAGTTCCGAATCCTCGCCGTCAGAACAGCAACTGAGAAACAAATACGGGCTGTTTATCATGCGAAAATGCAAGGGAACACCAAGCAGTTTAAAACGCTATCAGAGCCGTGAGTTAATCCATAGAGGACATTGGAAATCTACGTAGAATAATAATTATATTTCCATCCAAACCTCAAATGAGAGGATGGCCAAGATAAATGTTACCAATTCCTTTAATATGTGCATCAAGATCCCCAGTACGACCAATCTGAAAGCAGTCAGTCATGATCATTCATGGCAAACCGACCCAAACTTCCTCAGAAACTACAGAAAAAAATAACCTCAGCCTTGCTGTGGAGGACCAACCTTGTACATCATATGAACCATAATCCAAAGGGTGACGCCGCACAGATTCCACGTACTGCTTAAACTTCATTAACAGTCTCTCTTTCTGGGAATAAAAATAAAAATTACAACCACACATGGTATTAGTTCAACACTATTTGTCAAGTCTGGGTGGAAAGGCAGGCTTGTTTGGGATGGGTGGAAATGTTCTTGCTGTACTTTAGGAAAGGCACAGTGATCTTGCTGTATTTTAGGAAATGGTCTAAAACATCCTTCCGAGTGTGTGTTTGAAGTTTTGGGCTTACACTAGCACAACATTAATATTTTTAATCTAAGCTATCCCAAATGTAATAATAAATTCACAATCACCGTTTTATCATCAATCAGGCTTCATTCTCATTGAACCAGCAACAATTTGTAACTGTTTCTTACACTAACAACCCTTTAAACTCTCGGTGTTTGCTGACCCCAAAACTCTCTGCCCCTCCCACCCCTCACCAGTCTCCATCCCTCCACCCCATTTGAAGGTGAGACTCACATGACCTGCCATGCCCAGCGATAGAATCTTGTGTACAGCTTCGTTCGAACTGCAAGAAGACAGAGAGACGTGCACCTGTACAAGTCCATTATTCCACACGACAACTGTATGAAGCAAAACAATCTAGAAATGTTAAGGTTCATGAAAAGTGGTTTTTAACTTGGGCAATATGCCATCAAGATGCAAATGTAAGGAATGCTTCTTCTTCTTTCGTATGCGGCACAATGATGCGATGCAACATCACTGGCTGAGGGAACAGCTGTGCTGCTGATGCAATCAATGCCCTCTGTAGGTCAGAGCAGAAATTTGTAATTTGTTCATGGTGCCGGAAATAGCTCACCTACTCTTCGTGGAGAACACCACGGGATCTTTAACGTCCACCAACTAATGCCGGCAGACAGGACGCCCATTTAAGGTCCATCTGAGGGATGGCACTCATATTAATCAATCACCCTGTCCGTGACACACTGCATTGATAGTTTATAGCCGGCAGGGGTTTCAAACCCAGGGTAGACAGCTTAGAAGCGAATGTGCATTCCTCTAAGACATTGGCTCTTAACCTGGGGGTGTGAGTAATTTCCAGAGAGGGCGTGAGCCCGGAGAAAAAAGTAGGAATTTCTTTAATTATTTTTGGAATTCTCTTCACAAGTGTTTGCATAATTTTGTGATGAACATAAAAAAACAAAAGTATCGCCTTTAATAATTTTTGTTTTCTATTCGCTACGAGGCCGACCATTTTCTGTATTAAAATTAATTTTAAAATTGATATTTTATTTTAATTTTAATGCAAAAAATTTTTTTTTCACAGATTTGCAATACCCATTTCAAACTAAATCATTTGCAATGAGTGCAAAAAAGTGGAGGTATCTTGACGAATATATTCGATTTGGATTTGTTTCCCTCCAAAAGGGTGACACAGAGGTACCGCAGTGCGTAATGTGCTATAAGACTGAGCAATGATGTCATGCAGCCCACATGCTTGGAACGCCACTTGAAGACAATGCATCCTGCTGTAGCTGCCAAACCCAAGGCATTCTTTGAAACAAAAAGGCAGTCCTTGAAGCAAGCAAAGATGGACAGCAGTGGAGCATTTCGGCAACAGACTTCAAAGGTTGTTGAGGCTTCCTATGAGATCGCCATGTTGATTACAAAGAGCAAAAAAAGCCATAACATCGGAGAGACTCATAAAACCAAGTGTACTGCGTGCAGCAGAGAACGTTCTAGGGAAGGATAGTGCAAACAAGCTTTCCCAAATCTCTCTATCAAACGATACCGTCAAGGGAAGGATCGATGAAATGTCTCAAGACATCAAAGATCAAGTTCTCGACCAAGTAAGAGCTTCTCCTGTATTTGCCATCCAGTTGGACGAAACGACTGATGTTGCTCAGTGTTCTCAGCTACTGATGTATGCTTGTTTCGTGTCAGGCAATAGTGTCAAAGAGGAAATGCTCTTCTGCCATCCCATGGAAAGATATACAACAGCAACAGATATTTTTCAAGTGGTATCAAACTTCTTCCAGGAAAACCAACTTTTGTGGGACTCACTGGTAGGGGGTGTGTACTGATGGAGTTGATAGGTGCTTGGTTTGCAATCTGGTTCCATAACAAGAGTAAAAAAAAGTCCATCTGTTATAGGTACGCACTGCATTCTTAATTGTGAAGCCTGAGCATCCAGAACGCTACCTACTGAAATGAGGGATGTCATGAACCTGGCTATCAAGGGAGTCAACTTCATCAAAGCTGGAGCATTAAACAGTCACCTCTTCAAACAGCTATGTGTGGATATGGATTCTGAACATCAAGCCTTGCTTTTCCACACAAACGT
>CM068953.1:47658043-47674132 GCA_035128595.1 Eptatretus atami
ATTTTTTTTTTAATTTTGTTTGTCTGTAATCACATATAAAAATCTGCAGAGCACAGTTATCATTGAAATTTTTGTAACTTGCATATCAGAGGCTATAGAGGTCTCTTTCAGCGCATAAAATTTGAAGGTCAAGGTCAAAGGTCAAGGTCACTTTGTCGCAAATCAGGGGAGTCGACGAACCTTATTTTTTGAGTAATTTTGATCGGATCGTCTTCAACTTCATGGAATATAGTTCATGTGCTGGTGCTCAGCTGATTAATTTTTTGGTGGCGATTGGCATTGACCTTCATTGTTTTTTTTTTTGTCTTTAATCACGTATAAATACTCTGCAGAGCACAGTTATCATTGGAAATTCTTGTAACTTCGCATATCAAGAGGCCTATAGAGGTCCCTTTTCAGGCGCATAAAATTTTGAAGGTCAAGGTCAAGGTCAAGTCACTTTGGTCGCAAATCAGGGGAGTCGACGAAACCCTTATTTTTTGAGTAATTTTATCGAATAGTCTCCAAACTTTATGGGATGTAGTATATGGTCTGGCGCTCAGCTGATTAGTTTTTGGTGGCGATTGGCCTGACTTCATGTTAGCGCTAGGTAAACATATTTGACCCAAGGTCAAATTTTCAAGTTTTAGGAACCATCATTCGTAGTACCTCAAAATTGAACACCCGGATGAGTGCTTTCTAGAATATGTCAAGCTTGAGACTTATGACGTCATTTGGTGACGTTATGAGGCAAACACATATTTTTTCATGGTTACTCTGTAGAAACGATTCTCATCGGAATCTCTGTAGGCAGATATTCCTCAAGGAGTCGCTCCTTGGTAGCAGCTTGTTCACCTCAGTGTGACCTTAAAGAAAGTCACACGTGGTCACTTTTGAAGATACGAGTCAGGGTGCTTGGTTTTTATTTATTTTATTTGTTAATTTTTCTACTTGAAGAACTGTCCCTGCATGTGGTGAATTTACATGTCAAGTTTATCTTTTGCACAACACGTCCTCTTCTGGTTCCTTGTTGCCATTCTTCCACTGAATCGTTGAGACTGTCACTTCCATGAGGTTTGTCATTTGACGATATCAAATTTATTTAATAATTTGCAATTCAATATTGCCACTCGGTGATTATTGCAGCAGGGTTGCACTGGGTCATGGAAACTTGTATCCATAAGCAACCTTTCGCTTTTAGCTCTTCGCTCCCCTTCTTACTCTGCACGATTGGATGACCTATGGACACAACTAAGGTTGTGGACCTGCTATTTAGAGAGTTTCTAGGATTAAATGGTCAACATGTCAATGATAGATGGTGGTCCATTGAATCGGGAATGCAATAAGCTAGGCATTGTGTGTTGTGTGTGTGTGGTGTGTGTGTGTGTGTGGTGTGGTGTGTGTGTGTGTGTGCTGTGTGTGTGTGTGTGTGTGTGATGTGTTGTGTATATATTCCGCGTCCGCTGTTTCTCGACAACCACTGAGTCCGATCTAATTGAAACTTGCCAGGTATTATTGCTAGGACCTGAGTTACTGGTGCCTTTTCAAGGTTTGATCATTAACTCGTACAAGTGTCCCAAGTTATGCGCCATTTATTTACTCAACCAATGACAAGACACGGTGCTGCGTAGGCCGGCCGATGGGGAAGAGAACCTCAGCCGCAGTTCCCACTTACGGGTTACTATGTACGGACTTCCGGATATGTGATGCTGAATTTGATATTCTAATATTTTGTCCGATTTCTTATGCGCATTTATAGAATAAACACAATGCCCCAATCTCAGTCGTCGTTTACGAGAAGCGAAGGAATGCCTGTTTATGTTTGAAAGTTTTTTTTTTTTTTGCTCGTACGTTTTTTTTTTTCTTTTTTTTTTCTCTTCTCTTCTCCCTCTCTTCTCTGTTTTGTGTTTTTCCCTGCGATGACATTGCAAAAGGCAAATACGTTGAGCGCACGCGGAGCGAAGGAACGGCCTGTGTGGTTCGTCGTTTCTGGCTCGCGGTTTGAAAGTTTGTGTTTTATTTATTTATTTTTGTTTTGCACGTACGGCCACGCACGTACGGGCATGCGAGAGCGAAAGAACGGCCTGTGTGGATGTGCGTTTCAGGCTCGCCGGTTTGAAAGTTTTTTATTCTTTATTATTTATTTATTTATTTTTTGGTTGCACGTACGGCACGAGAGAGCAAAGGAACGGCCTGTGTGGTTGTCGTTTCTGGCTCGCGGTTTTGAAAGTTTGTTTTATTATTTATTTTTGGTTTGCACGTACGGCCACGCAGCGTACGGGCTGCACGTACGGGCATGGCGAGAGCGACCGGAACGGCCCTGTGTGGTGTCGTTTCAGGCTCGCGGTTGAAAGTTTTTTTATTTTATATTATTTATTTGTTTATTTTTTGGTTTCGCACGTGGGCACGCGATAGCGACAGGAATGGCCTGTGGTGTTGTCGTTTCTCGTTGCCGGTTGAAAGTTTGTTTTTATTTATTTATTTTTGGTTCTGCACGTACGGGCACGCACGTACGGATGCGAGAGCGAAGGAACGGCCTGTGTGGTTGTCGTTTCAGGACTCGCGGTTGAAAGTTTTTTCTATTTCAATGATTTATTTATGTGTTTTTGGTTTGCACGTACGCGCCACGTCACACGGGCACGCGAGAGCGAAGGACACGGGTCTTGTGTTGTTTCTGCACGCAGTTTGAATTTTTATTTTTTTTTGCACGTACGCACGCACGTACTCTTAACAAAGAAACTACAAAAGCTTTCATTTGTGCTCTCTTTAGGTGTAAATTTGCACAAAGTGAGTGAGTAATGTGAAGAACAGTTCATAGACACCTATCAACAGAAGTCAATTCTGATTGGACGTGTTCTACTGATGCATCATCACTCCAATGGTCTGGTGGGAGAGCCTCTTCAGTGTTCAGCCTCCAATTGGAGGTTGCAAGAGTCTCGAGGCGGAGCCGCTAAGGCTGTTGTGGAATCCTTCTTCATAACCAGCATGATCATGAAACGAGTGCGGTGTTCCTTCTTCTTCTTTGCACAAATAAACCAAAGCGAGTGGACAAATTATTTTGCCACATAACAATGGTCCGTGGAATAGATAAATGTCGCTTCTCGTATTTGGAGATGTGTTGTACTTTGTCCTCTACTCAAATACTGTAATGCATCCACATTAATGTTCAGCACCGTTTGCATTCTCAATCAAATGCTGTCCAAATAGCAGATGCACACGATGTTGGGTTGATACTGGGACCTTCCTGCAGCACGTACTGGCGTATCGTGTACCAAAGTGTTTTTTCCTGTGGAACAAAGGGAACATTCTGTTTGATTTCTGTGCTCATAGAGTCTGGGGTATCTCACCTCACATACCGAGCATCACATCGCGCATGTGAAACTCAAATATAATTGCGAAGTTTTGAGGCAGGACCAACACTCTTAACTGCAAGGAATCAGACGGTCGAGAGGTGAAAATCGCTCTTGGACAACAGCCAGATAACGTGTTTGAGCGACGCATCTTTTAGTTGTTTCCTCATATCTTTGCGACATTTTCCCTTTCCAAGAATCATTGGTGAGATCGGGCACTTTTCAGGACCCATCTTCCGTTCATCTATAGCAGATGAGATTTGTGCAGAAACCTCCTATGATAATCTCAGGATATCCATTCTCACTGAGCGATGCGGCACATCTTGTCCATCCTTCTGTTATGAAGCTTGGAATTGGAAATATTCCCTTAGCTCGACCCCACTAAACATTGATGGATATCATCGTATTAGTGAAGTTGAGCCTAAGAGCGACTTTGAGCGGTATGAGAGAAAAATCTGGGTGTGAATGGGAGAGACTACTAAACAACAGGAAATAAAAAAACATACAAGCTGACTAACATATCTTGCAAAAACTTCGTTTTGGCAAGATAATAATTTAATGCAATTGAAAACCCAACAACTTAAAATGATCCAACACTGTAGAAAGGATATTTAAACAATATTGTCGTACAGGGAGATTCAACGAACCGCCTGACCTTTAAAAATGAACACATAACAGAAACATATGGATAACACAAACAGGCACAGACGGTGATTTTGGGTCTCGAATTTTCTCAGTTTGTTTTGGGAAAGGGTTTCTGGGATGATGAAAGGAGATGATGAGGGGCAGTGTGAAAAGGTACAATCTCAAAGTTCTACAAGGGTGAGCACTGAGCATCAAGTTTTGAAATCCAGTCAAACTCAAGTGAAGCTGAACGACTAAGCTCAGATTGGGCAAATCGGCCGCAAAGTCCCAGCTCGACCCCCAGCAGGTCACAAGTCACTGCAATCCCCCCCAAGAGGCAGAAACGCCACTCTGGGTCCTTGAACTACACCTCCTCGACCACATATCTTGCTCCTCACTAACTGCTGGCTCCCAGCACCACACCAACGACTCAGGGTCCACACTCACACCTCGACACTCACTGTGAGCCTCAGGTCTCTTTTTATCACAAACTAGTGAGGTACCCTTGCTATGCATTGGTGAGAGCGACAAAAGCAGACAGACAATGCGGAAATGGCGAATGCCAAACCATGAACCAATAAATTCCATATTCCTGTGCCACCTTTAGTCGAATGTCAGGCATGGGAAACCTGTTCGTGAATGACTTGGGCAAACAACAGTGAATGACAAACCATGAACTAAACAAGCAAGAATTGCTTTGCAATACATGTCCTCTACCGGTCCCAATGAATGGTCGAGAAGTAAAAATTTGTGTTTAATGCATGCTCGAGCCGATACCGGAACCAAAATGAAGAAGAAACTCCAACCCACCATGATTCATTCGTTTCTCAGCTTTGCGTATTTTTTTTTTTTTTTAACCGACGTACATACAAGAAACAAAAAATACGTACGTATGCATCATACATCGTGGTTATATACCTGGGATCATTCCAATTTCACTGAACCATGGACAACTCCATATTAATGTCGATATTGCAAAGGCCTGAGGCACTGCTTCATGCAATGGCAGTGCATAATTTTATTGGAGTGGAGTCAGGCCAGTTGTCCAGCCAATGGGTGTAAAGCAGTAGTGGTGGAGTCAGGGCAGCTGAACACTGACCCATGTATAATGTGGTATGTTCTAAGTATAAAAATTACCCCCGTGTGGGGGTGACGGTCATCTCTATAATGTTTTTTACTATCATAATCGATTAACCGTTGCCAGATATCTCCTAAAATGACAGACTAGATAGGTTTAGAAATGGCGACTTTCACAACTTTGTGACCTCGTGACCTTGACCCTGACCTCGAATCCGGGAAAAAATATGTCGTTGGGTATCACTCATCGACCTCTACCCACATACCAAATTTCATCAAGATCGGAAGTAAAAAGTTTTCTTGTACGGGGAGGTGTTTTTGACCATCTTCCAGGTTACGTGGCGGCCAAACGGGCGGAAATTCAAAAATCTGTCCGGTTAGATACAAGATAATATTTTTTACTATCATAATCAATAACAGTTGCCGAATATCTTGTAGAATGGCAGACTAGATAGGTTTTGAAAATGGCGATTTTTATAACTTACGTGACCTCGTGACCTCGTCCCTGACCTTGACCCGGACAAAAGTTATATCGTTGTGCAACACTCATCGACCTCTACCCACATACTAAGTTTCATCAAGATCGGAAAGAAAAATGTTGACGGACGTACGGACGGAACGGACGGACGGACGTACGGACGTACGGACGGACGGACATTTGGTCCGGCTTTCATTAGTCATCTCGGTCAGAGATGCCTAAAAAAGGGCATAACTGTGAAAAAAAAGAAAAAAAGACGAAACAACCTTAAACTCAAACTTCTGTATCTTCTCATAATAAAGCCATGTACCAAGTTTCAGTTGAATATGTTAGAAGGTTATGGGGAAAAGGTGTGAAAACCACAGGTGGGATGGACGGACGGACAGCAAACCTATAGTCCCCTCCAGTGAAACCGGTAGGGGACTAATAAAGTCCACATTCCTGTGCCACCTTCAGTCAAATGTCAGGCATGGACAGCCTGTTCGTGAAGGACTTGGGGGAAAAAAAAACAACTTATGGCAGCTGACAACAACCACCACCAACAACAAAAATTTCAATGGTGAATCCACAAATGTGAGCGAAAAATTGCAGCATCTCACGGTTGTAAATCGAGAATCTCAATTGTATTGAGAAATTGCCAAAGCTGCAAATGTGTTTCCATGCAGAGAAAGGATCGGCATCGTACAGGAGGAAACGCAAAATCTCAATTGTATTGAAAATTTTATGAAACTTCCCACCCACCTTCGGACACCTGCTGGGACCCCAAAAGGTTGCACAGAAGGTTTGACGGGACTAGCCCGAAAATTGAGGGGGCAGTTCAGGGACGGACAGACAGACAGACACTCCTACTTTATTATTCAGATTCAACCAGATCTTTAAAAGTTGTTTATCTGCTTGGTGCCAGCCAATGTGATAGCTCCACTTTACTCTCCTGCGTTCCTCCAGAATCATCTGCTGTGCTTAGCCGCATCATTCCGGGTCAAATGTAGTTTCACAATTCCTGCAACGCTCGCTGTTCCAGTTCAAGCACACATGCTTAAAGAAAAAAGAAAAACATTTAGGGGGAGCGGTAAGAATATGGTGCTTGCTTACTTTACTTTACTTGTCCAAAACGTATGAAGCCACCATGACGACGTCAAGCTCAATGGGTTAGAGATACAAAACAGGAACACTGGCGTTAACTACACTGCCATGTCTCCTACATATTGACAGGTAACTGCACTGAAAAAAGATACAGAAGGTGGGGGGAAAGTTGAAATCATGACTTTGCGGTGCAAGACACGAAACATGCTGCTAAAAGGTGAAAAAATATCCACAATCAGACAAATATAGAGGGTTGAACTGTTAAGGAGTACAATGCAACCACAACTACATGGTATTCATCGACTCCTACTTACCCCGAGCAGTCTTTAGGACTTGCAGAGAGCCAACTCTTCTGGCGGCAAATTTGTAATTGCATCCGTTTACACTTCTGAGGTAAATTATACTTTGAAAAGTCTGCTTTAGAGTACATCCATAAACCTTTACAAAGTATAATTTATTCTCGTTCTCGTGTGTTTTCATAACTACCAAGGCTGATAAAGACGCTAGAATAGATCGATGAAGTTTCAATCGGGAGAGCATCAAAACGCCAAATTGTACGTCTTCTTCTTTTTCGCGTTTTCACCAGCCGAGCATAATAAAGGCTGAAGCGATTACAATGATAGCAATTTCAAACGGTTTTCAACGTACGCTCAATATGCACCGTATCAAATGGTCATGTTACATGTGGTAAAGTTTCAATTTCCTCCTTTGAACGGTTTTCGACGTACGCTCTTAACAAAATACGAACGATGGACGTACGCGACCGATTGCTTCACCCCTCTTTTCGCTTCGCGAGCGCGGGCTATTAGTGCTGGTCATACCGTTACGAATCTGGCAGCCATGAGCACTCAACATTCAGGTCCCCGTAGCACAGTTATTTCGTTAAGTAAATGTGGATAGATAGCTCCCTTTCCCCTATGTCTAATGGGAATTAAGTGTACGTGCGCTACGAAGTTATTTTATAGATAGGATTTTTACCCCAACAACACCAACAACAACGGCATCCTCCCTGGCTTCCTTCCACCATCGGCCTGACGCCCATACGTGCCGAGCGCCTGTGGACGGAGTTCCATTGGCAACCGACGCATTGGCTCCGCTCCAGGGTCGAGCAAGACATGTTGCCTTCAGCCAATGGGCAAAGCGCGAGCGACGTGCGCCACGTTCCAGCCAATGCGGAGGCACGTCGCCTGAAGGAGGAATGCCTCTCAGGGGGACGGGCCGCGAGGATGCTCGCCACGCCCCCCGGACGAATCACGAACGGCGAGCGGATCGCCTGAGAAACGCGACCAATCGGGAGGAGAGTTGCATCGGGGGGGGGGGGGGGGGTGAAAGAAGCGCGGGTGTGTGCGAAGAGGTCCGTCTTTTTCCCCTTGAGCCTGTCCCGCGGAGGATTGCTTGCCTGTCTTGTCTGCTGGCGCTCGCTGTCTCGTCACTTGCCGGAGGAGCGTGCTGGAGCTGATGCTACCCTCCGTACTCGGTGCTTGCAGCGGCATGAAGTTGCGGGTTCGAGTCCGCCGACTGGATCGTCAAGGGCCGCACGAGGCGGAAGGTCCAAGCTAGCTTCTTGCCTCCGGCTCACCTTCCCTCCGAGCTGGGGGGCATCAATAAAGGCGCGGCCGGCCCATTTCTTTTGTGGGTGTGTGTGTGTGTGTGGGTCCGTCTGTTTAAGTAGAATCGTTAAGTACTTGCGTTATTGTACATTGGAATATATTCGGTTGTAATCTGCTCATTATATTAAATAATCCCCTCTTGTTGAATGTCCCAGCTTGTCCTTGTCCTTTCTACCATTGGTTGCCGCGCTGCGTATCGGGAATTAAGAGCCTCATTGTTGCCGTAATCGTGCAATTGGCCGGCAGGTTCTGGTACCCTCCGCTCGGGGTACGGCTCGGTAACGGCCCGGATCGCGCAGATCCTGCCGAGGGTGAATTTCCCCGGTAGTTTGGACAACGTGGGTATTAGGTACATTGAAATTGGCAATTGACCCTACCCCACCTGGTCGACCCATTGGCGATCTTCGGTCCGATAAGGGACCCGTGACCTTTCGGATTTATCTGAAAGGTACGACCTAAATTCCGGGTGTTCGGTGGAGCCGACTCTATTGCTCTCCCTAGCGGTCGTGCTCCCCACCGAGACCTGGCCCCACAACAACACAACACAACCACACTCGGTGACCCCGGTAAGAGCAAGCGGCCACAGTGGTTCAAACCCCAACCGAATCATACAATTCACACCAAACACTTTAAATACGGTTCATGCCGCTTCCTTCCTTCCTTCCTTCCTTGACGTTCTGCATTTTAATTTAAAACGATAGAGCAAAACAATGAAACAACAAAAAGACGGCAACACTCTTTTAATGAGCTGAATGACTTCGTCCCGCGTTGATATTCATGATAACAAGGGAACATATTAACATTGTAAAACACGTGACGGCGACATTTAAACTCTCTCGCTCACGAGCTGCACGTTGTGACTGTCCGTATTCTCCTCCGCACGACGACATCACTCACGTGCGTTGAGCCCGGTGTGCAGCACCAGGGAAGCGCGAAGACGCGGACCCGGGATGCGGAGCATCGCGTGAAGAAACATCGTCATCGGGCGGGAAAGGCTCCCAAGCGGGGACTTCGGTACAAAACGTCGTCCCCTCAACTCAAACCGACACGACAATCTCGTCCACTCGACTCGGCTTCTCCTCACGGAAACCAAACTATTTGCATCGAATAGTAAATACTGAAGGGAATGTAAACAAACGTTGCACGAACTCACAAACCGAAGCCGCAAAAAAAAAATACCTGGATAAAATTTTTTTTTGACTGTGACAGAAGCTCACTATTCCAACATGACCGACAGGCACCGCTCAAAATATCAACCGGCCACGAAAACAGCGGAGGTTTTCAAGTCCTGTGTATAAAACCGAATATCAAAATGTGGTCAGTTTTACGAAACCATATTAGAGAGCTCACTGTGGCTTAGACACCATCAGAATCCCACAAGAGGCCGTAACCTTATAAAGATACACACAATACTCTAGATGTGGCCCTCACTGAATTCCTATACAATGGTAACACCAACTCTTTTGATTTATAATTGATCCCCCTCCGAATACAACCTAAAACCATATTTGCTTTTCCTGTAGCTGCCTGCTTACCTCCCATATCTATCACCACCCCCAGATCCTTCTCCTGTGTGACCCCCAGATCCATATCTATTACCACCCCCAGATCCTCCAAAATTACCCCTTACATCCTGTAATCTCTATTTTCATTGTTCTCTCCCATCCCCAACACCTTACACTTGCTCAGGTTAAATTTACATCTGCCAATCTTTTTCCCAATCTCTGCAAGTATCAATGCTTTCCTGAATTTGATCACCACCCGCTCTGCTATCCACCTTACCTCCAAGCTTTGTGTCATCTGCAAATTTGGAAAGCTTCCTCTTTACCCCATTCTCCAAATCGTTGATGGATATCTTTACCATAATTCACAGACCGGTGTTTGTGGGTTTGTTTGTCGAGCTACTCCTCCTACAGTTCTGGGCCAAATACATACAGACTTGCTACAGAGGATCAGCACGACCCCAAATTCATGTAGAGGGGTGTTTTAATATTTGCCGGTGGTCTTGGAGGGGTGGAGGAAGCGGGTGTACGCAAATTCTCAATGTAAATGTGTATCATGTATCGCCGCCTCCAGATGGGGGGGAGTGTATTACAAGTCTCCACCATTTACAGTGCAGTCAGTATTCCTTTCCCCACGTTTTCCAGTGTTGCGAGGTTTTTGAATTATTAGCAGAAGGTGTGTTTTTGCTTCATAACATAACCCGGTTTTTTTTTTTTTGGCCTATACATCACCCAATTAAAGGTATGCATCAGAAGAATATGTTGCATGCTTGTAACGAGATCGCCCAGAGGGCGGGTACTGTGCTAGTAATGAATAGTAACAGTCCTAGCACTGATCCCTGAGGAACCCCACGACTTACATCCTCCCAGCAAGACATCCTCCCACTCACAGCCACTCTTTGCTTCCTATCACAAAGCCAGTTTGCAATCCAATTAGCTACCGGAGCAGCCACTCCACAAACCCTCACTGAAGGCTTTGTCCCAATCATGTCATCCATTGAGCTGCCCTGCAGAGGGCAGCTGCACAGGAGATACTCCCATGGAGTGGGTTTTCAGATTTCTTTGTAGTGTGTTTTTTACAGTGGCCAGAGTGCAAATCATGCCACCAACCTCCTAAAAAAAAAAGTAACCTAACTGCAGGAGGACGTCCGCAGACACAGTTGGGCACTAGATATGAATGTCTCACAAGGAGCTCCTCCGCCCTTTGATACTTTATCAAATGTTATTTGATAAGGTACGAGGTACCTTGTCAAATGCCTTCTGTCATTCCATGTCCACTGCCATTCCCTCATCCACCCAATCAGAAACTGCTTCATAGAACTCTAAAAGATATGTTAAACAAGACCTACCTTTGGTAAATCTATGCTGACTCCCTTTATTTAGTTTGTATTTATTTGAATGGTTCCTCATCTGGTCCCGAATCAATGTCTCTGTGGCTGGGTGAAGAATAGTGCTGGTCACTTTGGGGGTACGTGACTTGGTGGTGTTGTTGGTATGTGGCGGGGTTGTTTTCCCCTTGGGCTAGATGTTGTAATTATTCATGGCACAGGGGGTTGAGCATGTGTCTGGATTTTCGGCGCACGGTTTTGGAGAAGAAGGGAGCCATTTTGTGCGAGTGCTCGTTGTCGAGATTTGCATCGAGTTAGGGACGTACGTGTGGTCGCCGGCGGATAGACTCTGCTGACGGATGCGACCGCATGGATGGAGAGTTCTCTTCGGTTCCCTTGTGCTCTAGGACAATTCGAAGTGAAGCTTTTTGTTCTGGTTGGTGAGTCTCTTCGGCTTTATGTAAATCTGTTTTAATTAATGTTAGTTTGTAATTTCGTTACTCTGGAGTGAATTGTGAAAAGGTTGGAACAGTTTGCAAAATACGATCCAAGCCATGTGATCTCGGTGATTGAAGGACATTGCACACGGAATGATGAAATCAGTGTGTTATCATTCTGTGCCAAACCCTCTTAGAGCCAAGTGTCAGGACTTATATCAGAGGCCAGGAAGTGGGTGTGGAAAGTATGCAGGAGGGCTACAAGGGCTCCTGGGGATCGCGGCATGACACGGGCTTTCCAGCCCCGTTTGGGAATCGCGATTACCTCGGCAGCGCGTCGAAGTCTAGCTCCGGAAGGAGTTGGTCACGCATCCTGACAGCCAGAACAACGGCTTGCCAATGGGCCAAATAAACACCCTCTGGTGGGTCGCCATCCCACTCCGCCAAGGCAAGATCAAGATGAGATACAAGACAATTGTATTAAGCAGTCACAACAGTAATTCAGCCAAAGAATGATCAACACATGAAAGTCTTCCAGAAGATGTCGTCTGTGAACTGGCTCAGTAAGCTCAATCAAAACAAAACTAGAACGGCGCTTGGTAGAGCGCATACCTCCGCCAGGCTGAACAGTTTACATTTTGTATCCCACTGAAAGGCAGGATCCAAAAGCTGAACCAAAACCCGGAGCTGAACCAAAATTGAATCGGCTTGTTCTTGTCACCTCACCAACTCATCCACCTAGTTTTGTCATAACTCGTCCACAACTTTTGAAATATCATGCTACATGACGTTTTTGGCCCTATCTCTACATGGTAAAAAATCACTTAAACTTAAACATTATAGGATCTGAAACTGGATCTTCACCAAAATGGAATCTTTTTGTCCTCGTCACAAATTCAACCACTGAACCAAATTTCGTCAGAATCTGTCCACAACTTTTTGAGATATCCTGTTCACAGACAAACAGAGAAAGGGGTGAAAACATAACCTCCACCCACCTTTGGAAAGAGCGGTAAAAAGTTAAACATCATAATTCTGGTTTAATGTTTAATAAGGAGGCCACCTGTTTAACATAGTTAACTGAAAAGGTATGAAGGATGAACAGCACATTTGTGGAGGAACAATGAAGTGCTATAATTATCGTACCCTCAAACAAAAAGCTTGATGTAATATATGTAATATTATATATAAGCGGTACTGTATTCTGATGATCTATGTGACCTTGACCGTTGGACCTCAAAAACAATAGGCTTCCTGCTGGTGACTATCTCTACCACTTGGTGAAGTTTTGTGAAGATCGGAGTAAAAATGTGACCTGTAGGTGATTGACATACATACAAACAGACAAACAGAACAACAGACCAGACCAACCAATATACTTGCGAATGTTTGAATTTCACAAGTAACAGACAAACAGACAGCACTGAAAACATAACCTCCGTCCATCTTCGGTGACGGAGGTAATAAAGTTGAAAACTTGCTGTTTTCTTGTTTCTGTATGGGTGTTTATTTAAATGTGGGGACCAACATGTGACCTGGGGTGGGGGAGCAAAATTTTCAAACATTTTAATTGAAAAGAATTCCACCATAGTCAAACATAGTTACATATTAATATAAATATATAGATACATATATTATTTTAGGAAAAATAAAAAAGAAACGTACTGATCACGTGCATACCTTCACGTAACAAGGGTTTAAATATTCAGGGATTATAAGCAGGGTTCCATGTTATGTCTGGTGTTGGCCTAATGGTTAGGGTGGCGGGCTTTGGATCTTTGGGTCCTGAGTTCAAATCCTGCTCAGCTGTTGAATTAATACCAGGTGGGGTTAACTCAGCCTATCATCCTTCCGAGGTGGGCAAAATGAGTGCCAGCATGCTGGTATACTGTGTCGGAGTGGCGACCCGTCCAGGATTGTAACCAATAGCCAAGGAGACTGCTTAAGCAGCACCAACGTTCTGCACAGAGTATGGTCCCAATCTCCATGCGTAACAGGGACACCAAATTGAAATTTCCATTCTTTGCAACTTTTAGAAACACAAGATATAATCAAACTTAACATGATTTTGTACTTCTTTATGAATACCCACATTACAAGACATTTGGCCATCACCAGGGTCTTCAGATCCATGTTTGCTGGAATGATCGAACAGTTGAGATTTTTGTTTTTCAAATTTTCTTCTATCTCCCTCAAGAGCTATTTCCCCTTATCCAACCTTCTTTGATGTTGTCCAACTTCAGAATATTTTTCTCCTCTCACCAATTTCTCTTTTTTTGGTGATAATTTTTCTCGTCTTTGTGTTAAACGTTCTCGTTGTGATTGTTTTGTTTTTTTTATCCCACCATGCAGCCTTTTGTTTTTCATGATCATTTCTTGTTTGCAATTTCTTATTTTGGACATTCTTGTTTGCTTCCTTCATCGCTTTTTGCCTTTCTCGTAGAGCTCTCATCCTTTTCCTACAGCCATCATTGTAAGCTCGTTTTCTATCCAACCATTTCTCTGCATTTCCTCGCTCTTCTGCAGAGATGTTTCTCTTTTTCAATGTCTCCTCTGCCAGCCTCATGTTTAATCTGTAAAACTTGCTGTTCATTGTTGCAGTCTTCCTTTCTTGTATGCACTTAATTGGATCATATGCTTTCTGTTTCTCCCTCCAAGTCTGCGTTTTTGATCTTTGTTCCTGCAATTCATTACTTGAGGCTGATCTTGATTTATGTGTTTGTGTTGTGCTACTTGTGGCTGAGCTTGATGCTGAAACACCGTCTTGGTGATCTTTCTTGTTGCACTGAAGATGCAACTTAAATGGTACAGGAATTTCAGCACTTGAGGTAGGCCTACACATGAAGAATAAAAAGGAACATTTACACAAATTTAGGAAGACTTTATTAAGACTTGTATTTGTTTTTGTGTGTTTACCTATTGATACTGTGCTATTTGTATTTTTATTGCAATGTAGTGATCAAATAAACGATGGAATAAAACTCGAGCTTTTATGGTACACCATTGAAACCGGTAGATTCAAACATTCTATTGTGTGTACAGCTGTTTGCAACTTATCAATCTGCCTTTCTCTTACGTGCCACTAAAGCAAGGGTTGACATGATGACCTGGAGGTATGCACACTCGCCTCTAAGCTGCCTTGCCTCAGTTTGAATCCCGACCAAACTAGAAACCGTCATCCTGGTGTTTCACAGGCATGGTGTTTCACATCAATGTGTGTGCCATCCCTCAGATGGACATTAAACGGGAAACTTGTCTGCCAGCATTAGTTGGTGGACGTTAAACTTGGCGTCCCGTCTGACAGCATTTGTTGGTGGATGTGAAAGATCCCACTGTGTCCTTCGCTAAGAGTAGGTGAGCTATCTCCGGCACCATGGCCAAATTCCAAATTCTTGCCCTAACCAGCAGAAGGCACTGCATCAGCAGCACAGACACACCCTCAGCCAATGATGCTACCCCGTAGCCTTATGCTGCATATGAAGATGAGGATAATTAGTGAAGCACACCAATGACAAAAAAAAAACAATTCAGATATTTGAAGAATTATAAAGGAATAACATTGTAGCATGGAGATATATTAGTACCGTAATAAAAATTATGTACAAGCCCAACCCTATTTTGTATTTTGGGTTATTCCAAAGTTTGTAGATAAATCCATGAATCAGCCTCAATTTGGAAAGGTTGGTCCCCATGTAATGATATGATTTTCAACTTGCTTCAACCCCGAAAAGTAACATATTTTTCTTTACTGTAATTGTTTCCCTTCGAACCTACGAATGCATTTGAAGAGAAGTAGGTTCTCAAAATGATAATTTATCATGAAAATCCTGCCATTGCAATGTCTAAATTGTGTAAAGCACAGTGATGATCCACAACATAATGGCAAAAAAAGTTTAGTTTCTATCCAAGAATTATTACATTGGAAAGACAGGGCGAGCTGAATTTAACAATAAACAAATAATCCCACATCTATTCTCACAAAATCGAAATCCAAGAATTCCATGGTAACATACATTACAATTTTAACAACATTGACACAATCTCAATTGTCTGACATCTTAATGCATTTGTTTCAGCTGTCCAATTTTCCATTAGTTGTTACATTGTTACACGGTCTGTGTAAACATGTGAATAAAAACTTGGAATCATTGTGTTATTGCTGGTGGCAATGGGTTAAACTTTGGTAACTCGTTACTGTTTGTCCACTCATTGTCAAAATGAAATTCACAATTTCATGATACAAAATTCTTGTGATTCAGGTGTGTTACATTCTACAACTCTCCGAGAAATTTGAAATGCCCTACGGTAATTATAGTCAGGTTCCTTGTGTCCATAATTTGACGTTCGTTAGAATTTTTTGGAGAGTAGCTAACCCCAACATTTTTGGAAAGCTTAAACAATACCAAAACAGAAAATCCATGTTTCACATTTTTTTCAATGCATATAATGTGGTCAAATAGGTCGTTTTGGGGTAAAACCCGTTTTTTTTAATTCCAGCTCTGAAAATTCAAAATTACTCGCAAGCAAGCAACTGATGATGCATAATTGTTAACTAGAGGACAGATCTTAATATACAATACATATATCTGTATTTTGAGCAATGGTTGCCATGGAAACGGTA
>CM068953.1:47681188-47697827 GCA_035128595.1 Eptatretus atami
TTTAACTGTATTGCTTTCAAATCTTGAAACAAGTTACGCATGAATATGGTGATCAGTGAAATGTACTTAATGTCAAATATGAGTTTGTAGCCAATTGGCATCACTGTCTCTAATGTCACTCATCATTGCCATCGTCATCATCACTATCGTGTCATGCCGTTCAATGTTTGAGTCCTCGTCATTCTCACACGAAGTGCTGCACATGCAAAGATCAGTGCATGTTAAGTTCTTGGCCCTGCAGGAACATCTCTGTGATGAACATTCTGTCTTGCACTGGACCTTATCATCTCGATAATTGCCTTTGGTGCAGGGAGAATGTCTGTTGTTGTCGGTTTGAGTTGACCACTCGTGTCCTTGTGGAAGCCTTCTTTAATGGATCAAGAAATGTTTGCTGAGAAATTGCTGCTTGACCCAAACGTATGCCTGGATATGTACCCGCATGATATGCTGCCTCAGAGCACCGACAGTTGTGGTAACTTGTCATTCTCAGCCATGTTCTTACAGAAGAGATGCCACCGAAGTTCAGGGATGCTGGAAATATTGACACCACTTGGACAATAACCTGAACAGACAAATCTTGCTAAAGTTGTGTATAGGTCCTCTGACAGTTCAGCATCCTTACAGAGCATAGCAAAGGCATCTACCATGTCGTCATCGGCCTTCAAGTAGCACTGGAACCACTTTGCCTTACCATGTCGAGCGAACCGCCCAGTATTATCGGCACCTGTGAATGCGTGAAGGCTGGCAATGCCTGGGCTCTCTCCTCACCTAGGGCCTTCCAGATTGGCTCTATTTTGACAATGCTAGATGCCATTGAGATAGATGTGTGTCTTGGCAGGAGATGATAGTTTGCTATGGCAAGAACCAGAACATCCGTATCAGGTGAGAATATCGTCAGCTCAATATCTCCCGTGTGTTGCTGTGATGCAGCTATTGCTTGCTGGATCATCAACGTATCGGCCTCCTCATGGTTATTCGCCTCAAATTGGAGACCCTGTTGCTCGACGTCCGCCCAGATGCAAACGACTACCACCTTTGTTGAATCGCGGTTGTATTCTAGAGTTTTCTCTGCCAAGTACTCCGTCAGATCAGCCTTGGTTTGATCATGGGACAGAAATCGACTCATCGTGATGTGTTTGATACTGGTATCATCCTTGACCTGATATTGGACTGGTGCCTTTCCTTGATGTAGTTTGTCTCTGGTTGTGCTCTTGAGGAATCTTGCTTGTATGTATCAAAAACAAGAATTACATGGTCGAAGCCTCTCGTCAGACTCATCACCCTATCATTGAAACATTCACTGAGGTCCTTCACTGTCATGACCATTGCGTTTCTTGGTCATTTTCTGGACAACTACCATTCCATCCACGACTGCGACTTTGTGCTAGTACTGTCATCAATTACAGCATCAGCGGGTGCTGGTTCCATGTGTGTGGCATCAAGTCATCTTCTGGTAAAGACGGTTCCTTGTTGGCAAACTTCTCCAAGTTGGGATTAGCTTCGACTTGTCGTGCATGACAGTAAGCTACCGTTTGGTGCAACAGGGCCCTCGGTGTCACAGTGAATTCAAAGTTGCCAATTGCATCCTTCTGCGACGTCCCTGCTGGATCTGGAGAGTACCATCAGTCTACCATACAAATCCTTGGTTTCTTTTAGATCTACTGTCTTGTCCCTGATCTTGATTGCTAGTGTTGTATTGCCAGACATGTACATTCTGTTCTTCTCCTTCTTCACTGGCGCCCATAGGCTGACATCACCATTGATCCGTTTAGCAACAAAATCTTCATAGAGATTCTGTCCCGTTTCATCAATGTTCAGTATCTGTGGTACAAATTCTTCTGGCACATAAGCGTGGGTGACCACATTGAAGAGCTGGTTACCCTCAACTTCAAACGGATTTTCATGACTAAGTATGCAGCCTTGATTCGGTCAATTGCATTGTGTTCACGCTTGACGACACTTGGAGACAGGCCATGGTGCTCAGTGATCTCACTTTCCTTCAGACCAAACTGTCCCTTAAACTCGCAGGACAGGCGTGACAGTTCAGGTGCAGCAAGAAGAATCGCTGTCTGCATTTGCATTATTTGATATGCCAATCAGACCAGAGTGAACCTTCAGCAACCTGTTCAGATGTTCAACAGCGTGGTCTGCTCCGATCGATACAAATGGGATAGTATTCTTGGTGACCGAAATATTGCCTGCTTCGAGCTCCCTCCAGGTCTCTGGATGGCTGGTCTTAAGCGCATACATGTCGGATATGTACCTTGGCCAGAGCCGCTTGCACTTGATTCTGTCCATGGCAAAAAATATCTTGCTGAGTTCTTCACCAGCTTGAAGATGAAGGTTTAAGTCGGCATTCCGAGATGCTGCAACAAAATGCAGAATTGCCTCTACTCTGTGGAGATAGTTCATCATGGCCTTGAACATGGCATTCTTTGAGCGGCTGGCCTCCCATTCCTGAAGTCTCTCAAAAAAGTTCTCATTGATGATGACTTGGAGCAGACAGTTGCTGGCTTGCTGCACTGATTCAGCTTTCAGTGCTTTGTCATGTTCTCCACAAGCAGTTTGAAAAGTATCCGTTGCAACAACGCAGACTTCCTTGAGATGCGGTTGTCCTTGAAGATTCTTCTATTGCCATTTCAGAGAGTGCCACATACGAGTATATGTGAGCTTGAAGTGAGCGTTTGTAATGGGTCATTTCAGAATCTGTCTTGTGGTTGCAGATCCATACACATCGGCTTCCATCCAAGCATCGTCTATGCCAGAGTTCTCTATGGATGCACCCAGACCTCTCAGTGCAGCCATGACGACATGTAGCTCTCCCAATCTGGGAACGATTATGCTTTTAAGTCAGGCGAGCATCCAGTAGCTGAATTACCTTCTCATAGAGGGCCAAGTCACAGGAAATGACAGTTGGGTGATCTTTCCCAACAGCAAGCTCTTTCAATCTGCGACATTGTTCTAACACAGTCATTAGCGTTGACCACTCATGTGCTACCTCAGGTATCAGAGGCAGAGCTCCGATCTGCGTCACCGACAACGGGCTGTTGGAAGGAGAGTTGTAGCCAGCCCAACAAGGGAGTTTTGTAAGATTCCTTTCTGTGTTTGTTCTGGAGAGAGCCAACGCTAAGACCCATCCCAGGTGTGTCAGCTGGTAGTGTTTGTCAACCCCCGTCTTATTGACTGTGAACTCAACCATACCTTCTCTAGAGGACGATGACCCTGTAACCGGTTTTGGCTTGTTACATGGTATTATTTTGTATGATGCGGAGTAACAGTCAAGTTCGTTGCTTCTGTGATCTGTAGAGGGGGCGCTATCGTCTCTCCAGCACCTCTGTGCCTATCTCTCTCTTTAAATGAAATCCAACAATTTTATTAAAACAATTTAATGATACAAAATTCTTGTGATTCAGGTGTGTTACATTCTACAACTCTCCGAGAAATTTGAAATGCCCCACGGTTATTAGCTATAGTTGGTTTGTCCAATTTTACAATAATTCTACCTCTCATGTATAATATATTATTATTATGAGGATTGGCCATATACAAATACTCCCGGCTGCTTTCTTTACCAACATCTGGAACTCATTTTCATCACCAGGATCTACCACCTACTCTGGAAACAAGACACCATCATACTCCACCACAAAACCGGTCTCCAACTTTGATTTGTGATGTTCCGTAGTGATTTTTTGGTACTCCTTCTGCTGTACCATCCCTTGTCAAAATGAAAGGTGCCGCTTTTCCTTTGCCAAATTTCATTAAGTTATATGTAGCCATTTGTCTTAATGGCACAGCCACATTAAAGATAGCTTCTAGAAGCAATGGCTCATTGGGTTGTTGGATTTCTGATGGGGACAACTCTGTGATAGTCACAATTTGCATTCCAGAAGTGACTACCACAAAAGTTGCAGCATCTGTCACGACGGTCTTCCATGATCTTACATCCTGCCAGATGCAGTGCTCGACAGATCCTCCGATGCCGTCCTCTGGCCCTTTGCCATGGGAGGTGCAGAAAAGGTTCCATTCAACATTCATGCCGTGCTACCTCTCAAGAACAACAATCGCTGCTGTAATAAGTGGGTTCTTGAACAGGCCATCTGACCATATTGAAACCAGCTTTACACCTCTGGTAGGGCCTCAATAATCTTATCCAGGTATGCAATAATTGTATCCTTTGAGTGGATCAGGTTGTCTGATGCGAACACATTCGAGTAAAGTGATCCAGAGTGCCACAAAGCAGCAATGAAAAGACTGACCTGCCTCTGGTTGTCTGTATCTCATCCTGTGAGATGCATGTGAAGTTTTCAGAGAAGTCAACCAGGAGGGTAGAGCCTTTTACTTTTCACAGAACTCAAAAGTGGCTTCCTCATGGCACTCAGTATCACTTTCTGTACATCCTGTCCTGTTCACAAGCAGTACTCCAAAATTTGAGGAAGCATGCATGATTCATGGATTATACATACTCCACCTTTTTGTCTGTAGTACCTTCCTCAACTATTTTGAGCAGTCTGCCATCTTGATCAGCTTTCCAGGTGAACCAGGAAGCATCAGCTGATTGATCAAAGTTGTCAGTCTTATTTAAACCTGCAGAATTTTGGCATTCTGGGCACTTATTAATCCAGCACTCCTGCGATGGCTGCTCATGAAAGAATGTTTCTGGGAGATTGTGAGAATAAACAGGGATGTCTGGGCATGCTTTGTATAGTGTGTTAATTGCTCGTGTGAAGTTTTCATGGTATTTACATAAGCATACATGATGCGGAAGTTTGCTGCTCACCATGACATTTCGGATGCAGCTCAGCAAACTGGTGTTGTCAATTTCGATTTCAGGATATTCCTCATGGAACACGGCCAATGTTTCCATCAACGATGATGTCAGGTGTTGCATTTTAACTTTCAGTTTACCTTCCTTTCCTTGGATCGCCATGACATCCTTCCTGCCAGGTGCTTGCCGACTTATGTCGTCCCGCTCATAGAAGTATTGAACCACCTTCACAGTATCTTGACTGAGACAGAGGTTATTTGTTTTCGGCTGAATGGAAGTTGAGACATCATGTTCACCACATTCTGCTTCAAAGAGTTTATTACAAAGAGTCTTTCTACAGTGAGGTGTCCGAGGAAGTGCACCATTCATTATTCGGTGTGCTCGTTCTGTAGCTTTGGCATAGTCATGGACAACATTGAATACGGTAGTTTTCTGCTTCAAAGCATCTTCTCTTTCTTTCTTCAGTTGTCGACATTTAGCCACACGCTGCCTGGTAGATTCTTTCCTTTCTTTCTCTCGTTGTTTTCTCATAAAACTCGGAAGAGCACTTTCCCGTTCCTTTTGCTTGGTACGGCATTTTCTAACAGCAACAATTTGCTGCTTCTTGTATTCTTCATACTGACCAGTAGCTTTAAGCCTCTCTCTGTATCGTCTTTGTTTTTCTGCTTGTGTTAGAGGCATTTTGGCTCTTGAAATAAAAGTAAAGAAAGCCAACTTTAAGAATACTGAATGTACAACCCTTCTGGTTTAGTCTTGCTCTTATCTTACAATTTAAAAAACATGAATATTAAAATATAAATTGGTTTGGATGTGCTCAAAAACACTTTACTGACTCAACTTCACCTTGGTCCAGAAATATGGAGAAAATTTTTAACAACAGTATCATTATACACTTGATGCAATGAAAATGCTTGGAACAAATGAACCAACAAAGTAAAAAAATCCATTCAAAATCACTCTAAAACAAGACAAGACAGAAAATAAGTCAAAAGAAGAGATTTATAATCCACCATAGCAGAGACATCGATGAACAAACATTGTGATCAATCAAGAGTACAATGATCAAACAATGTAAAACATGTGCTCAAGAAGAAATCAATGGATTCAAGAAAACCATAAGTTGCATCATGGGTAAATTACTCTGCTTTTGTGTTTAACATAGTGCTCTTGTGTTTTATCCTGCCATTCATCAACTTATCATAATGTCAAATAAATTGTCTGCTTCTGGTTACCTGACCGATACCAATTTTGTAACTGGTGTTAGGATTGTTTTTTGGGGTTTTTTTGGAGAGCTAGCCCATCACCACCGGTGGCGCATCCAAAATAGCTGTCATGATGACGGCATGCTTGCTGTTGGTTAAAAAATTCAGATGTCACTAACAGGGCAAAAAAAAAGTCAAAATATGTGATGGAGTCAATGACGATTTCAGAACTTTGTCATATTGTGCACGGACAATTATTCTGTCTCACATCGGTCATACCTGAAAACTTCCTTGTACGCGGCATGCCCGAAAGCCAATCTCTGGATTGTAGTGGATCGACATTGATCTCGGTTTCTCTCGATGTGGAATTCATCCTTTTCCATCAAGTTTCTTAAAGCTGAATATGACTGGAGTTCACCAAAACCAGAGGGGATATTCGAAATGCAAAAATTGTCGAGATTCAACGTTCCTCAAAAAAGACACAAACACACCCTGCCATCGTCAAAATCTAGCACTTATGTGGGGCGACTGAACCACTTTACATTTTTAGTAAATTAAGACAACACACTGATATATTAACTCCCACAGGGCCAACTAGTGAGAAAATTTTTTTTTAAAGAAGATAGCATTTTGGGAGGCCAGATGGGTTCAGTGTAATCTCGCTCTTCAGTTTTTGTAATAATATACTGCAAATTCCACCTTTCACCCTTGCCGGAGGAGAGGGTATTACATTTGGGTCCATTTGTCTGTTTGTCCGCACAGAATGTGAGTATGGTTTTTCTCCACAACCGCTTGTCAGATTGACACAAATTTTTTACCATTGGAGCGACTACTCATGCAGAATGTTTTAATTATAATTATGACGTCATAGATCACGCGTCATGTGGCAGCTGTGTTGGAAAAAAAAATGGGACCTCTGTATCTCCCAAACCACACTAAGGAAAAAAGTTGAAACTTGGCACGTGGCAAGTACTCCTCTTTGTTTTATGGCTATAATAACTTTGTGAGAGACGATCCCTGCAAAAAAATATTAAATATTCCTGACCTACCAACCATATTTTTGGTGGCTTGTAACCCGGTTTTTTGGGCGTAATGCAATCATCCATAGCCTTCTATTTTCTATTTATCATGGTAACCTTTGTTACATCGTAACTCATTACTATTTATTGTCTTTTTTTTCTAAGTAGTGTATATTATCAGTTGTATTCTTTCTCTTATAATTAGGATGTATAGAAGGAGGAGAAAACCAATTACCAAATATCAAATCTGAGACAATAGTACAAAAGGAAAAAAAACAAGTCATTTTTGGTAACTTGCATTACATAATCTGTAACACCAACTTTCAGATGTTACCATAACTTTATTGACTAAGATTTATGAATAAAATTACTTTTATCTGAAAGAATATGTAACAGACTGCTGAGAAATCACAATGACACCATTTTCTCTTTTTAAGGTCGTGCCCATGGCCTCATGCAACACATGAGCTGAAGTTGGTTTTCCATGTATTATTTTTCCTGCGACATGTTGCAGGTCTACAAGAGCTTCGCGTTGCTGTGGTTGTCGTTGGAGTTCTTGGTGGGAGTCAGTTTTTGAAATGTGCATCCATTGTTCGGACAGCTGCCAGACCACACCCCCGTGTCGCTTGACTCCACCCACCAAAGCACCCAGCCAAAATGACATGACTGCCATCTTGGTTTTCTGGGTGGGCCTAACACATTAGGCTTGTAGGCGTCTGCTGATTATGCACTGTCCGGCTTTGTCGCATCAGATTTCCATTGGCTTTGTTTGGGTCGAGTGTTAATCACGATGAGGGTTCCCGAAAAATCTAATCAAGTCGACTAAAAATTATATTAGTAAGGTTTAATCAAGTCTGTGCGCGCCTTCTTAAAAATAGCTTTACGTAATTTTTGAATGGCCCATATTGGGGTTAAACATCCGTGACCGTGTGACAAATCAGCTCGTCCTGATATAACTGTGATGAATCAACTCTTTTAAGAGTACTTTAAATGCGCGTTTCCCAATTGGTCCATTACCGGATTTTTCAAGCCAATTCACTCGTGCTTAATGGCTAAGTCCCGTACCTCAAATGACCACATCTAAGTTTTTATGAGCAAACGGTTTATTGAGAGAGAGAGAGAGAGAGAGAGAGAGAGAGAGAGTGTAAGAGAGGGAGAGGGAGATACACACACATGTGCACACGCATGCACACACAAGACAAAACTGAGGTAACAGATATAAAGGTAAATCCTCTGTTCGGAATCACTATGAATATCTATGTAATCTTATTCATTCATTTGGGAACACGGGACAGACACGGCTGTATCTAATCTTCTTCATTCACATGGAGCAAGGATAATGAGACAGATTAGAGAATGTAATCTGAGCCATGGATAATGATTTTATTTTATTCTCAGACACAACTTTAACCATATAGACACGGAGGACATGAGCAAGGATGAGGGATTTGAGTGGCCAGAGGAGGCAAAAACATATATTTTGCATCACAGGTTGTGACCACAGTGCGGTTGTTCTTGTAATGCACAATGAAAGAAATTTTAATAGCAGGTAGAAGAAAGATGTCAGTCTTTAACATAAAAAAGATGTTTTCACGTCACACCTTGATGGAAAAAAATTAGCAGACATCACCAATAAGTTTGGTGATAGGCAGGAAATGTGGAAATATTTTTCTTCGGGTCGGTATGATTGGAATCTCCGATACATGCATAATATTAACATTATTAACAAAAATGTAAACGTAAATCACAAGAACAAAAACAAACACCCAGTAAGTTTGGTCACCACAAATGACCCCCAAATAAAATAAAAAAAAACACTCATATATGCAATTTGTGAAATATTTTTAATGCCCCAAGTATCTTCGGGAACTGGCGGAATAGTGAATAGGCATACATTATTTAGTCGTTTTTATACTTGTCAATGCATCCGAAACATTTGAAAATATTGTGTCGAAATTGACGAAAATAAGCGACTGCTGCATGGAGACAATGTGTTATAGGCGTGAAACGTACTGTTTATTGTGGTCCACAACACCATTCTTTGAAGTGCTGATTACATAATTGGTCTTACAAACCAAGCGGTAGGCTCTTGATGAATAATTTGAGAAAAAAAACCCCAAGGTCGGATTAAATATAGTATTTTCTCCGCATGTTGTATGTTACACATGCTCCTACGTGCAACATCAAAAGTACGCTTTTGTTTTTGACATTTTTCATGAATCAAAGTCCTCAAAGAACATAATTAATAAAAAAATATTGTCATCAAATATCTTCTATGGCCAGATATTTAAGAATCATATTTCACAGAGTAAGCAACACCATCTGAATGGAGTGAATCCAGCCACAAGCAATTTTCAGAGCATTTTAGAGGGTGGTGTTTTAGTTGTGCAAACATATACCCATGATCGTGATCTAGAACGGCACTCAGTAGAGCGCATACCTCCACTAGGCTGAACAGTTTATGTTTTGTATTCCACTGATGGGCCGGATCTGCATCCGGACATTAACCAAAATCTAATTGGCTTGTTCTTCTCACCTACCAAACTCATCCACCAAGTTTTGTAATAACCCATCCACAACTTTTTGAAATATCGTGCTCTCTATCGTTTTTGGCCATATCTCTCAATGGTGAAGAATTACGTTGAAACGTTTAGTGTCCGGATCCAGATATTCACCAAAGTCGAATCAATTTGTTCTCGTCACATATCCAACCTGTCCATCAAGTTTCATCTGAATCTATCCATATCTCTGAGATATCGTGTTCACAGAAAAACAGACAGACAGGAGTTAAAACATAACCTCTCTCCACCTTTGGTGATGGATGGAGGTAATTAATAACACAAAAAAGTGGAAGTGAAGCCAAGAAACTTTTATTTCCAAGATTAGAACTCATTGTGCTGCGTCTTAGAACAAACTACAAAACTCAGGTAATTGCTATTCAATTGATGTGGGATATGTAAGACTTTTTGAAATCTTGACTGTAAGGTTGACACATTTGTGGAAAAGCCCATGAAGAACTGTAGAGGGTGGCCTGAACGTCACTTTACCCCTCCCCAGTAAAACATTCATTCTTAAACTCTTTTGATATACAGGTTTGATTGTGCAGTACTTACAAGAATTAATCAGTCATTGTATCTGTACGCACTCCATCATTCTCCTTGCACTACTGAATTCATTACCAATGATGCACAGCGCCAATTCATGTCGGCGTCACTCAGTTCATTCACAAATGATGGACACCAGGGTTTCAACTGAAGATATTTTTTTCATGTGAGTGTGCATAGTGGTCCACAATATGCCAAGTTCACTCACTGTCTCTCTTTCTTTCTTGTAGACTTTCTTGGCAACCGGTCAACTGATGCCAACACAGCAGCGCACGTGCTTCTTCTTGTTACTGGTCTTCTACTGCACTACTTGTCCTTCACAGTTCCTGTTTCAAAAGCCTGTTTTTCCCACTTTAACAACATCTGCTCTGGTGGAGAAGGTCTTCCAAAGCGTTCTGCGAAAGCTGTCTGCACTTGAGCAATTGTTTGGCCTGTGTGTGCACTTTCATGCACCCAAACACAGGCAACCAACCGCTCTTCGACACTGTAACAACTTGCGTCTGCCATGCCATCTAACTTCCCACTGACTCCAACGTCAGTGAGTCAGCGTTGCCACATACCACGGTGGGTGAGGGCAGAGGGGAATGGAGGGAGGGAGGAAGGTGCAAGAAATTTAGCAGGCGAAAAGTGACTTTCAGGCCACCCAATAGTGTGCTTTCCAAAAATTACGGTGGCATAAGATGGGGCATAACATAGTACAGGGAGTCCTCAAATTACGAACGGGTTGCATTCTGAACAATCGTTTTTAAGTCGAAACTTAATTTCCCATAAACTCTGTTATAAATTGTGGTTCAGGTTTCTCCAACCAAGCCAAAAAAGCCGAAAACACATAATTAAGTTGAAATACTGTACATTTGCAATAAATGAGAGGAAATAACACTCCTTCAAACCCCCAAACTGCAATAAATACAATTAATAAACAAGAACGACACTCGGTAGAGCACATACCTCTGCCAGGCTGAACAGCTTACGTTTTGTACCCCACATATAGGCCAGATCCGCATCCGGATCTTAACCAAAATCTCATCGGCTTGTTATTGTCACCCACCCAACTCATCTACCAAGTTTTGTCATAACCCATCAAACCTTTTGAGATGTCATGCTACATATCATTGTTGGCCCTATCTCTCAATGGTGAAGAATCACTTAAAAATTCCAGTATCCGAATCCAGATCTTTACCAAAATCGAATCAATTTGTCCTTGTCGCACACCCAACCTGTCCACTAAATTTTGGCTGAATCCATCCATAACTTTTTGAGATCTCCTGCTCCCAGACAAACAAACAAATAGACAGACAGACAGACAGAGAGACAAATACAAACAGGGGTGAAAATATAACGTCCATCCACTTTCGGTGGCAGAGGTAAATATACTGAAAAATAAAGTAGAGCAACATGCAATGAAAAAACAAAAATCGTTTTTTACTTTAAAATCGACGTACCGTGATTCCTGATGCTGCCTTGCTTATCTTGGATGATAATTAATTGGAGAACGATGTGGATGGTGAAGGGGTCTTTTCTGGGGATTTTGAAAGAGAGTTTGGTGCACATTTGGGGGCTGAATGGTTTGATGGTACTGGCTCAGTTTCAACTTTTCTGAAAAAACTGACCAGGGAAAGTTGGACAGAAGCTTTGTTCTTCTCCTCATAAATCTGTTTGTAACAGCTGAGGGCATTGTTGACAGTTCTAGAGACCGAGGCAAATCGATAACAATTTGCATCTTGTTCCTCAAAAAGAGCCAGGGCACCATCAATCATCCTGAATGCCTTAGCCATTTGCTTTGTCATGAATCTTTTGGGTGGGGGGGGCTCAACCACCTCATCTGCAACCTTTTGTTCCTCCAGTTGCATGAGGTCTTCATTGGAGAGCTCTTCTGAATGGGAACTCAGCAACTGGTTCACGTCATCGGCCACTATTTCCAGCTCAAGTTGTCTGCCCATTTCAACCAGGTTTTCGGTCACCTGATCCACAGTCTCCTCAAACCCCTGAAAATCATCCACAAAATCAGGGCAAAGCTTCCTCCACACACCGTTCATGTTGGTCTGCGTCACTTCATTCCATGACTCCCCAATATTCCTCACTGCATTGTAGATGTTGTAGCCCTTCCAAAACTCCTTAAGGGTTTGAGCATTTTCTCCTTCTGTAGCCTTTGTTGCCTGGGAAAAGGTCCTACGGAGGTAGTAGGCCTTGAATGAAGCAATTACCCCCTGATCCATCGGTTGCAGTAAAGTGGTTGTGTTGGGGGGCAGATATAGAACCTTGATGTCTGGATGAAAATCATCCAGAAAAGCTGGATGACCAGGAGCATTATCCAAGACTAGCAATATTTTGAAGGGCAGATTATTCTTGGCACAATATAATTTAACTTCTGGCACAAAATGGTGCCAAAACCAGTCTTCAAAAACGGGCAAGGTCACCCAAGCCTTGGGATTAGACTTCCAAATAACAGGCAGCGAAGCCTTGAATATGCCCTTGAAAGCCCTAGGATTCTCAGAATGATAAACTAAGAGGGGTTTAAGTTTAAAGTCTCCAGCTGCATTGCCACCAAGCAATAGGGTTAAACGGTCCTTTGCAGCTTTAAATCCAGGCCTACTTTTCTCTTCCTTAGCGATGTAAGTTCGATGAGGCATCTTCTTCCAATACAGTCCAGTCTCATCCACATTGAACACGCAACGAGCATTATATCCCCCCTCCTCAATAACAGCAGCTAAAGTCTGTGGAAATTCACTGGCTGCTTTGGCATCGACACGAGCTGCTTCTCCATTCACTTTAATGTTATGTAAATTGGCTCGAATTTTGAACCTATTGAACCATCCCCGACTAGCCATAAATGGTTCAGCATCAGTAGAGCTTTCACCTCGCTTATTCTTTAAGTCTCCGTACAGACCTTTAGCCTTTTCCTGGATAAGCACAAGGCTGAGAGGCGCATGACGCTGGTTTTGGTCTTCAAGCCACAAAATCAGCAATTTTTCCATATTGGCAATAACACCACTCCTTTGTTTTGTTATTATTGTTGACTTCATGGGTGCAGATCCCTTTATATGTTGTAAAATTCTTGTCTTGTCCTTGATAATTGTTCCGACCGTCGAACGATTAAGGTCTAACGAACGACCAATTTGGGATAGATTTTCACCTCTATCAGAACGTTTTATAATGTCCAGTTTCTTCTCCAATGTCAAGGGTCTGCGTTTCTTCGTTACAGGAATATCACTGCAAAATTTATCAGCCATGATTAGGATTCGTTGTCACTAAAACGGTAAAATACGTGGCACTATGCATGCAAAAATGTGCGTAAAGAAAATAGCCGCAAACAGTACATACACTGGATCCTACAGACCAAGCGACACTCACTCTTTACATCTCGCTGAAGAAACATTCACGCACCACCCTACACAAGGAGTGCTGAGTTGCTCCGCCCATGATCTGTTTGTAAGTAAGAGTGAATGTTCATATCTCGGACGTTAAAAGATAATATCTTATGGGGGTTGGTTTGTAAGTCCGGGCGTTCGTAAGTTGGGGACTCCCTGTATGTTAAAAAATTAGTTTTCAATGAAGATACTGCGACTTAATAAGGTTGACATTGGAGGGCAGAAATAAGATACGGCAGGTATGTATATGTTATATAATCAGGAAATACATACAAATGTCTTCCTTATTTTTGACATTAAGGTCACATTAGATGGTTGAGGGTTATCTATTGTTAAAAAAAAAACACAAAAGGGCACAGCCAACGAACAATTCGTATGAAGCACTATTTCACCGATTATGAAGCAAAGCAACTGAAAGTAAACTTAGTATCAGGTGAGGTTTCATTCATGATCCACAAACCTCCTCAGGCCTAAAATATTGTTGTGGAAATGGCTCCTCGGGGTTAATAATGCTTAGTATAAAGTAGTTCTTTCCTTAAAGTGAATGTCCAGCATCAGAGTAAAGTAATTAACTGTGATATTAAATATGCGTCATTGATATGTTTAGTGAGATGACACCAACCCACCACAGGTCTGTTTCTACAATTATAAATCCATTTCACTTGATTTCTTCCATTCTATCCTTTGGCATCAGTCTTTTGTCTTCTTTTCGCGCATGCTCGGCCTTGCGGCACTATTCTACGGGGCCGTGCTATAACGGGAGCTGTAGGTGGGAGTTCACAGAGGTCGCTCCACACACAAGACTGGTCCGCATCCAATGGTGAGTGAGTGGGGATGTGTATGGCACGTCATTGGTGATGCATGAACCAGGGGTATAAGGGTGGGGTCAACTTGCAAAAGGGGAGGAGATGCCCAAAGAGCTCAGCAGAGAAGGCCGCTCCACTAGACTGCTCGTACTCTGCGGAAGCTACGCCCACACCCAGCCAGACATGCCTCTCCTCCTTCCTCCTCCTCCTCCTCCTCCCAGGTGTCACGACATATGGGAATAAGGAACCGATCTGCCAGCTACGACCGGGCCCGGTTCTGGATCACAGCACACCCCTTATCCACCAGCCCTGCTGGGTTTGCCAAATTACTCTCTTGTCTTGTCATTACCCGCTTTATCTATCGTGATGTGTCTGGACCCCTTAAGGCATAGTTATTTATGGATTTCCCGTTTTGTCGTTCATTTTGTGGGTGCGTGTATCAGTAGTGGGTTAAGGGGTTTGTGATTTACCATTGATTGGTATTGTTTTCTTTAGTTTCCTTCCCTGTGCCATTCTGCTCATTAAATAAATACACTTGGGCTCAGGTAAATATTATGATCGTGGTGGTCCTCTTTGGTGATTAAAATAAAGCCTGTTGAGGGATAACTGGCCACAGTTCATCACACCACACACCCAGATTGCGCCGCACATCAGGCTCACTCGGCTTCATTTGCATATAACGTGCGACACCTCATCGGTGTAACACTGGCTCGACTCGGACTTCCAATCCATACGGTATTGTGGCTTTTAGACACATGATCCAGTCGGGAATATCCCGAAGGGATTAACTGTTTCGGTCGTATTAAGATGACTCGCCAGATTTAAACCGGACAGACCGGACGACTGCAACAACATATACGGATAAAATTAGATGCACGTCAAATTAAAAAAAGAATTTGCCCTTGGAAGGTACTGATGACATACAGTATTAAAAAATCATTAATTTTTTATCCCCTTTCTTTACTTTTTTTAATCTACCATATTTTCGGCCCAACGATAATGGTTGTTGTGTTCATTCATTGGAAAAGCACTAGGGTGCTTCTGGAGCCCCATGATTAAAAAATTTTTTTGCATTAAACTTCTACCTACCCTCAGTTTATTCCACTTCCTAATTAGACCACTCAAACAAAATTTGGTTGAAATCAATTATTGTCTAGGGGGTCCACGAGCCAATCAAATTTGTATCGCAAGTTTATTATTTTATGCAAAAGGCAGCTATATTTATGCAATGACTTACTCTGAAAAATAATAGCTCCTGTATAATCATTCTGCATATTTGTTTAATCTATCACTGTGTACTCTGTTGACAGCTGCCAACAGCTAAGTAGTATTGTTAAACTGCAGAATGCACCTGTTGTCCAAAGGAATGGTTCGATGCAAAATGCATATTTCCTGACATGTACTCCAAAAGTAAGCTGCCAAAACAGCTTGTTTAATCATTTCACTGTTCATATCCACAAAATTAAGCATGAGGCAGCTATTTGATCGATATTGACATAATTAAAAAATAGCTGCCTTATGTTTTATTAAATACATTGGAGCTTATATTATAAATTGGTACCATTTCTATATTTGAGTCATCGAAACCGAACAAAAGGCAGTGCTAGTCAAAAATGACTTTATTTTTCAAATTTTGAGAGAACCAGTAACATGTATTAAAGTACTTCAATTAAATGAATGAATTGAAAATCCACAGTTTGAATCTTGTACTTCGTATTGCAGTAGTTCACAGTTCATATCAAAGGTCAAATTTCACAACACACCGAGTCTCATGCTAATTGTTCATTTGTAGATTTCCGCTTGCGCAGGACAAGTACCTTGTCACTAGATCCGAATGATGCGGTACGATCTGTCTTCATTGATTGAAGAAATTGAAGATCTTCTTGATTTTTATCAACTTCTCAGCATTGGTGGCCATAATTGAAAGGTCTTATTAAGTTCAGTGTCCATTTGTTTGAGCTTAGCAAGAGTAGCCGGTGCTGTTCTGCGTGCAATTGGTATGGCCTGATTTTTGCATTTTCATCTAACAGTTTTATCATCTCTGACAAGCCTTGATCTCAGAAATCACTGGAAGTTTGCTTTTCCATAAATGGAAGAACTGTGGCAAGAACAATTTTTGCAGCTTCAGTTCTAGTTCGGATTCTGAGACTCCCTTCTGAAGGTGATACATCAAACACCGTAGTACTTGGCGACATGTTGTAGAAGACGTGAACCTGTGATTTCTGCATCTGAAGCTGTAATTTCACTTCCAAGACCAAAGATTTCAGCTGTTTTACGTGTTACCTTTGCAGCAGATGTAGGTGTGCTAGATCGTTCTAATGGTGGAGTTGATGGTGCTCGACTTCCAGTTGATTGTTCATCCATTTTCAGCT
>CM068953.1:47715359-47728103 GCA_035128595.1 Eptatretus atami
CCCCCCCCCCCCCCCCCCACCACCACACACCCCCACCCCTTTGGACAGAGAATCTTGAAACTTGGCATAATGTAACACAATATATTGCGAAGTGTTGTCCACATTGGTCTCTACAGCAGCACATATACAACTAGAGGGGAGCACTCGGGAGAGTGCAAAACCTCCGCCGCCAATACTGCTGGGTTAGAAACACCAATACTGCGGGTCACTCAAGTGAACCTTATATCTTATTCATTAAATATGATGTCAACAGTGCTGACAGTTATAGTTCTTTTCTCCAACATTTTTTTTTGGGGGGGGGGGGGGGTTGGAAATCACTTAAAACATGTAGAAATGCAAAAAAAAAAGTTTTTTTTTCTATAAATTTTTTTGGGGGGGGGGGGGTTGGAAATCACTTAAAACATTAGAAATGCAAAAAAAAAATGTTTTTTTCTCTAACAATTTTTTTTTGGGGGGTAACAATTTTTTTTTTGGGGGGGGGGGTTGGAAATCACCTAAAACATGTAGAAATGCAAAAAAAAAAAAATCTATTTTGGGGGGGGGGGGTAACATTTATTGAGGGGGGGGTTGGAAATCACTTAAAACATGTAGAAATGCAAAAAAAAAAAAATGTTTTTCTCTAACTTTTTTTTGGGGGGGGGGGGACCAAGTCCAAAATTAATGGCATGGATCCTTGGACCAGACCTAACCCCCCACCAAGTTTCGTCGAAATCCGTCGAGGAGTTTTTCCGTAATACTGTTCACGAACAAACAAACAAACACACAAAAACAAACAAACAAACAAACAAAACAGAAGGGGTGAAAACAGTAACCTCCATCCATCTTCGAAGATGGCGGAGGATAAATACTAGAAGGGCACTTGGTAGAGCGCGTACCTCCGCCACGCCATACCTGATCGGGCGCCATACCCGAACATATCGGGCCCAATACAGTTTTGAAATATCATGCTATTTATATTATATATATATATATATATATATAATATTATATATTATATATATATATAATATAAATATATATATATATCCCTATCTCTCAATGGTGAAGAATCATTTTAAAAAAGTGCAGCACCCCTATCTATATCCGGATCGGATCTTCACCAAAATCTAATCTTCTTGTCCCATACCCAACCCATCGACCAATTTTCACCCGGATTCGTCCATAACGTTTGAGAAATTCTGCTAACAAACAAACAAAACCGTGGGGATGAAATACATAACCGCCTCCACTTTGTGGTGGAGGTAATGAAGGGATTTTGAATGTTTTACATACCTTGAAGTGTATTGGTCTCTGTGTTCTGTGCAATCTTTTGATGCGTCCGTACACCTGCTCCGTTGTTGTCAATGGCTGTACCAGAAGCGTTCATAGCATGTGTTGTCTCTCTCAATGTGCATTCATCATGATGCCAGTTATCAGCTACTGATATAATTAACTGGCCTCCTTGTTGACTGGGACGAGCTCTGGTGGGATGTATGCTTTCAGCTCTGAGGGTGTGTTGTTGAGCGTGCCACGGAATCTCTTCTTTTTGTGGTGGCGATTTGGTTGTTGGGGGATGATTGGTCCAAAATAATGATAGAGAAAAGAAAAACGGCTAACTTAAAGGATCACAGCCCTGTGAACACGGAAATTCCCTTTAAACAACGGTGGGGAAATCTAACTATACAATTACTTATCGTCATAACTGATCGAAGGACCCTTTATGGTGTATTGCGAATTTCCACAGCTGTAACAATATGTATCGTTTTTGGCCCTATCTCTCAATGGTGAAGAATCATTTTAAAAAAGTGCAGCACCCCTATCTATATCCGGATCGGATCTTCACCAAAATCTAATCTTCTTGTCCCATACCCAACCCATCGACCAATTTTCACCCGGATTCGTCCATAACGTTTTGAGAAAATTCTGCTAACAAACAAACAAACACGTGGGGATGAAATACATAACCGCCATCCACTTTGTGGCGGAGGTAATGAAGGGATTTTGAATGTTTTACATACCTTGAAGTGTATTGGTCTCTAGTGTTCGCTGTGGCAATCTTTTGATGCGTCCGTACACCTGCTCCGTTGTTGTCAATGGCTGTACCAGAATGCTTGTCATAGCATGTGTTGTCTTCTCATCAATGGTGCATTCATCATGATGCCAGTTATCAGCTACTGATATAATTAACTGGCCTCCTCTGTTGACTGGGACGAGCTCTGGTGGGATGTATGCTTTCAGCTCTGAGGGTTGTTGTTGAGCGTCCACTTGGAGGGCGGCAGATGTGATGAAGGTATGTAGTTCTGTATAGGATATGCAATACCCTAGGTCACTAATACTGTCAATCAACTTCCTGCTTCTGAAGTTGTAGTGGAGGAACACTGCCAGGCCTAAGTGCTTGGGTGATGTGATTGAGGTTGATAGGGTTGTGATATCACACGCAATGCTCAGACAGTGTGTGTCTGTGTCAATGTCTTCTCCATCTTTGTATTTTTTGCCGTCCATCATCCAACCAATAGCTTTATACACCAAAGGGTCTACAAATTTTCTCTGTGCATCTATATTTGTTTCCCCAGGAGATAAATACTCGCCATGTAGCTTACGTGTAAGAGCCATTCGGTTACGCAATATGCCAACCGCATGATGCACAATTGTTTCTTCACTGACGGGACAAACATCTTCACTGGTTTCAGATTCAATTAATTCCTCCTCATCAGAAGTAAATTTTCTTGCCAGTTCATTTACCTTGAGAAGTGCTTCACCCACGGATATCTCATTTGAGCAGACAAGATCAGAGCCACCTTTCTGTGGAATGAATGCCAGAGATGGCCATTCCTTTTGCAACTTCAATTTCAGCTTTTGTGACGTGTATCTATTGCGATCATCTTCATCAGTATCTTGTAGGAATTGTTTGTAGTATGTTGTGAATGTAGCGAGCAAAAATACTTGCTTGGACTCTATTTTGGGTCTGAACTCGTTTATGAGGTGCTGAAAAGCCTTTGCATGGACATCATCTTCCGTACTCATTCTTCTTCTAGCTGCTATGTTTCGTGCGTTAATGTACAAGGTAAAGCAATTTCTCTTCCTATGATAGCGGGCATCAACTGCAAAAAGGTCACCATTAGCAACCCCTCGCAACCGAGTTATCATTTGGGTATCATGTCGCTCTTCAGCCGCCAGCAAGATTTTAGTGTACATATTTTGTTTTCTCGATTCTTCACCAACTACAGACTTCACCATGGACCAGGCTGCACGTTTTTTACGATGGCAGATTTCACCACAAATGAAGCAGTTTTTTTTCCAGTCGAACATTGTCTCACCTGTCACTGATCTAGTAAGGCGTTTACTTGAACTACCTTCACATGCACGCTCACTATGCTGTCCACCATCACCACCACCTGCTTCACCATCACCTTGGGTTAGAGAGGCCCTACGTTTCTCCGTAGCCCTTTGTACATGCGTTTTACTACAGTAAGTTGATCTACAGTTTCTATGATAGCGAAAGGTGACTCTACGATTTAGGATTTGCAGCTCATGCTCACAAAATTTGCTTTGCTACATCATCAAGTCTTTCTCTGCATGCCCTAAATAAAGAGTCTATTTTGGACAAATCAGGTGTGACACCAAGAGTCTTGTGGAATGGCTGTGCACAAAAGATGCAAATCATCTCGTCAAAGGCAGCTTTGCATTTCTTTTTCGACCTAAAGTCAAATTCAGAAGCCATGCTTGGAATGTCTATACGTCACAGCCCACGTAAAGCACCTTATACCTGAAAACAAATGAAGTCGGCATTGTTATATTAGGTGGCACGTTAGTTAACATTCATTTCTTCAGCAACTATTTAATGGGTAAACAGCATAATATATGTAAATTGAAATGCCTCAAGTGACACAGCACACTAAATAGTCAGCAAGTTTTCAGCACTAAACATGCCAGATAATATTTCACCCATGTTTAAAATATTATATGCACAGGAGATGATGAAATCTCTGTGTCATGAAAGGTAATTTTATAGTTTAAGACCGGGTGTGAGATGCAATATTGATGTAGGATAGCTAAACCTTGTCCAATGTTAACGCAGTCATATTAAGGGGAAATAACGTTGCACCGGTTCTGTGCAGCAAAAAATTCCAAGAAAAACGCATAAATAATTATGTTTTTTATTTTATGCGAAAGAGAGTTTTTGGCGAGTGGAACCCATCCACTTGAAAATTGGTTTGAGTTACTCGAAAAATGAGACCTTTGATCTGCTGCAGGCCTAATACTTCATCAGTAAGTACTAATACGTACAACCTCGAAACGAATAGCTAGTGTGAGGTGGCTGAATGTTGTGAACACCGGAAAGGCATTAACTCTGTATAGAGAGCTGAACTCATGGACATCTAGGAAGGTTAAACGCATAATGCAACTGCACCAAGCGTTGAATCGAGGTAAGACGTTCACATATATTGCCACATCAGTTTGTTGCTAAAGGTGGTTGTCTTTGGGTTTTTATATATAAAATCTCTATCCATTTTTTGAATCTGGGTCAAAATTGACCTTCTCTCGACATTACATCATAAAGGGTCACAGGTTTTCAATGTTCATGATATTACAATATACAAGCCTAGTTTTGTCTGGATTCGAATGAAGTCAGTGACTCATTGCAATAACTATCACAGGGAATTGTCATTCTGTTGCAGTGGTTTCCAATGTAACTAGTGCGTAAATATTTAATGTCATGTACAAAATTATTGTGTCCTTGTTTGAGACAGTCAGATTTAATATTTTTTGATAAATTATCAAGGTAGGACGACACAATAAAACACATATCACAGGCGTTAGGTGTGTGGTTGCTAGGGTATTTGGTTTTATTTATATGTTGCTGTGCACCACGTCACTACTTCATAAATTTGTGCCACAATGTATTGTGTAACATTATGCCAAGTTTCAAGATTCTTTGTCCAAGGGGGGAGTGTTGGGTTCGTTAACATCACTGGCATGGCTGTTGCTATGTTGGTTGCTATGGAAATGCGAATTTCTTAAGTTTGCACATGTTTACAGCAATGTCATCATGCGTATTCAATATCTTGAGACCCTCGGCTTTGATTTCATCCACGGGGACAAATGTTTTACCTTGGGTTAGGGTACCCCTCGTTTTTGGTGGGGTCCACTGCTGCACTAGCAGCGGTCTGTTACCTACATACCACCCAACTAACAATGTGTCATTATCTCGAGAAAGGGTTTTTACCATGGAGGTGAAGTGGATAATTGGTTTGGGGTCATTTATTGGCACAATTAGGCTGCTCATGGTCACTTGAAAGATGCAATTCCGTGGGGTTTCTGTATATCTCACGGGATTGTGAGTTGAACAGGTGACCGTGATGGGCCATGACATCTCGGAGCCATGCAGTTGTTGTTTAATCACAATGTCTGTGAAGTTAGTGACAGCATGATATAGAGGGGAAATCGTGAAATATACCACTGTTTCCACCAGGTAATAAAGAAATTTGTAATGATCGATGTGGGAATGCCCTTTTTCTTTTATGAGCAGGAGGGGAGGACAGAGGGTTAGGAGGATTTGGGGGAAGAGTTTGGATGGGGAGGTTGATGCTTTGGGGTGGAGAGGGGGTTTGAAGGCTTGGAGTGGGGAGGGGGTTTGAAGCCTTCAGATTGGGAAGAGGAGGTTGAGGACTTGGTGCTTGGGTTTGTGAGGGAGGGGTGGGGTGGGGGAAAGAGTCGAGGACTTGAAGTCAGATGTTATATTGTGCACATGTTCCACAGGTGCCTGTTAGTAGTTTATAATCTTCCTCTGTTCTCCTATAGACTCACTCCCCAACAAACTTCTCACTGCCTTTCTTACTCGAAAAACAAACGAACACACCACTCAACTAACCCCTAAAACAGGTTGGTCTCAAAATACACGCTTCGGAATAAAACAATACAATCACCCAAGAATCTTCTCACAGCAACCTTAAGTGATTATGAAGTACACCACACCATACACAGAATCACGATAAAAAATCCAAAAATTATTCACTTGTTCAGGGTGCCAGCGATAACTCGCCTAATTCTTCAGAAAGGACCCCGTGAGGTTTTTTAACTTTCACCAACTACCAATCCATCGGCTTAACGTCATTACAAGGGACGGCGCACACATTGATGCCTCGCCATGCATGCAAAGCACCAGTGTTAACGTTTATAGATGGGTCAAACATACATGGCAAGTTGCAGGTGCCAAAAACACGGCTTGGTGGCAATCAAAACCGGGTTATTTATTTATTACACGTGATCGGAAGAGATATTACGTGTGGAATGCTGAAGGATGTGACCTGCCTTTCGGTGAGAGAAAGCTTATGACGTCACACAGCCAATTGTCTCTATGGATACATTGCATATCGGCTGCAGGTCGCTCCAGGTGTGTGCGTGTGTGTGTGTTCCATTACTAATCAGCATGTAGAGCCCTTGCCAAGTAGCTTAAGCAATCAAGCAATCACCCCAACAAAACGCTGGCTGCTTGGTAACTGAACAGACCCTGGGTGTGCGCCATTATCAACTGGAAGGGCACTTCCAGAGTAGAGCGCACACCTCCGCAACGTAACACCTGATTGATCCACGAGAACATGTCGGGTCCAATACATTTTTGAGATATCGTGCGATGTATCGTTTTTGGCCGTGTCTCTCTCTCTCTCTCTCGATGGTGAAGAATCACTTTTCGGATCTTCACCAAAATTGAATCGATTCTTCCTTGTCACACACCCAACGCGTCCACCAAGTTTCGTCCGAATCCGTCCACAACTTTTTGAGATATCCTGCACAGACAGACAGACAGACAGACAGACAGACAGACAGAGAGGGCTGAAAACATAACCTCCTTCACCTTTTGTGGCGGAGGTAATGAGCTTGCTAACGCTTACCAAGCCAGCCGTTCCTTATCAACATCGTCGAATGCTTGCTCGAGTGCTTAAGCTACTTGGCGAGCGCTCTACAAGCAGCTTGGTAACTGAGCGTATCCCAGGTCTCAGGGTCTGTGTGTCAATCCCTTGCGAGTGGAATGGAAGCGAAACATTTGAGTTTTTAAAAATGGATCGAACCTTCCATCCAATACGGGCTTTGACGACACTAAAAAAAACGGGACAAACCCGTGAAATCCGGGACACTCATGGACGTGGAATCTCAAGATTATTATTGTTATTATTTTTTTTTAAAGAAAAATTATTAATTAATTAAATGTGACGACGTGGTGAACTGGTGAGGGGACACGAGTGTGTGCGCGCGTCGACGGCTAATCCCGCCATTTTGGGGAGGATTTGAAAACGCCCGCCAGTTGTGGAGAACAGAAACAATGTTGAAGTCACGGATGAACAACATATCATTTTTTTACGCTCGGATGACACGCTCCGAAGCCTGTTTTCCTGGTTTTAACTACACCGACATGCCTTCATGAACAGGAATGCTTTTCCAACACCACTTCCCCCCGCCTCCTTGGTTGCTGTTGCTCATCACACAATGGCAACGCGCGCACCACAGGGCCTTCCCAGCAATTCTTTATTCCGACATCGAAAATCACCACGAGCCCGTTCACATCGACAAGCGTCCTTTTAAATTGCAGTTACACTCGCACAGGTACCTACCGCGAGCATGGTCCGTCTCACGACGGCGTGACGTCAGAACGTTGCTCGAGAGCGTCGTGATTACCGGCCGTTTGCGGAAGCATCTGCCGACCAATCAAAACGCTTCTCCTGTTATCGCGAGATTAACGGGTTAGGGTGAGGGCTAACCCTACCGATGATGCGCTCGCACGTTCGTAGTGTTTAAAAATTAACAAGAGGCACAAATCTAATCATAAATCAATTCACTGTTCTGAGATATAATGTTGGGGGATTTTTATATTTTAACTTATTGATGGTTAAAGAGCAACGCTGTATGCACAGATAAAGGTTGGATAAACCCAACCTCTGAAATCAGGATGCAGCAAACCAATGGATAGTGTTGTCAGAGGACGAAGTGCATTGGTTCGGCAGTGAGGACCCTCTCACCTTTACATTTCCACTGTGAGAGATGACGTGCATTCAAACAACCCTCCTCCACCATCACTGGTCCCCCCCCCCCCCCCCCCCCCCCCCCTCCCCCAAGAGCTGCAATCACTCTCTCACCACAAGTAGATCTGAGGACTCGTGCTTAAGGTCGTGGGAACATTTGCCTGTTACAACATGCCCAGATGAGCAAAGAAGTAAAATAAAAATAAAAAAAGGAACAATCCACACGTATGACACTCGGCGATTGAAAACCAGGTACAAAAAGATGTTTTGAATCTGTAAGTTTATTCAAAATTGTGTTTTGAACAAAAACCTCAGCATGGTACAGCTTCTGCCTTGAGCAAAATACCCAAATATGTATTTCCATTTCAGAAGCTATTTTTTAAATTTTATTTCCACATCAAAATTAAAACTCCAGAAACTGCAACAATTGTGTGAACAAGAAAGAAATAAGCTGAAGCATCGTTACAGATAAAAACAAAAATAAAGGGGGAAAAAAAAACCAATCTCGGCTCAGGTCGATGGCGGACAGGTTGAAATCACGTCGAACGAGGAAAGACTAAGATGAGCCCCAGATCTTCGGGTTACCAACCCTTCAAAACGAAGAGGTCAACAAAATCGCAGACCTCAAACAGCTGAGATGGTTGGTTGCATCTGGAGATGAAATTGAAGACCAAAACAAAACGATGCAACTGCATGACGAGACCAATGGAGATGTCGACTCTGGAGAAGCGAAATATTTGGTGATCAAAGGAGAAGTGTCAAGTGGGCGCGGTACGCTGGCGTGATATATTTACAGCGAGCTCAACAAGCCAAGCAGCTTTTGGCCACCTCGACCACGTGGATTTCACGGGGATGGCGACAAGGCCTGGACCTCAGACGCGGACTTTCGCATTGACCGCAAGGCTTTCTCACGCAGCTGCTTTTCCAGGTCGTCCAGGTTTCCCCCGTCGCCTTCACTCTCCGATTCCACCTGTTAACACCAACGGCAAAAATAAAACGTAATAAAATAAACCCCACCCTAAAATAAATGGCTTCTTCTCTGAAGTTTGTTGTATCAAAAAGATGAGAATTGATACTCGAAATGGCCGTGGGTTTTCACTACAAACTATGCATTCGGGGAAAGATTTTGAAAACACGGACAGTAATGGAAGCAGAAAAAAAGCACTGGGAGAAGAAGAAAAGTAACAAAACAAAAAGAACTGCATCACATCTAAGCCTGAGAATGACCCACCCCACACACACACCCCCCTCCCCCCAAAAAAGAGCTACAATCACTAAACAGTTATAGCACAATGTAAGCATGAGAGGCTGACAATAAAAGCCTTTACAACATTTTGATTTTCATGAATAGTAAGCAACGCAAAGTGCGGTTTGTTTTTGCCACAGGTGTTTGGTTAATGTGGCTGGCCTGGTGAGGCTGGAGGTGAGCGCGAAAGCATTGGGCGAGCAGGGGAAGTGCGAGGGGGAGAGCCGAGGCCGACCTCCGCCGTACGGCTCTTCTTGTGCTTTTTGTGCTTCTTGTGTTTCTTTTCACGCTTGTGTTTCTTTTCCTTCTTCTTCTTCTTTTTCTTGGACCCGGCATCGGAGACCTGAGGAAAAACAACGTCGTGAGCAAGCCGTTGGTAAGAATGTCAGTGAGTTTGCCAAATCAAACGACTCGATCTAATTCAAAAACAAAATCATGGATCTATGGAGGTGAAGTTTGTTCAAATGGTGACTTAACTACCTGATCGAATAAGCATAAACTTGGCAGCACCTGGTGTCATGGTCTCCAAGTGATTAAAATGAAAACCTGGAATATAAAATGTTACTTGATTTTGATGTCTGTCTTAAAGAATAATAAAAGCTTTTTTGCCCAAATGTTTATCCTTGGTAAAAACACGAATGACCTTATTCTGTGTTCACACAGAAGTGGTACATCTTCGACAGAATCTAAGGCTCATGGAGGAACTGCAACACGAATAGCACGCTCACAGACAACACCAGACTTTGACTTCAGAGAAACACAGTGTAACTTCCCAGAGCACACTGGATGTACCGGTGACACCATCTTTACGACGTCGCTTTTCTCTCCACACTCAGTGGGGCACTTATGGAGAAATTTACTCCTCCCCAAGGATGACATCCCCACAGGCTTTACCCATGCTCTCTCCTTGTAAATGCTGAGGCTTAAGTAAATAAGTATCACATACCATTTATAATCCTTGGTATGACACAGCCAAGGTTGCAAATGAACCGCCAAACTACCACATTCGAGTGGATGCTCCATGATTATACCACCAAGTTTGAAATATTAATCGATAGATTAAATATGAAATTTCAGGGCTGAGGTATGTGTGGTGTGGTGTGGTATGGTGTGGTGTGGTGTGGTGTGTCAAAGGCAGTTAAGCCAGTGTAACGTGTTGATAGTGTGACTCGCTGTGAGGGTGGTCGAAAGCAATTAATGATCCCACCATATTCTGTGCTTGGCATGCAGATGAAAGTTTTTACATTGTTAATCGTTGTTGTTTTGATTGTTATCAAGTGTCCTGCAAGTTTTTGTTTACTGACCGTTTGCACCTTGTTCAAAGTGGAAATTATATATATATATATATATTTTTTTACAAATTAATTAAAAATGAAAAGCTGAAATGTTCAACTCCTTTGCTATGACATCCCAAATTGAGCTCAGGTGCATCCAATTTCCTTTAATTATCCTTAGGATGTCTCCACAACTTGAATGGAGTCCACCTGTGGCCAATGCAAATGATTGGACATGAATGATTTAGAAAGAAACACCTTTATACATGAGGTCCCACAGTTGACAGTGTGTGTCAGAGCAGAAACTCTACCATGAAGTCCAAGGAACTGTCCGTAGAACTATGAAATACAATTGTGAGGAGGCATAGATCTGGGGAAGGGTATAAAACCATTTCTACTGTGATGACGGCACACCTGGAGTTTGCAAAAACGGCACGTGAAAGACTCTGAGAGCATGAGGAAACAGATTTGGTGATCTGATGAGACAAAAATTGAACTGTTTGGCCTGAATGCAAAGCACAACATCAGGTGAAAACCAAGCACAGTTCATCACCCATCTAACACCATCCATACTGTGAAGCATGGTGGTGGCAGCATCATGCGATGGGGATGCTTTTCAACAGCAGGGACTGGGAGACTTGTCATGATCGAGGGAACAATGAATGGAGCCAAATACAGGCAAATCGTTGAGGAGAACCTGCTTCAGAGTGCAAAAAGACCTTAGACGGTGGTGAAGATTTACATTCCAACAGGATAATGACCCCAAGCATACAGCCAAAGCAACACTGGAATGGCTTCAGAACAAGAATGTGAAAGTCCTTCAGTGGCCCAGCCAAAGCACAGACTCGAATCCCATTGAGAATCTGTGGAAAGACTTGAAAATTGCTGTTCACCAACGCTCCCCATTCAACTTGACAGAGCTTGAACAAATCTGCATGGAAGAATGGGAGAAACTCCCCAAATCCAGATGTGAATAGGTGATACAGACACACTCAAGAAGACTCGAAGCTGTAATCGCTGCCAAAAGCGCTTCTACAAAGTACTGACAGAGGGGGCTGAATACTTATGTTAATTCGATATTTATGTATTTCAACTTCGAATAAATTTGTAAAAACAAATTTAAAACACGTTTTCAGTCATTATGGGATATTTTGTGTACATCGGTGACAATTTTTTTTAATTTAATCCATTTTAAATTCAGGCAAGAACACAATAAAATGTGACAAAAGTCAAGGGGTATGAATACTATTTGAAGGCACTGTATATACTGTTGTGATACCAAGTAAAATATAATAAAGCAAGAAAAAGAGCAATAAAAGATTGCAGACCCTCGCCAGGACTTGTTTTGTGTGGTGTTTGCGTAGTTTTGTGTAATGCATTTTGTTTGGTGTTTGTTTACTGGTGTGTTACGTAATTGATAATAATAGACATAACTAGAACTGCCACAGAAAAACAGATGAACTGCTGGCAGTGATAATAGGGTACCAAGACGTCCCGCTTTGATGTAACCCCGCTATGATCGGACACTGACCCTGACTCATAACATTTATTATCATTCAATTAAATTCAGAATGGTATTAAAATAAATTCAATTCAAATCAAATGGAAGACCAAATACTGGAGGTGCAACACTGCATTGGAGTCATCATAAGGAACCCGAACAAGCAAAAAGCAAAGATGAAGTCATCAGGAGGAACCTGGATAGGATTCGGGTTTCAGCTGCTACTCCTCTACCCTAGAATCCATCCAGATGCAGCCAAGTAAACCTTATTCAAAAACAAGAAAAGAAGAAGAAAAAAAAGAACGCAGATTAAAAAAATTAAATAAATCTGGCTGCCAGACCATGCGTTCTCTCAGGTTGAAATTTAAAACATATTTCCCATCACTACTAGATCATAATTGTGATGTTCCACGTCGATCGATTGAAATGGTTCAACAGAAATTTTCTTATAAGATTGTCATTCAATCCAATGTGCCTGCCAGACCATGTGACCTATCAATTATTCCTGAACACCCTGGTATCCCCAAGGCTTGTGAACGTGTGAAGTTTCCCTTCGATTTGTCCAGCCATCCTGGAGAGATGATTTTTTAAGGTTTTCGGGTAATATGGCTGCCAAATCGGTGGGAACGTTTTGTTCCTCATGGATAGGCTGTCATTGCTGTAAAGTTTTACCTTGATCTGTTCAGCCATTTCAGAGAATAAGATTTTTGAAAGCTAAAATATATA
>CM068953.1:47771495-47810044 GCA_035128595.1 Eptatretus atami
GGTTGAGGTTTTACAAATTTGTTCAAAAAAATATTAAAACTAAATACCCTAACCTATCTTTTCATCATCACACAGGTACTTCATCACCTGACATTCTCTGTCCTACTTCTTCAATCCTGTCAATCCATCCATCGATCCAGATGGTTTCATGATTTCTCCCTTATCATACTATACTGAAACGCAAAAGAAACTTACCACCTTTTAAACCTTCAAATATCAACAATAACACTGCGTGTAGTAAATGTGTGAACTTATTTGTGGACAATAGTGTCTTCACTGTCAGACAAAACGGTCACTTGAACCTTCAATGGTCACTTCATAGCACAGCTGATGAACAGCCGTTTTGACTGTCAGTGATTAGCCAAGGGGTACGGATGATTTTAATGAGCGCACGTGATGTCTTGATATTGGCTTATAAAAGGCCAGTTGCAAATGGGCATTTCAATCAACATGCCATGATTGTCAAGGGATCAACGGCAGTTGCCTTAGGCATACTGCAAGCGGATTGAGCTACCGTGAGGTGGCACGTCGCCTTGGCTGTTCACATCAGACGATATCGGCCCTGGTGGACAGAGACACCCTCCACAACTCTGCAGATGACAGACTCGATCAGGGAGGCCAAGAGTCACCACTGCAAGCAGGACAGGCAGATGGTCCTAAGTCAGATGGCTTCAGACATTGAGGACTGAGTGGGACAGAATCAGCAGCAATCCATCCAAAGACTGGTAGGCAGTGCACCGACGATGCACTGGCTGTATCCAAAACAATGGTGGCCACACACGCTATTGAAAGGGGACTGACATTGCACCCTGTGCTGTTCTGTACTGTAGAACAAACTTATGAGATGGTGTATCTTGGTCAAAAACTTGACATGTCATCATAAAATGCCAATGTTTCAATTAGCAATTGTTGGTTTGTTTTATTTTGAAACTGTTACAATTTTATTACATTTCAAACAAGTGGTAAGTTTCTTTTGCGTTTCAGTATATATACATCCCAGCTTATAAAGAGACATCCCCATCATTCCTCTCTTACTTATCAACTCTTTGGGCGATACCGAGCGAGGAGCAGAGAGAGAGCGTCGCTTTTCTTGACGTCGACGTGGAGACCGAGATGAAGATGGACTGTGGGATGGTGAGCGTGACCTCCGTCTGAAAAGATAAGGCAAGATGAGATAAGCAGGGAAACACAAAGAAAGACTCCAAAATATAAAACGAGAAGAGTCACTTGATAAAATGTTCAGGACAAAATATGATCACGTACCCAGAATGCTGGGACCAAAGTAGCCAAGTATGCAGCCAGATACAAGGAATGATGCCAAGATGCCCAAGTGGTTTAATCCGGTATTACAGTGCGGAAAATGTTCACATGCATTTTTTGCTCTATTCAAATTTGTTGAATTGGCATGAAAAAGAAGATACCTCCAAATAATTATGATTTATCCGTCCGCTGGGGGTGGGGCTTGAATAGGCTGGTGTTTTTATCATAAAAAGTGGACTGGAAGAGAAATATCTGCCTGTGGGGTCACTCCTTCGCCTCTGGATATTTTTTCTTTTATACAAGGTCAAGGCTTGTGGAAGAGATAGTACACTGATCAGATCAGGATGAAACAAAAAAAGCAACAATAGAGAGGGGGAAAACACCAACAGCAGGGTTGAAGGACAAAGTAGAGGCAGACTTGAACAAATAATGGGTGTGGGAAGGAATGAGGGGTAGGGAATGAATGGGGTGGACAAGGTGGATACATAAGCAAACTCTCAGTAAGGAAAAACTAAAAATTTGGAAGGTGGGCTGGAGGGTGGGGGAGGGGAGATCATGGGGGTAGAAAAGATAAAGGTTTTGGATTGGGAATGATCTGAGATGGTAGTGAACAGCTCTCTAGAAGATCTGGAGGGTTGAATGAGATTGAGGAGAATGTGGAAGTTAATTCCACATGTGGGGGGGGGAAGGAACGAATGAGTGGAGGTGAGTGATTCTGGATTTTGGGAGTTTCACCAGAAAGGGGTTGATTGACCACGTGTGCCATGCAGAATCCTAGGGAGACAAAGCATGCAAAAAAAGAAAGGAGGCGCTAGAAGACTGAGAGCACCGACCTGTCTGTGATGGGGAAGTGATCGGTCCATGGACTCAGTTTCATCATGGGAGATTTCAATTATCTTGAAGGCCTTGGTTTTCATGGCGTCAAGCTGAGCAAGGTGTGAGGCAGGGGTGCCAGCCCAGAGGGGAGAGCAGTACTCCATCAAGCTGCAGATGAAGGCCTTGTAGGTGGATAGCAGTTTAGGTGTGCCAAGGAAGGACTTTGTACGACACACGATACCCTGTCGGCGGACTGGCAGTGGAGGGCAATTTTGAAATGTGGTTTGCCCAAGAAATATCATGGCTGATTGTGAGACCAGAAAGTTTGAGTGACTGAACTTCCCCAAGACTATTGTTAAAGGGAAACTCAAACACATTTTTTTTGCCAATCACAAAGTGTTGCAAAAGGCCCCGGAATGTCGATTTTCGATTTTGGCAGTGACATCACACCTTAAAATCACATTGATCTGAACAGTGGCTTTACATAGAGAAAAATAGTGTACTGGATTTCGAGCTTGGATTCCGATACTGATTCCACTGTCTGATGATACTGATGAAACTGATCAGTGGGATTTTGAAGAAACGGTTAGAGACAAAATCAATGATGGAAATGCTTTCGGGGAAATTGTGGAGCCACATAGTTTTGAGCCTTGTGCGAACGATTCAGAAGAAGAAGGTGGCAGTGAAGATGGAGGTGTTAAAAATATCAAAGCGCCGGTCGCATGTTAACTCGGTTGGTTTTGCTTTTTGTTTAATTGACAGTTTATAAAGGAAGCATTTTATATTAATTGATAAATCGGTTTATATATAAAACTTGAGCAGAAATACCTATCATCACGCGGCAGCACGGAAACTGTCCAGCACACTTGGACACCATGGCAAAAATGGGTGATGAATGATTTGCCCCACCGTCGCAGGCTGACCTGGTGCCCTGTATGTTACAGGATCTTCCCGTTTCATACTTTTCCGGGATGCCATTTGTGTCCATGTCATGTCCGTGAGATGTCGATGGCCCACCGCAGAGGAGGGGGTAGTGGTGCTCGGGGGAGAGGGAGTGTGGGGTATGGTGGATATTGTGGGAGTGATGGTGGAGGTGGGGAGTGGGGGGGGGTGGTGTGGGATGGTTGATGGTTGATTGTGGGGGTGATGGTTGGGGATTGTGGGGCGATGTTGTTGGGGGATTGTGGGGGCGATGTTGATGAGGATTGTGGGGTGATGTTTGATGGGGGATTGTGGGAGTGATGGTTGATGGGGATTGTGGGTATGTGTTGATGGGGGATTGTGGGGTGATGGTTGATGGGATTGTGGGTGATGGTTTGATGGGGATTGTGGGGTGATGGTTGATGGGGATTGTGGGGTGTGGTTATGGGGGTGTGGGGGTGATGGTTGATGGGGATTGTGGGGGTGATGGTTGATGGGGGATTGTGGGGGTGATGGTTGATGGGGGATTGTGGGGGATGGTTGATGGGGGATTGTGGGGGTGATGGTTGATGGGGATTGTGGGGGTGGTGGTTGATGGGGGATTGTGGGGTGATGGTGATGGGGATTGTGGGGGTGATGGTTGATGGGGATTGTGGGGGTGATGTTGATGGGGGATTTGGGGGTGATGGTTGATGGGGATTGTGGGTGATGGTTGATGGGGATTATGGGGTGATAGTTGATGGGGGATGGTGGAGGGGGGACCCTGAAAGTTTAGCTTCCTTGGTCAAATCCTCTCAGAAGAGTAGATGATGACATACATACTTCTCCTCCACTATAAAGAGACAGTGGTTCATTTGATTTGCTGAAATTTGTGTTCATAATAGAAATTATTTTTAGGTGCTCTTTGTGTAACTGCCAGGCAATGGCAACAGGAGTTTGAGTCACTGTTCTAAGCATCTGTGTGCATATGCTGGTAACTTGGTAAAGATGGTGTTAGTTTCAAGAGACGGCTGTCTTTCCGCATAATCGTGGCGATGCTTCCTCTCTCTCAATCGTGAGGGATAACTACAAGATCCAGCCATCTCTGCTGATTCATAACAACGCTCCGTAAAATGTTCCGAGTACAAAATCAAACATTTTATAGGCCCAATCCACACTTGGGTATTTTGGACAAAGCTCGTCCAATTTCTGCAAACTTAGGGTCTTCCAGCCATTGGTGTAGCATGAAATCATCTCAGATTGCATTATTATACAAGCACCAAGGATGCATCGACTCGGCATACTTGTGGAAAATTTAAAATTATTCACCATTTGAGTTAATCGTACCGCTATGTAACCTGGAGACAGTAAAGTATGACGGTCAACTTCTGGGTGCGACGTCGTGGCTAATCCGGAGAAGAGAAGAAGATTTTGACCTTTAATCGCAGATTTACTGACTTTAATTTAGAAATCGGAAAAACTCTCATGTATCTATTTTGTAGGGTATCCAGGGATAGATTAGCATCGAGGTGGTCTGAGCATTTGGGTTCCCCTTTGAAAAAGTAGATGGGAGGTTTGCCAGGCAGTCCTTTTGGGGGGGGAGAGAGACAAAGAGAGAAGAGGAGAGAAAAGGAGAGAAGAAGAGACAAAGAGGACAAGAGAGAGAGAAGAGAAGAGAAAGAGAGAGAAAGAGAGAGGAAGAGAGAGAAGAGAGAAGAAAGAGAGAGAGAAGAGAGAGGAAGAGAGAGGAAGAGAGAGGAAGAGAGGGGAGAGAGGAAGAGAGGAAGAGAGAGGAAGAGAGGGAAGAAGATAGAGATAGACGGAGAGGAGAGATACGGAGAGAGAGAGAGTACGGAGAGAGAGACGGAGACGGAGACAGAGACAGAGACAGAGAGAGAGAATGTGTGAGAGTGTGCGTGTGATTTGTCAGGATTGAAAGACATATTCCGAGTGTTGAACCAGTTTGTTATTCTGTCAAGGTCTGAAGAGAGGGAAGAGGCTGCTGCCTGCTTGTCTGAAGGATGACGTATGCCATGGCAGAGGGTGGAGTCATCAGCAAATAGATAAAGGGATTTTCCAGAAGGTCAGGGAGATCGTTAATGAAGATTCGGATAATATTGGCCAAAACAGTACTTTAGGGTACTCCAGCCTTCACATGGAGAGGAGATGAAAGGGCTCTGTTGAGAGTTCACACGTTCACTACAAGAGAGGAGGAAGTCGGTAATCTAAGAGTGCAGTTGGCCTTGGATTCCATTGGCAGACAGTTTGGAGAGCAAGGCAGGATGCCAGACTGTATCGAAAGCACGAGACATGCCCAAAGAGACAGCCCTGATCTCATATCTGACATTGAGGGCCTCCATCCATTGTTGGGAGAGCAGGAGCAGCATGTCCCCAAGGTGGAGTGACGTTGTCTGAATCCAAATTGGTGATTTTGAGATGGGGCTGTTGGAGAATCGGAAGGTTTTCATATCAATTGCAATGACACTGTGACCTTGTCATGACTTAATGGACAAATAATTGAGTGTATTTATACATACAGATGCCTTATGCCCTTCTTCATTCCATCATGATACTCAGGTGACCAGACTTCATACATATTACACACACCCAACAGAGTGAGATACTTAAGATATTGATGCAGGTATTGGACGAGGTACTACTATCGGAATGGATGCACCATAAACACAGGTGCTATGCTCAATTTGAGGACAAGTTTGGTGTCAGCAACCACGGTAATCCCAGTTCCAACTGAACAGCGCAAATCAATGGTGTAACAGCTAAAATAATCGTTTTCGGAAATCACGCAAAGTCTCACGGCCCTGGTGTTTCACCACAGGCATGCTCACCCCACTAGTCCCTGGTGGTGAGTGTCAGAGCTCTGAGAGTACTTAGAAGAGTGTCCATCTTGGGCCCAATGCATTTTGCTTGAGGAAGTTTAAAATGTTTATTTTTTGGACTAATGTAACTCATTCAGAGATCTTTGTGAAGGCCCCACATAATTTGTAGAATGGGGAGGTTTTTCTCCCAATCAATCAATTTCCATTTAATCGCATATTTATATTGAGAATGAGTCTAAAGCCTCTTCAAGTTAACGTAACCGACTTGTGTTTTAATTTCACTTTACATTATTGACACAAACTTGTTTGGTTATTGACAATATTGTGAAGCATACAATATTTGCTCCGATTAACTTGCTACGCAATATGGCAGATGTGTTGAATATTATGTGAGATGGTGTCATCATGGTAAATGGTCTATACCAAGACCGTAAGACCAAACAGTCTGGTCAGTCAAGTAAGGAATACCTGCGACGGAGAGGTGGAGGAGAACGAGCAGACCTCCTGTGGCTGCGTCCATGTGATATAGGACGGCGATAGCGGCGCGGAGATTGTCGGTGGGTGGAATGGTAACGTGGTGGGCTGCGGTGCCGTGGGGAGACTCGTCGCCGACGAGGGGAACCACGATGCCTAGAGCGCGACCTGATATGAGTAGGAGAGTGGAAAAGCTGATTAGCTTGGATGTACACCTAATACCTCACAATGAAAGAGATAACACTGTTATCATCAATGAAAACAGAAACTGTGATCATTTTGGCACAAGGTGTGATCGCTTGGCTGTTCGCACCACATATGTACCCTTTTCACATCAAAAGCATACCCAAGACACCATGCGATTCAGTTCACGCAATATTGCTCAAGCATGGCTTTTGTGTGGAAACAGCATATACATGAAGCAGCAATGGAAACTTTTCACCAACATGCCTTTACATTGTGACCAAAATGTCTCAACCATAGGACAGCAAATTTTGAAAGCAATGTTGAACAACATTCATGCATGTGTGAATAAAAGAAAATATAAACATGTAAACTAGAGCTAGAATGGAGAGGAAACCTACCGGGAACGTGAGCGATGACGACGTCTGCGCGAGCGCGAGCGTGAGCGAGAATGAGAGTGTGAGTGAGAGTGATGTCTTGGTTTCTTTCGTTCCTTCTCTTGGCTTTTTTCCTGCACAACCGCCTCCTTGCTCTCGGCGACGACGATAGGCCCTCCAGAATGACCGTCCACCTTGACACTGTCGCTGCCACAAAGGGCAAGCCAGTCATTTCAAGCTTGAAATAAAAAAAAAACTTTTTACAAAATAAAACTAGAGTTCATAGAACATGAAACCCTGCGCAGTTACTCCAATTTTAATAAAATAATTATTTTAACGATCGTCAAAATAAATAAAAAACCTGAAAGTTTAATGCTATTGAAGTAGACCAGAAGCAGTCCCAAATACCACCCTTACACACCACCCCCATTGAACCTTTATTAGTCCCCTACCGGTTTCACCGGAGGGGAGTATAGGTTTGCTCCTCATATATCCCACCTGTGGTTTTTCAGACTTTTTTCCCCATACAAATTGACATATAAAACTGAAACTTGGTACATGGTTTTATTACGATGAGTCACAGAATAAGTTCAAGTTTCAGGGAGTTTTGTCAATTTTTCACAGAGATGCCATTTTTAAAACTGGAAAATATCACATATTATGCATGGGTCAGCATTCAGCTGCCTTGACTCCACTCCACTGCTTTAAACCAATTGGTTGGACAGTTGTCCTGACTCCAACCCAATAAAATCATGCACCACCATTGCCAGACGTAGCGCTTCTGCCAGACATAGCACTTTGCATTCAGGCCAACGAGTTAATTTTTCGTCTCATCAGAACACAGAATCTCTTGCTACATGCTCTCAGAGTCTTTCACATGCCTTTTGATAACTCCAGGTGTGCTGTCATGTGCCTTCCTCTCAGGAGTAGCTTCCGTCTGACCACTCTCCCATGAAGCCAAGATGTGTGAAGTGCTGCAGAGATTGTTTTCCTTCCGGCAGGTTCTCCCATCTCAGCCAAGGAACTCTGTAGTACTATCAGAGTGGTCATTGGGTTCTTGGTCACCTTCCTATCCAAGGTCCTTCTTTCCCAGTTGCTCAGTTTGGTCGGACGGCAAGCTCTAGGAAGAGTCTGGGTAATTCCATATTCTTTCCATTTCCTGATGATGGAGCTCACTGTGTTCTTGGGAACTTTCAACACTCCCAGAAATTGTTTTATACTCTTCCCCAGATCTATGCCTCCTCACAATTCTATCTCGGAGTTCTACGGACAGTTCCTTGGACTTCATGGTAGAGTTTCTGCTTTGACATGCACTGTCAACTGTGGGACCTTATATAGAAAGGTTTGTTTCTTTCTAAATCATGTCCAATCAATTGAATTGGCCACAGGTGGACTCTAATCAAGACATCTCAAGGATGATCAAAGGAAATTGGATGCACCCGAGCTCAATTTGGAGTGTCATCGCAAAGAGTTATGCCATTTTTGCTTAAAAATTCTGTATAGATCAGTGATAAAAAGTTTAAATGTAATCCATTTTAAATTCAGGCTGTAATACAACAAAATGTGACAAAAGTCGAGTGGTGTGAATACTTTCTGAAGGCACTGTACATGAGGTTATTTAATACAAAATAGGCAAAGCCGAGAAAGGAACGAAACACAGTGCGTTAGAGGGTTCTTCTTCTTCATTATTGTTCCAGTATCAGCTCAAGTGTGCATGAAAGCAAACTAATTTTTATCTCTGGTTGGTTATCCCAGTTGTCGTTATTGGTTTATAGTCCAAAAAATATCATTAAATGGAAATTGCTTTTCCTTTTATTTCGCCGACTAAACCCAAACACAGTGGGTTATAGGTTTCTTCTTCATTCGGCTAGGAAGGGGACATGGATTGCAAAGCAATTCTCACTCTTTTTTAAATTGAAGCAGTGCAAAACTGGAGGTTGTTGGAAGTATTATGACGGACGATTTGTGTACGACAGTGTTCAGGTATGTAATTGAATTAAAATAAAATAAAGATTGTAAAAGACATATAAATGAATGAATTCCAGGTTTTACCACCATTTTCTGTAGTGTCTATGACACAACCCTATCCAACACATTACATGAGTTATTCATGCCTGTTGTGTGTGTGCATTATGACATCGTTAAAAACAGTACGTTTTCTGTTTGGAATGATTTATCAATTTTGTTTGACTGCAAAAAGACAGAGTAAAAATATTATCTCACTCCTCTCGACGCATGTGCAATCGGGACGAATTCAGAGAAAAAGTACGGTAAAACAAAAGACTTGTCTTCCTATTCATGTTCACATTCATGTTCAAAATATACTGTACCATTCAATTTAAATAAGCTGTTCCTCGATCATAAACTGACAAGACAGACGGACTGACAGACAGACATGAACCAATTGCTTAACCCCGCTTTTAATCCTGAACCCCTATCACTGCCAAGGTAAGTGAATCTCTCCACGACCTCAACATCCTCACCACAAACCAGGGCCACCAGACAAGGGACAAAGCAGCATCAAAGATGTCATTGAAAGCCTGGATCCCTGAACCCTTAACAGTGACTCAAACACCTGTTGCATTGCCCGGCAGTTACCACAAGAACCTGAAAAAACCACACAGAGCAGCGGTCGCTGCGTCCAATCCCGCCGTACTCCAGGGGCCTCCGTCTGGCCATCTCCCAGCAGATCCTGGCCCATCCCATCTCCATGAGATGCCGATCAACCTGCTGCAACCACGAGGCACGTGGTCGGCCCATTGGCCTCCTCCACTCACGAGACTCCTTCGCTGAGAGAATCTGGTGAGCAGGATCAGCGTCAGGAAAACGAGCCACATGTCCATACAGCCGCAGCTGACGCTCATGGACTATGCAGTAACAAATCTCATTTGAGTCTCTCTCAGCAACCGCTCGTTGGACACAAAGTCCGACCAGCGATAGCCAAGGATTCTCCGGAGAAACCTGGTACTAAAGGAATCAAGTCTCCTCTCAGATCCTTGTCAGAGTCCAAGTCTCGCATCCATAGTGCAAGACTGGAAGCACCAAGGACCTGAAGACTCGGACATTCGTCCTCCGCACAGGTACCGGCAGTGCCACACCCCATGATCCAGTGAATCCTGACTCCCCAGGCCCGACCCAGAGTCTATTGACCTCTAGCTCACAGCCCAGAGACATGAATATCCTACCAAGGTAAGTGAATCTCTCCACGACCTCAACATCCTCACACAAACAGGCACAGACAGACAGCAGCATCAAAGATGTCATTGAAAGCCTGGATCTTAGTTTTGACCCAGGAAACCGTAATCCCAGCGGCTCTGACTCCTCATTCAGCACCTCGAGGGCCCCCAAAAGATATCTAAAGTCTCAACAAAGATGACTGCATCATCTGCGAAATCAAGGTCAGAGATATTGACATTCCCAAATGATGAACCGCAGCTTGACTCTCCGACATCTTCCCTAGAATCCAGTCCAAAGTGGTGAAAAGTGTGGGGGCCAGTACACACCCCTGACGAACTCCAGTAACAAATGAAAATAAGTCAGAGATGGTACCCCCACACACCATCTCAGTACCAGAGTAGAGTTCAGACATCAGATCGATCAGTTTTGGTGGCACCCCACGAAGACCAAGAATCCTCCAGAGGGAATCCCGATTCACTGAATCGAAGCTTTACAGAGATAAACATCGGCTGCAAGCAGCCCCTGCAAACTTCTTGTCTGCTCGGTGAGGACCCGAAGAGCAAGGATACGTCAATCATTGACCTCTTTGGTAAAGCCTGACTGCTCTGGACGCTGGTGCTCAAAACATATGGGGGCGAAACCCATCAAGAATTATCCGAGCAAAGACCTTGCCCGGCACTGAGAGCAGCGTCACCCCTCGGTAGTTGATGCAGTCTTGGGGATCACCCTTCCCTTCCAGAGAGGACAACAAGGCCCCTCTTCCAGTCAGTTGGGATGATGCCTGTGTTCCAGGCAGAGCACAAAACTGCATACAACGACACGAGTGCAGCATTTCCACCAGCCTTGAGAAGTTCAGCATGGATGCCACAGATCCCTGGAGCTTTACCCCATTTCAACCAGCACTGCAGCCTGTGTTTCCACAAGCGAAGGTGGACCACAGTTGATTGGAGGTCAGCAACAGGGATTGTAACACCCCTGACGTCCAACTCGACAGCTGGTGGATCAGCCTGGTCCAACCGCTCAAAGTAACCGGCACAGCGGGCCTTCACTTCGGACTCCTCTGTCAAGAGCCTACCACCCTCTGCTCGAACTGCAGTACACCAAGGGATGGGCTTGGATGAACGCAATGCGTGAATTCCCCTGTAAGCAGGAGAGAATCCCTGACCACAGGTGATGCTCTACCCCCTCACAGATTCCTTGCACATAGGCTCCTTGTCCACCCTTAGCGCACTACAGTTTTACGCCTCAGCTCCCTGAACAGCTCAGCTCTGCCATTCAGCCTGGTCCTGCGACTCTGTCAATGATATCCAGTGTCCCTTGAGAGACAAAATTCTTTTTGCCCTGCGGTGAGTTCCAAGACATCCACGGCAACATCAAGGACGGTGGTCTTGAAGGCACTCCACAACTCTTCAGGACCTCCCAAAGCACCCAGACCCCCCAAATCTCCACTCAGCTTGTTCGCAAAATCCTTAGCTACCCTCTCATCCTTAGCTTGCCAACATCCAGCCTAGGCTGGGATGGTACATTCTCCTGGATTTAAGGTGCAACTTCAGAGTTGCCACAACAAGCGTGGGTCAGTATTGAGGAACTGAGCACTGCGGTAGACCCTGCAGTTCTGGATCATCCTCCAGCGACCATCAACGAGGACATGGTCAATCTCCTTTGCCACACCGCCAGCGTTAGAATACCAAGTCCAGCGATGAGCTTGGGGGCGCTGAAAAACCATGAACAGCCACCCTAAGTCCATGACTTCTTGCAAAGTCAAGGAAATTAGTGCTATTCTGGTTCATAGTTCCTGACCCATGGGAAGAACACACGTCTCATAACCATCCCTATCAGTTCCAGATCAGATTGAAATCCCCAAGACTAGAAGTGTATCTCGTCTGGGGCACTGATCAACCACAGACTCGAGCGGGTGTAGAATGCGTCCTTCACGGTAAGATCACTCACCTAGTCGGAGCAAAACAGAGACCAGGGAAATGACACCTAGGAGTGACGAATCCTTAGTCTCATAATACGCTCGTTTGCCGGTGTTAACTCAATTATCAGTGGATCAGCTTATGGACACAGCTACAGCAACTCCTTGGGAATGGTAACCATCAGAGCGACCAGACCAATAGTCGGTGTAACCACCGCCATGATCTCGCCGCAATCCAGTCTCCGAACCTCAGAGAGTGCTGCAATACCGATGTCCAACGCTTTTAGCTCAGATATAACAGACAGGTGATCATCCTCTCTTAAGGCCCTGTCACACCTTGAGATTTAGCCAGCGTATGCCTGACGTATGCAAAATTTGGCTAAAACGCTGGCACACGTCAATACGTTATGGGTAAGTTTGTATACGTTAAGAGCACGCTGGCATACGTCATATTACGTTGGCATACGTCGTAAGTTACGTTGCCGTGTTAGACAAATTTTCCATGCTTGAATTTTTCGACGTATGCCAGTTATGACTACAGCACGTTCTGCATAATGCTGGCCATTAGTTGTAGGCACGTTACGCGATCGTTGAACCCGTTACTTGTAAGTTACTCATAAGTCGAAACACGTCGAGGTAATGTTTAGCATACCGAAACTATTTCTAACCTATGAGTAACGTGTTGTAGGCACGTTACGCGATCGTTGACACACATCGGTTACTTGTACGTTACTCATAAGTCGAAACACGTCAATGTAATGGTTAGCTCAGTTGTCCAGACTCCCTGTTTTTTTTACTTTTTTTTTTCTTCGGTATGACGGTGATGTTAAAACTTCGATTTCTTAGTGCGGTTATATATTAATATAATTAAAGGCTGCCCTCAACGATTTAAATCATAAACCACACTAGAGATGAAGTGTTAACATCACCGTCATACCGAAGAAAAAAAAAGTAAAAAAAACAGGGAGTCTGGAACACTGACGCTAACCATTACTGACGTGTTTCGACTTATGAGTAACGTACAAGTAACGTTGTCGACGTGTGTCAACGATCGCGTAACGTGCCTACAAATTATGCCAGCGTATGCGGAATGTGTGTCATACGTGAGTAGTCGAGGAATTTTCAACATGCTGAAAATTTCTGACGTACTCGGCGTATGACGACGTTATGCCAGCGTACTACGACGTATGCCAGCGTGCTATTAACGTATACAAAACTTACCCATAACGTATTCGACGTGTGCCAGCTTGGTTGGCAAATTTTTCATACGTCGGCATACGCTGACTAAAACGTCAAGGTGTGACAGCGGCTTCACACTTCGATGTCTAGTGCGGTTATGATTTGAATCGTGAGCCGCAGCCTATGAATAGCCTACGCCACGTGATCGTCGGCAATACGCTGCCGCGCTATGCATAAGTTACACTTTTTGTTGGCATAGGTTGTGAACGCGACAACACGCTCAGCATTCTTGGTATAAGTTATCTATATGTGATTAAAACGTTCTGTGTACGTTACTAATACGTTATGCATACGTCCAGCACGTTATTATACGCCCAAATTTTTTTTAAAACATCAATAGTTCAGCGTACGCCAGCGTTTTACATACATTTTGAGACCTTGCCATACGCTGGCTAAAACGTCAAGTGTGACAGGGCCTTTATGGATAGGACATCTGCACCAACCCAAAGGGACAGCCTCAGGTTAACCCAAGGAGACCGCCGTCTGGTGGACGACACTTCAGCACCACTCCGACACACTCTCCCGCAATTCGACCCGGGAATGTTACCCCGTGGTTTCGCTCCTATCATCAAAGATTGGGGGGGCCCGAAGGCTTTGCCCAATCCCGTCATCCAGTGAGCTGCCCTGCGAGAGGGGAGCTGCACAGGAGGTACTCCCACGGAGTGGGTTTTCAGATATCTTGCGTTTTTGTGTTTTGCGGAATGAAGGATTTACGGTGGCCAGAGTGCAAATCTGCCACCAACCTCCTAATAAGAAGTAACCCAACTGCAGGGGACGTCCGTGGACACTAGATAGGATGGCCGTTGGCTCACAAGGAGCTCTCCGCCCTTTGACAGGGTTTGTTTTTAATCCTGCTGGGTGTCCATATCCAAACACCCTCCTCACCAAAAAACCTGGTGGGGGAGATGGTTTAGTCGCCGACAACCCAACCATGGAACAAGGTTTAAATTTAAAAACAGGTTTACATGATACCTGTAGCAAGTCACAGATCTAATCTTGCCTGACCTGAACCCCTTGAGTGAGGGGAAAATGACAAGTGATGAACCAAGCATTTCAATCATGCATAGAGTTAGTAAACCAGCACAAGAGTGAAGGAAGTGCTAATTATTGGTTACTTTGACCAGGAGATTCAACTTGCGGTGAAGCATCCATGACCATAAAAAAAAGGGACAATTATATGTTTGTGAACTGGGGAAGATGAATGTAAGAATCTGGTTAAAAAAAATACAATGAAAACTGGTTTTACCTCGAGCAGAACATGTGCTACCATAACAGGAAATATACAAATTAAAATGTTCCAATGCCCACCTTGTAGTTGAAGTGACTTCAGGTAAGGGTGATTCACTCTGGGGTTTTGCTGATTGATCAGGGATTACAAGGGGTGATTGATGGCCAGTGCCCAACAACTCACTGCCCACTGCAATGTTTGGCTGAGTCAGAGTAGGTTGCCCAATCAAGAAGACAGACTTCTCAGAATGGTCGACCGGCGGAAGTTCGTTGGATGGCGGTGGTACCGGAGTAGGAGATGCTTGTGGGGAGGGAGAAGAGCTGTGCCGATGACGCCCCCTCGAGCGGGATCGTGAGCGAGATGGCGAGCGGGATCGAGTGAATGAACGTTTTCTGGAACTGAGGGGAGAGGGATGGAATCGAAAGAGAAATGGAATAACTTTTCTATTTACGAATAACAATCCCGAGATTCCTTACAAACTAGAAAGTTACATTTCCATCTATTTTAATGACAGGAAAATTGAACGGCACTCTTCGACAGATATGCCTGCGCCCACATTATTATTGTAGGCATTTATGTTAAAAAATAGGGCTGCCGAACCACGTGACTGATGATGTCATCAATGTTTTTCCCCACATACAATTTAGCCTGAGATTACCCTCAAAATTTTTCATATTGACTGGATAAAGCATTCGTCGTATGCAATTATGATGTCATAACGAAGCCACCGATGACATAATCAAAAAAAAACATCACACTTATTTCCCATGGGGAGTACTTGACATGCACCAAGTTTCGATTTTGTCCATGGAGCAGTTTCAGAGAAACAGAGGTCCAAAGTTTTTGCATTTTTCCAACATGGCTGCCACACCACGTGCCATATGACGTCATAATTATCATTAAAACATTCCACATGAGTAGTTGCACCTATGATCACAATTTAGTGTCAATTAGAAAAGCGGTTGCAAAGCAAACTGAGAAAACTAGAAGAGCACTTGGTAGAGCGCATTCCTCCACCAAGTAATGCCTGGTCAAAGAGAACATATTGGGCCCAATACATTTTTGAAATATCATGCTATATATCGTTTTTGGTCCAATCTTTCAATGAAGAATCAGTTTAAAAATGAAATAATTCTTGTATCCAGATCCGGATCTTCACCAAAACTGAATCAATTCGTTGTGGTTACACAACCAACCTGTCCACCAAGTTTCATCTGAATCCGTCCACAACTTTTTGAGATATCGTGTTGTATATTAGTTTAGCCCTATCTCTCGATGGTGAAGAATCACTTTAAATAATTCTAGAAGGCGGATCCGGCTCTTTACCAAAATCAAATCAGTTCGTCCTTGTCAAACACCCTTCCCTGCCCACCAAATTTCATTAGGAGCCGTAAACAACTTTTTGAGATATTCCTGCACACAGACAAGCAGACAAACAAATAAACAGACAAACAGACAGAGAGTGGTGAAAACATAACCTCCTTCACCTTCGGTGGCAGAAGTAATTAGCACGGATGGACTTCTCGGAAACAAGCCTCCGGCGACTTCGTCAGCAGAGGCATAAAAATGTCAATAAGTCATTTGTGAAACTAATTTTAAAGGACATTACCCAGGAATATATAACATAAAAAGTTGGGAAAAGGAGGGGGGAGTCTCAAGAACATATGGTTCAAATGTAAAATGATTGCATCCAATAATGACGGAGGCATGAGCGAATTGGTTGGCTGGGTTGGGTGGTAGTGCATGCAGAATCCCACCAGAATTGGTGGTAGATGACAATCCCAATAAAAGATATATTTGGAATTTTTTTTTTCCTGTTTTATCAATCTCAATGAAGTTATCTCATGTGTTAAAGACACAATCAAGTTTCTTGTAAGCTCTCCTTGTTTTGTATTAATGTAGAATATAAAATGTGTAAAATCTTGCATTTTCCATTCGCTTCAGAACATTAATTATATATTTCCTGCCCATGTGCTTTAAGCCATTTAGTCGGTCATGCCTGTGCACCATCCACACATTTCCGTAATGGATCATTTTACATCCCTTTACGTGATAATCGCATTTTAATATCAATTACATCTCATCAACATCTCAAAAACTTTGCTTGTAAAAATAAATCGCAACTTTCATCGCGTGTATCCACACTGTTAACCATGCACACAGTTTTGGATATCACAATCCTTTACTCTCCTCACATTGCAATTACATATTTAGAATGCAAATAGTACGTTGCAACATGTAAACATTTCAAAATCTTGTACAATTTTTAACACACAAAGTTGACAGTGTGATCCAGCGGGATTGTGTATTAAAATGCATGTTTTGATTCATATTAATGAGTAGGTGTCAGTAAGGCCTAGAGGTATGCACACTCACCTCCAAGCTGCTGAGCCTGGATTTGAATCTCTGCCCAGTTACAAACTGTCATCCTGGAGTTTGATGGGCAGGGTGATTCATCAATGTGTGTGCCGTCCCTTGGATGGACATTAAATAGGCATCCCATCTGCCGGCATTAGCTAGCGGACGTTAAACATCCCATTGTGTCCTTTGCAAAGAGTAAGCGAGCTATCGCCAGCAACATGGCCAAATTCCTAATTCCTGCAATAACTACTGCTGGGAAGACAATGGCAAACCACGCAGTTTAATACTTGCCAGGAAACTATTTCAGCAGCACTAACGCTCTGTCACAGAGTACGGTACATCAGAATCAGATTGTACCGGTAAGACTACCAAAGGTGCGAAACATTTCAATGAAATACCTGTGCTACAATTCATCAATGCACAAGGTGAGCCCTGATGAAGGAAGGGAAACTGGGATGGTGATCCCATGTTACATAACTGAAATTGCTGGTTCTTTTCACTGATTTGCAGCCATTAAAGGCAGGCAAGCAGTACATTGCAAAACTTTTCTTGTCCATGCATTTCCTCCAGGGGATGATTCTGTAACAGGACTCGCATTGGGTTTATGTGTTGCACTGAGCCAAGCGTCTTAGGCTGTAGAGAACCGAAAGGCAGCATTTTACGCGATGAGAATTTCAATTCTCATTCATATTTAAACATTCACTTAAGAAAAGGAGGGAATTTGTTTCAAACCACAACAGGCAATAACTTGAAGCGAGTTTGTTTACTTACGATCACTTCTGGATAGCGCGTGTTATACGTTTATCCTTTTAAACTCACATTTGCTATGTACACACAAAGTTGTTAAAATGTACAAGTTCCTCGTAAATGTTAAATAGCTTTCTCCGCAATCGAAACACCAGCAAAAAAATTTATTCCCCAACAGACTTACCTTTGGACATCTCTGCACTCTTATGACAAACAAACATTTTCAGTTTGGCCAAAGAAGTTTGCAGACTCTTTAGCAACTACAGATGTTCTGGCTATGTGGTGGTATTGGATCATAAAGACCAAATTCGAATTTGCACATCATTCAGGGAAAGGCTGGGGGGAGAGGTGTCAACAGTTCACATTCCAAATGGAGAACAGAGATAGCTCCAAAGCATTAACCTGTATAACATTTTACCCCAAGTACATGGAGATGTAAGCATCAGCTTGCATCAGCCTGAATTCTTTTTCTGAACTCAAATGCTGTTCTCCGAAATACGGATGAGCACTTCACCAGTTTTCATTTTGTTTGATGAAGAATGTTCTCTTCAAGCATCCTAGAGGTTTATCTTTACATAGTGTATTTTGTATTAATTTTTTTTCCTGACTGCATAACCCCCCCAATTACAGCTCACGTTTATATAACAATAAATAAATAAATAAAGATAAAACTCTGGCGAATACCAACCCGAGAACACCAGTGTCGTTTTGTCCCCCCAAATTGTCATTGCTAAAATTGATATAAATTGCTGAAATAAAACTACAAAGCGAACATAAACTCCATAAAATATTACGATCCAGTTTTATTTTGCACAAATACCGTGCTCCAACCTGGACATGTCTTGGAAACGTCTTGCAACTTCATCTCCTTAACATCCTTCAGTAATGCTGGGCCAACAATATGCATCATCCCTGCAAGTTTGATAAGAGTGATACAGCCGACTCAAAATAGTACGTGAGACACTGACAAATTTCTTAAATTTTATTATTAGTGATAAAAAACACCCATTTGATTTCAAGATCCAAATGGGTCTTAACATCGGGGAGGGGGTAGAAGATGGGGAAGAATGCATCATTATTGTAGGTACATCCAGATTCACATCAAAAACAAAAATTATTTTCTTGTCTAACAATTTTACATCACAAAACAAGTACGTTTGCCGAATGACGTTTCCAATCCAAATACAGCAAGTTCTCAATATACTATATCAAATACCAAAATGGTACTGGGTTTGTGCTGTCAATTTCACCGATGATTTATCAACAGCTTTTGCGAAGTAGCAATGTGACTGAATGAACAAACTTCACAGTTCCATTCTTTAAAAGCTTTACTTTTGAGGGATAGGAAGAGGGATAAGCGGGATAGCTGCCGAGCTATATGTTTACAGTGGTGCAGTGACCGGCTTGTTATGTTGAGGTTTGCCAGCAATCTGCTTTAATTCCTCTGGATGTTTGTTGCTCCTGTTACTTGACTTTGAGCTGTATCTGCTTTCTCCTTCGGCAGTCAAGCACGACAATTCCTGAACATGGCAGTAGGGAACACGATGCAGTGTGTGCAGCCTGACTTTACAAACTTCATCCCCGACCATCAAGGTCTTGTTCTTGGACTATTTTCCATTTCTACCTCTATTTTATGCTGTTCTGTACTTGTCTTTACTGTACTACCTTTCATCCTAGTTTTACCTGAAATGTTCTTTCATAATTCCTTTACAACTAGCGTTCATAGAACACCTTACCCCATGAGGTCTTGAGGGAAAAAAAGACGTGGGAAGGGTTTTTATATAATTCTTGCTTTGTGTTTTGGCACTTAACAAACAGCAAGAGGCACCACCACATCTATCCAAATGCTGAATCTCACAGTTACTTGGCCCTCAAGGCATGAGACGGCATAAACATTTTTTCATCTGGGATACGTTCCATAAAACCACAAAGAACAATGAAGGGGCATTCCATGTCAAGTGTACACACCCTCCCGACACTAATACCTCATGTTCTCCCCATATCTTGGTCATTTATTCACTTGGGTGAAAAAACTCAAAATACCAACTTTTAGACCCTGTGGGCCCATCGGGGCCCATTTTAGGGCCCCCCAAATTTGGGCGCCCCGGCTGCCCACAATCTTCCAGAGGCCATATCACAGGTTGTAGTGGTCCGATTTGGCTGATCTTGGTATCAAAATGCTCGTAAAAGCGAGATATTTCGAATCGCGTAAAGTAAAATCACTCAGAAACAGTAATTCAAAAAGTTATAGTTTGGGGCGCCCTTGACTTGGGCCGCTCCCAGCCAACCGATGGTCCCGATTTTTTCGTGTGAGAATACCCTTCATATATTCAAACACCTCGCATAAATGAAAATGGGATCCCAATGGGTTCAAGCATGGCAAAGATTTATGTTGGGGACTCGGGTGCTGGACACACAATATGCCACAATACATACTGTCAAATAAAACATTGGTTGGCAAAAAATCTTGACTATAATATGCTAGGAAAACTCTTACTCATACTAGTATCGCTTCCAGTTCCTGCATGTGCATGTGGAAAATTTATGTGCAATATACTGATATAGTGTATTGGAAATCTTGTGTTCAAATATTGGCTATGTATGTGGCGTATTGTGTGTCCAGCACCCGAGTCCCCAACATAAAATCTTGCCATGCGTGAACTCATTGGGATCCATTTTCATTTATGCTGAGGTGTTGGAGTATATGAAGGGGTATTCTCACACGAAAAATGGGACATCATTTGGCTGGGGAGCGGGGGCCAAGGTCAAAGGCGCCCCAAACTATAACTTTTTGAATTACTGTTTCGGAGTGATTTTACTTTACGCGATTCGAAAGATCTCGCTTTTACGAGCTTTTGATACCAAGATCAGCCAAATCGGACCACTACAACCTGTGATATGGCCTCTGGAAGATTGTGGGGCAGCCGGGGGCGCCCAAATTTTGGGGGGCCCCTAAAATGGGCCCCGATTGGCCCACAGGTCTAAAAGTTGGTATTTTGAGTTTTTTCACCCAAGTGAATAAATGACCAACATATGGGGAGAAAATGAGGTATTAGTGTCGGGAGGGTGTGTACACTTGACATGGAATGCCCCTGAAACGACTAAAAGCGGGACAATTTTTTCGGGGTGTGTGTGTGTGTGTGTGTGTGTGTTGTGTTGTGGTGTGTGTCCTCCAAAACCATGAAACCTAGCAGCATTAAACTTTGCATGCATTCAAAGAAAACTACAAGGAAGTGCTTGACTGAAAATTGGGTGTTTGTGTGAATTAAAACATTTGAAGATAATTAACGGCCTTCTTTAATTATATCCTTTATCAGGCACCATCCTTGGCCACCTTGCTCTCTGGGGTCTTTTGGCGTATCCTGGGTTACCCGCCTGGGATCTGAAACCACCATGTTTTATGGCCTGCTCAACCATGTCTTGACTTGGAACAGGCCGCAACGATTTCTTAACGATAAAGTTTATTTTTCACTTTCGTCACTTATATTATCGAATGCCTGTTCATCATAGCTACGAATCGCTGGATACATCGCTTTTGTAAGTGCAAGAGTTTTCAACTTAGGAGCTTGGAACGATTTCATGCATGAAATGATGCAACTTTCCACAATCTACTCTCACGGACTAATTAAAGTACATCATTGAAATATTATTTTGGCTTTGAGGATCGGATATCGTCTGGACTAAATAAGTGTCGAAATCCAGAGTGAAATCTGATAATTTGAAGAAATAACGAGACATAACCGAGTCTATATTCCTATTTCCTTTAAGCAAGCAAGGCTATGATCCCTCCTTCTCCATACATACACAAGAAAATGTGAAATTTCCAAAGCATTATATTTATCATTTTCTACTGTTTGGAGAATTATATTGAGTGAACAAAATATTTAGGAATGTACCAAAATTAACCAGCTTCATTGAACTGTATGATTTAATGCATTCACTGCTTGACCTCACCCCCTGTCCCACAGAGGCACTGCTTATCCATAGTGTCCACCAGATCTGTGTCTATATTTTCGGAGGTTTCGCGAGATGCTCTACAGGGAATCAAAGCAAACCTGGTGAAAACGGACGTTTTAAAATAAAGCTATAACATTTGCACGGAACGCGAACCAATGTACCACGTGACGTGTACACAGCTGAGCAGGCAATGTGGTGGATTACCTGCAATGTTTATTTCACGGGCGATTAAACTTTGCGATGTCTCCAGGGTTGTTCTATGTTAAACAGCAACTACTTTGTGGCTAAAGTTATTATTTGAACAAATTCATTTAATTTCTTTAACTGCTGTGGGTGCGGTGAAGACTGGTTTTAAAGTTAAAGGGCTCCTTTATGGTATGCAGCTGCAGTCTGGCCAGCGTTCCTTATCAACCATTTAATGGGAATGCTTCCTTGAGTGCTTAAGCCACTTGCCAAACGCTCTGCAGTCGATAGCGGTACAGTTCGTGTCGCGATCGGGATGTTCAGTCGGCAGTTGCTATAAGGTAGAGGTACATGATTTACAAAGGTTATATGGTTTCTTTGTAAGTTTCAAAGCAAAATATATTTGATAACACCCGATTTCTGAGCCGTTGGCAGTATTAACATTTCTAAATTGCAGAGCCAAATTTTTTTTCAACCCATCACATGATGATTGGCAGCCATTTAAAAAGATTAATGTTTTTGCACATTTCCAAGAAACGTCTATAATGCAAATCTTTTTATTGTTTGTTTATTAAAATTCCCCCAAAACAAGAGCAAAAGCTACTCAAGGTTTTTGGGTTGTATACAGTACGTACTACTGTAGTCGGTAATCACACTGACTCAAATCTGCCGATTCCTGAAGAATTGCCGACATCGGCCAAGCACACGGGCAACGGGGCGCGCACGGCACACACAAGAGAGAGAGATGAGGAGTAGTTAGAGAGTAGAGAGATGAGAGAGAGAGAGAGAGAGAGGAAGAGATGAGAGTGAGGAGAGGAGAGAGAGAGAGGTCGAGAGGTCGAGAGGGAGTCGAGAGAAAGAAGAGAGGTCGAGAGAGAGAGGAGAGATGGTCGAGAGAGAGAGGGAGAGAGGCGAGAGAGAGAGGAGAGGTCGAGAGAGAGAGGGAGAGAGGTCGAGAGAATGAGAGGGAGAGAGTCGAGAGAGAGAGGATCCGAAGTCGAGAGGTCGAGAGGGAGAGGTCGAGAGTGAGAGGTCGAGAGCGAGAGGTCGAGAGGTCGAGAGGTCGAGAGAGGTCGAGAGAGAAGAGGAAGAGGTCGAGAGAGAGAGAGAGAGGTGAGAGAGAGAGAGAGAGTTCGAGATGAGAGAGAGAGAGGTCGAGAGAGAGTCGTGAGAGAGAGAGAGGTCGAGAGAGAGAGAGAGTCGAGAAGAGAGAGAGAGAGTCGAGAGAGAGAGAGAGAGGTCGAGAGAAGAGAGAGAGAGAGGATCGAGAGAGAGAGAGAGAGAGAGGTCGAGAGAGAGAGAGAGGAGGTCGAGAGAGAGAGAGAGAGAGAGGTCGAGAGAGAGAGAGAGAGGAGTCGAGAGAGAGAGGAGGTCGAAGAGAGAGAGAGGTCGAGAGAGAGAGAGAGAGAGAGGTCGAGAGAGAGAGAGAGAGAGAGAGTGAGAGAGAAGAGAGAGAGAGAGGGATCGAGAGAAGAGAGAGAGAGAGCGAGAGAGAGAGAGAGAGAGAGAGGGGGTCGAAGTGAGAGAGAGTCGAGAGAGAGAGAGAGGTCGAAGAGAGAGAGAGGTCAGAGAGAGAAGGAGGGCGAGAAGAGAGAGAGTAGAGAGAGAGAGAGATAGAGAGAGAGTGAGAGAGAGGAGAGAAGTCGATGAGAGAGAGAGGTCGAGAGAGAGAGAGAGAGGTCAGGAGAGAGGAGAGAGAGGTCGAGAAGAGAGCAGAGAGAGAGGTCGAGAGAGAGAGAGAGAGGTCAGGAGAGAGAAGAGAGAGAGAGGGGTCGAGAGAGAGAGAGAGGGTCGAGAAGAGAGAGAGAGAGAGAGTCGAGAGAAGAGAGAGGTCGAGAGAGAGAGAGAGAGTCGAAGAGAGAGAGAGGTCGAGAAAGAGAGGAGGTCGATGAGAGAGAGAGGTCGAGAGAAGAGAGGTCGGAGAGAGAGAGGAGAGGACAGAGACAGAGAGAGAGAGAGAGAGAGAGAGAGAGAGAGGAGAGAGAGAGAGAGAGAGAGAGAGAGAGAGGAGAGAGGAGAGAGGAGAGAGACAGTGTGTGCGTATTTGTGAAAGCAAACATTTTCTCTCTGCTAACTACCCATCTCTGTGTCTGTGTCTCTCTCTTGACGGTGATTATGTCCGGACGGAATTTGTCTCCAGGCGTGTCCAGACGGGAGTTTGTCTCCGGGCGAGTCCGGATGGTGTTTATCTCTGGGCGTGTCCGGGCGGTTTTTGTCTCCGGACACCTTCAGGCGGTGTTTATGTCCGGAGGGGAATTTGTTTCCGAACGTGTCCGAGAGATGTTTGTGTCTGGACAGCTTAGCTCCAGCCACGTCTGGGTGGTGTTTGTCTCCGAACCTGTCTGGGCGGTGTTTATGTCTGGACAGAGTTTGTCTCCAGACGTGTCCGAGTGGTGTTTGTCTCTGGGCGGTATTTATCATATGACCGGTAGAAAATGGATTTCAGACATTATTTTGTTTCCATCTTCACTGTGATTCTATGCAGATGCATTTTTATGAGACAGTACGAATCGTAATTAATGCTCCACTAGACATCTGCCTTCCCTTCCCCTCCCCTCCTCCTCTCGCTCCCCCTCACCTCAGTTGTTGGTTGACTGAAGAAAGACGATTTCTGAAGGCCAATGTTTGGTGATGTGACCCCAGATATCAACTTAAAAAATAATTCAAGAGACATTTGTATCTTTGCCTGCATCTTCATGTGGTAAATCTCCCTGTAGCATGCAATCTCATTGTTGATTCCTCTGGCTACTTTAGCCGACCTGGCCTATCGGTGGTCATTTTCCTGAAAAATTTTTGTCGTTGCTTGAATGTGAGAAAAAGCATCATCCAAGTTCTTCATCTTTTTCTTGATCTTTTATTTCTTTTCCTCATCCTCTTCACTTGCTCTTTGTTGATCCTGCACCAAAAGATCTTCATTGCTCAGGTTTTCAGAGTGGGATTCCAATAACTCCACCTCATTATGTTCGTCAACTTTGTGGAAACCAAAGTCCTGGGCAAGTTCCGGACGGGAACTAACCCTAACACTAACCTTCTTGACCGCTTTGTGTCAAATCCCACTAAGTCAAGGACGTCAGGCATAATTTTGTGTCACACGCTATTCATGCATTTTTTGGGGTTCTGTAGTCCCATGTGCTTTTGATGATGGACATTGAATGCTTGATGTTGAATGACTTCCAAAACTGCATGAGGACGAGCTGCCCTTCACCTTGGGTCTCCTCTACACGTCAACGAAAAGTCTTCATCAGATAATAAGCCTTGAAGGCTGTGATGATGCCTTGGTTCATCGCTTGCAACAGAGGGGCTGTGTTGGAGATGGGGGGGAGGGGAACACAACCTTTACTTCAGTGCAAATTGTCTCAAAAGCTAAATTAGGAGTTGCATTGTCCATGAGGATAATTTTATTGTCCATATTCTCTCTCCTGCAGTATCTCTTGAAGGCAGGCAGAGCATGATCGACCAGCCACTCTGAAGATATCCCTGGTGACCCAAGCCTTCCTGTTACTCTTCCAGATAACAGGAAGACTCGACTTAACAACGCTCTTTAAGGCCCGTGGATTCTCGCTATGATAGATAAGCAAGGACTTCAACTTAAAATTCCCTTACACATTGCCACCATGCAGAAGGGTCAAGCGGTCCTTGAAAGCATTGAAGCCCAATGCTCATTTTTTTTCTTCACAAGAAATAAAGGTGGTTGGGGGCATCTGCTTCAAATGCAGCCTAGTTTCATCCACATTGAATATTTGCTGGGGAATGAAGCCACCTTCCTCAATGATCACCTTCAGTTCTTCAGGAAAACTCTCTGCTTCATTTTAGCTCCTTAGCTTTAAAAAAATAAAAAACTCCTACAGATTCACCAGTCAATTTAAGACTATGACGCTTCTTGAAGCAGTCAAACCAGCCACAGCTTGTAGAAAACGGCTCTGATATTGATTATTTGCCCTCCTGCTCCTGCAGATGTACATAAAGACTCCTTGCTTTCTCCATTATTAATAGTTAGCCTCGTGGCGTCTTCTTTTTATTCATGTCATCTACCCATCGAGCCAGCATGTGTCCCATGGCCTCCATTTTATTTGATCTTTGCCTTGTTAAGGTCTCAGATCAAGCACTTGCTGCTTTATAAATAGATCACACAGTCATATGAGGCAACCCAAATGCATGAACTACATCAAAGGAACAATCACCTTTGTCTATTATTTTTATCACATCTATTTTCAACTCTAATATCACACTTTTTCTTGCTCTTTTGGCCACAAAGTCATCTTTGTCAATTGCATGAAGTTTTGAAGCCATCGCTAAGTAAAATAGTCTTCACATGACCAGAGCAGAAGCACACGTGACCGAGAATCAATGAAAGACGTCTATTGGATGCTACGAGACGAAAACCTGTAAATTGTGTCGCCATAACCCGGAGGGAAGAAACGGCAATAACGAAAGAGAACTCTAACAATGAATTCTCAAAAATTACTTTAAAAATTTATAGATTAATATTTATAGATGGAAAATAGCTACAAAAGGAAAAAAAACTGGTCTTAAATCATCGATGATGTAAATGCAAAACGACTAATAGCGAGGAATGACTACTGTACTGGTAAACAGGGTTTTTTTTTTTTTAAAGTGCCAAGAAGGTGATTTGTGTTCTACAGTATTGAAGTACGAGTACATGATTAAATACAACAAAGATTGTAAAGGATGTAGAAAAAAAAATATTGTAGTTTACCGCCGTTGACACCACCGTCTTTCACCACCGTATTTAACACGCTAAATTAGTTCTTCGTGCCCATTTGTGTCCTTTATAATGCCTCTAAAAACAGCAAGTTTCCTGTTTGGAATGACTTTTCATTCTATTTGACTGCCAGACAGGCAAAAAAATTTACCTAACTCCTCTTTGTGCATGCACAATTGGAACTAGATTCCTTTCAATTCACCAATTTCAGAGCCAATGTACTGCTAAACTGCAGATTCATGTTCCAATTTGTATTCTACAGTGCTGAAAATACATTCAATTGAAATTAAGTAGTTCCTCGATCATAGACTAACGTATGTCGACAGACAGACAGACTAACGTATGTCGACAGACAGACAGACAAAGTGAACCAATTGCTTAACTCCGATTTTCACTTCATACGTGCGGGGTAACGATTTGCAAAGTGATGTAGAAAGTAAATAGTGTCTGTCGTACCTCTCTCATTTACCTTCACCAACGTTTACTGGTTAAAGCAGTCAACCAAGTCAAACCTCAAATGGAAATTGATCAGGCATCTTATACAGGGTGGGCCAAAAGTCACTGAAGGTTTAAAAAACATATATATATATAACCTTTTTATTTTTCATTAATTAAAAAATATATATATACAATTTTTTTATTTTTCATTAATTTTTATTTTTTGCAGATAAAGAAGATCAGGGAGATTCATTTTGAATAAATTTACCAATGACCAGCACGTGAAAATTGTTGAATTTTTTTACTCCAGTAGGAAATCAATAATTCAAACTCAAAATAAAATTTTGCAATCATTTTAATTTTCAAGAACCATCAGAAAACACGATTCGGAACTTGATTGCTCATTTTGAATCAAAGAGGTCTGTACACGACTCAGCCCGCAGTGGAAGATCTTCTTTTTTTTAACCGAGATGATGGTAATGCAGTGTCTGACTGGTGAGCGATATAGGTCAATGCTGGAAAATTTCTCGTTTCCAGAAATGAAAAATTGACAAGAAATGTGGTTCCAGCAAGATGGAGCTCGGGCCCATACTGCGAGGCCAACAATGGACTTAAGGACGGTTTTTGGTAACCACATAATTTCAAGATTTGTAAACATGAATTGGCCACCACGTTCACCAGATTTAACGACCACAGATTTTTTTTTCTGTTGGGGTACCTTTAAGATCACGTACATGTCAACAAGCCACAGACAATAGAGGAATTTAAAAACAACATTTCCGAGGAAATTGCAGCGATTGATCAAGTTTTGTCCTCTGTAATGGATCACGTTTTGGAAAGAGCAAGATTTTGCAGGACATTATTTTTTCACAATTAATCTAAAAAACAAATTCCATGAATTAAACTACCATTTGCAATTTATTTCATTATTTTTAATTAAAAAAAAAAATTAAAAAGATTTAAAAAAACCCTCAGTCACTTTTGGCACACCCTATATAAGGTTTCTGCATGCAGTATAATATAAACACAAGTTCCCCCTTTCTGAAATTTTATTTTCCAACCAAAATATCCATTTTATTTTGAAGAAGAGGAGAGTAAAAAATAATTAACAATGACAACTCATGTGCAGTGGTGCAAAGGTAAGCCTCGCCGATGACACCGCTAGCAATCTTCTGTTCCATGATGTGTAGGGGATGTTTACAATGTGAATGGCATATAACGAATAAATGCTGATGGCAAGTGGTGCAATAAGCGGAAAGAATAATAAATGCTAATTACCACTTGGTAATAGAATGGAGGCTTGCAAGAAAAAAAATTATATAAGAATTAAAAATGTGGTGAATGAAAGCCGAAAAGGTTAAATCTCCAGGCACCAGAAAATAATAAATATAACTGCACTAAAACTGAAGACTTGATACCGTCTGATTATTATCGTTCAATCTCAGAATGTGGGTCATTCAGGCACCATTCAGTAATCATAGGCCTTGTTTGACTATCCGATATTTAGTTTGATTGCACGAGCATTTCGATGATATTTAGTAACTTCAGGCTGGTGTCCCCACACAAACGGATGGCTGCTACAGTAACCATTATACCATGTTACCCAACCCAATACATGAAGAATTTGTGCACAGTTGTTACATGTTCTGTTTGTTTTGTCATGCCAACACGAAATTGTTTTTTTTAAAGGTAGAAACTGAAAATGGTTCAAGTTATCGAGTGAAAAACACGAAATAAATAAATACTTTCAAAATTATCCAACAATTTTATTTTTTTACCACTCATCTGAAAACACTCCATGTTAAGGTACACCAATTGACAGAGGTCTGGCACATTTAAATAGCGTAATCGTATTGCTGGCCCACCACAAGGCTGACGCCAAACACTATCACGAGAAGTACCTTGGGATCAAAATGGAGGGCGAACATCGAAAAGTCTTGACAAAACAATACCACTCTACAACTGCTTACACAATCAGGAACAAAGAAAATAAAATAACTTGTTGCTCATTATAGAGTTCCTGAAAACTGGGACAGGAGGTACGTTGTTATCTGCAAAATGAAAAGCCACAATGACTGAACTCTGCTGTTCAGAATTAATTAATGAACGCTGGTGGACGTTTGCATCATTGCTTGGAGAGCGGATGTGCCACTGCAGTGCCCCCAGTGGGTTAGAGCAGGAATTTGAAATTTGTTCAGGGAGCTGGCGATAACTCGCATACTCTTCGTCGAAAGACACCGTGGGATCTTTAACATCAAATAACGACCAGTGCTGGCAGATGGGGTCCTCCGGCTTAACGTCCATCCGAGGGACGGCGCACACACTGATGCATCACCCTGCATGCGAAACACCAGGGTGACAGTTTATCGTTAGGTCGAGATTCAAATCTTGACTAGACAACTCAAAGCCAAGTCGTTAACCAAAATCACAAACACCTTTCAAAACAAAAAACAGGAAAGAAGAAATTATTTTAACACATCAATTCTTGAAGCTACCTTCATTCTGATAAAAGCCATATTCAGGTACTAAGTGAGAAAATGAAGTGCAAAAACACTTATTTTGTAATATTACCTCAAAAATACAATAAAAACCTGATAAACAGGAATCCTAAAAATGGAGAACTGTTCCAATGGCATTTGAATATCCTAAAACCAAAAGATGCCAATGAGATGTTATTCACATTATTTTTCCTAAATATATGCATAATTGTATTTGGCAAATATCTCATTATATAATCCTCCCATTCACCCTTACCTGCTCACCCTCACAAAGTCCAAACTGGTTGACAATCTGCATTCATTAGTCTTCGTATTCACCCAATTGTGGAATAGTCTCCCTGTGTCCGCTGTCTCGTCCACCTGACCTTAGGCTTTCAAACGCGCTGCTCATTACGACCCCGCACGCTCACCCGTGATCTCTTCTGCACACACAGATCCTTTCCCGTTCTGCATTCTGGCCCATTGTTGCTACTTTTTGTGTTGTTCCTTCTTACATGTGTCCACCTCCTACCTCTTACATTTTGGGAGTCTGTAAGCCTACTGCCCTTTATCATATAGCTCTTCCATCAACCAAGACCCTTGTATAAAAACTAGCATCCGTTGAAGACAAAGTCTTCGATATCCCCCGCCATAGTAAATGAGGACAAGTAGCAAAAGGCACCAGTTCAATTTATTCTTGATGTGTGTACCAAATTTCGTAAAGAAATAGTTAATAGTTTTGCAACTATGCTCTGGAAACAAAGGTTAACCTCAATTATTTCTTAATACCCAACTTGTTTCCATGGAAAGTGACAGAAATTTTTTGGGGGGAAATCTCTAAATATCAAAAGGCACCAGTTCACCACTTGCTTGATATGTGTACCAAATTTCGTAAATATATCTTGAGGGGATTTGTAGTTAAGCTCCGGAAACTAAATGTGACGGCCGTACGGACGGCCGTACGGACGGAACCCATTTCTATATCCCCCGCCAACTTCGTTGGTTGGCGGGGGATAATAAAAAAAAAATTGTTACTCTTAGGAAAAGACGAACAAAAATCAATCCTCATTAATAGTTACAAATCAGCGCAAATCATGCAAAACTGCGATGAAAAGAGAAGTTTTATTGAGACCCAAAGTTATCAAGGACACAAAGAGCCTTTTCCTTCACCCCAGAACGTATACCTGTTAAGCCTGCTGGAATGTAAGCTTGTGGGGATCCTCCATGAATGGAGTGGTAGTTGCTACTTAGCCATGGTCAGCTGATTGCCCATATAATTACTTCATCAATCTTGCCCAAAGCAGGGGAAAAAACAATAAATTATTTCTACCTTGACAATTCAGAGGAAGAGGTTGACAAAACTCGTCCTGAACAAATCACCAATTTTTTATACGACTTTAAAAAAATCATGGTGGAGTGTGACCATCATCATCACCCATAGGGTTAACTTTATCGAGCCCTGAACCTATAAGGTGTGAGACTGTGCGTGTCCAATTATCTGAAAATACGCTCGCACATTTGAGTAATTTGATGCGGATAACAAAATTAAAAATTACCCCCGTGTGGGGGTGACGGTCATCTCTATAATGTTTTTTACTATCATAATCGATGAACCTTTGCCAGATATCTCCTAAAATGACAGACTAGATAGGTTTAGAAAATGGCGACTTTCACAACTTTCGTGACCTCGTGACCTTGACCTCGAATCCGGGAACAAATATGTCATTGGGTATCACTCATCGACCTCTACCCACATACCAAATTTCATCAAGATCGGAAGTAAAAAGTTTTCTTTGTACTGGGAGGTGTTTTTGACCATCTTCCAGGTTACGTGGCGGCCAAACGGGAGGAAATTCAAAAATCTGTCCGGTTAGATACAAGATAATATTTTTACTATCATAATCAATAAACAGTTGCCGAATATCTTGTAGAATGGCAGACTAGATAGGTTTTGAAAATGGCGATTTTTAGAACTTACGTGACCTTGACCCTGACCTTGAACCCGGACAAAAGTTATATCGTTGTGCAACACTCATCGACCTCTACCCACATACTAAGTTTCATCAAGATCGGAAAGAAAAATTGTTGACGGATGGACATTCGGTCCGGCTTTATTAGGTCATCTCGGTGGAGATGACCTAAAAATGAGAAGGGCACTCTTCAATGCCACGACGTTGCCAGATATGCCTCCGTCCACATTATTACATCATTACACATACTCGTACCAAGTTTAATTTAAATCCCTTCAGCTGTTCTCAACTATCACATTTATAAATGACATGACGTTTGATCTCATAACCCCATAATCTAATCAGTTTATGTCCACATCATTACACATACTTGCACCAAATTTGACTTTGATCCCTTCAGCCGCTCTTAAATTACCGTAGTAAGGAAACCTAACATGGACTCTAACCTTTGACCTTTTGATGCCACCATCGAATCAGTTCAACTTTGCAGCATACTGTGTACTTGGACCAAGTTTGGTCAAAATCCCATCATTAGTTCACAAGTTAGCACGGGTACAATTTATAAGCTAACATGACCGCTGACATTTGACCTAATGACCCAAAATTGAATCAGATCATCTTTGTGTCAATATATACTGCTACCAAATTTGAAAAAAATCTGCTCTAAGGCTCTTTAGATTAAGCACGGACGGACGGACGACCCGAAAATATCATGCATCCGGCGACTTCGTCAGCAGAGGCATAACAAATCCATTTTAAAATGAAATGGCCATCTCCAGAGTGATATGCCATGTAATAAGGGGCTCCATACTGTCTAAAACAACGCAACCAAAAAACTAAATGAAGAAAAATTCACAACAATGCAACAACCTACCTTTTTCATTCATTAAAAACTGCAAGATTCTCATTGTGACGTACCTGAAACGTTCCTTAGCCTTGCGCTCTTCCTCTTCTTCCTTGCTCTGCAGTAGTGCAAGTTTTTCTTGTTCGAGCTAGCAGGGAAACACAAATAAGGACGCATAGAGATAATGTAATAATCCCCTTATTTCAAATGCTTAATTATGCTTAATTATGCTCCTCCACATGATCCATCAAATACCTGTCGCTGTTTTATCTCTTCCTTCTTTTGCTCCAAGAAGACCAATGGAATGCCAGCAATATTTTCTTGTGCACTGAGTAGAAGGGGCCAGAGTTCCCCCATGAAAACGCGTGCGTTCTTCCCGTTCAGGAATCCCGTGAGGTTGATTTGCATCAGCCGCCCATCCGGATGCTGTGGAAAGCACAGTCCAGGGTATCAATAAGAAGGAAAAATAAACTTAAAGTGATGAAAAATATTCTTAAAACAGATTTTTCTTGACTTAAAATGATGCACAATAGGCATTGTTGTACCTTTGAGATTAAAAAAAAACAAAGATAAAACCAAACATAAAAATATATATACCTGGAATGAATCAAACTTGCACAAAATATATAATTTTTTTCATCAAGTACCTGATTCCTCTGGTTGTCCAACACCAAAAGGAAATCTTTTGTTTATCCTTGCACTGTAGTTTGAAAAGGGAACCGTATTTTCCGGTGTAGAAACTGCAGCCGTCTATTAACCGCACCCATGTTCTTCACCCTCAAAATAAATTAATATCTTGATAATTTTATTTTCCGATCTAGATCTAAATACGTTTGTACATTAACTTTGTATGAAACAAAGTGACGGAGGTATCGACATGCTGACTCCGATGTCTGCTTAATTTCGGCTAAAAGTCTTATTCTCATTTTCAAGAACTTGAAGAGAGAGGGGAGGATACCAAGAAGTATTTATTTTTCTTTCTTATTTTTTAATATTATAGAGGATTTTTTTGTTCCCAGAAAAAAGGAAGAAAAGGGATTCATACCGTATCGTACATATTTATTGTGGATTTGTGGCCCTGAAAAGGGCCATTTGGGTTTGATGAAGCTTTTCAGAAAAACCCGAGGAAATCCTCATCAATGCTTTCTTCGTCGAAGACGGCACCTAACTCCTTGTCCGAATCAGGGTAGAGCAAGTCCACGTCGTCGTCACAATCATTTGCTACCTCCTCCTCCCAAATTATGCCACATCCTCTGTGACGTCCATGTTGTTGGAGATGCAGCATTTCAGAAATTCTCGCTTGATGACAACGGTATCTCCTCCCCACATCTTGACGATCCAGCCGCAGCTCATCGGAAGGTCGACCTTTCTCATCCTCCCGATGAATACAAACAGTCTCCCAGTCAACATAATGCTCAGCCAACGTAGCGACAGGAGTAATGGTGAAAGTTCAACAAAGATGCATGTGGCCAATGCTACTCGGAATCCGGGTCGAAAATCCCGGCAGGAAACATGTCATGAAACGTTGATTTCCAACTGATGAAAATACCAAGTCCAGGAAATAGGAAAGTTTGTTGTGGTGGTTCCACCGAGATGCAGCGAATGTTCCTCAAAACCTGGGTCGAATACAAAGGCCTGCGAAGTAAGAAAGTTCATCTGATCGACGCGAGTAATCCACGGGAAGCAAGTTAGAAACCGCTGATAGAAACGAGGGAAAACGAAGAGAACCAAAGGAAACACGCAGCTGAACGCTGCATCCCCACGAAGCAACCAAGGAGGAAACAATGTCCTGCCCAGCCAAGCCGCGCCCACCCAGCCGTAGTCACACCTCCCCTGTTCTCAACAGTGGTCCAGATGTTGTTTGTGGTTCGAGGAAGCCCAACTGTCCGCAAGACTGCTGGTTTGAGGCACAATTCTTCCTGTCTGTCCTCAAATCTGTCTCACGCATGGTACGAATGTGGTCTTAGTTACGGAAATAGGCAATTATGGCATCTCGTTTGTTCAGGCACCGTAACTGCATATCGGTAGTGGGTTAAGGGATTTGTTGTTATTGATTGCTTTCCTTCTTTTGTTTCTTTACCCCATGCCATCATTCTGTGACTAAAGATACCTGGTCGCGAGGGTGAATTCTGGCTGTAGTGGTTGCTTTATTTGGTGGTCTTAGAGGACCCATTAAGGGATTAATTGATTGCGGTCCACATCGCTTAAAAGACCGCGTCACGTGGCTTCGGTTGCTCGGCCTCGATTAAGATCCAGTCATATGACGTCAATCTGCACAACACTGGGCTGCTTTGGGATTTCCAATTCACACGGTATCCTGGCTTTTAGACGTGTGATCCAAAGAGGAAGTATTCAAAGTGGTCGACTGTTGTGGTCACTTTGATATGACATGCCGGATTTGAACCGGGCAACCGGAATGGTCTGACTGCTGTAACACTGCCCTCCAGATGACATCCATTCTACTGGAAATCCTTACCGTTTCACCCTTCCCACGTCTATGCTTAATGCCTACACCTCCATTTTCCCCCCCCCACCCCTTCCCCTTCTATCACTTGTGGAAGTCTTCCCAAGTCTGTTGCTAAATGCTCTAACCAAGCCTTCAAAGTACGTTCCCCACCACCACCTCCATGGTCTATCCTATTTATATCTCCGAGCCTTTGCTCTACTTGAGACACTCTCTCCCTTTCACCGCTCATGCTGCTGAGCATCTCTACATTCTTGTCCTCATGCTTCCCCCTTGTCCCACCTTATGTCTGTTTACCCTTTGTCCTCTGTTGTTTTGACGTCCATGAGCCTTAAAACATGAATTATAACACAAGTTACAAGTTATAAGAATCTGAGAAAAACAAGAGTCAATGATGTAAAGTGTGGATAAGAAAAAGAATGGCCACAGTAAACTACACCAAGACATAACAAAGGAGATAACCTTATCGTCGAGCTGGTTGAACACAAACTCAATAACGACATCATCCTCAAAAGACAGCATCTGTGTAATCTTCTGAGTTATCCAGGGCTTAATAGTCTCCAAATTCACTTTGGTCATATCAACCTGGAAGGGGGTGAGAAAAAACAATTTATTAGTCCATACTTCATGTTTCTGACTCCCGTACTTAATCAGCCCGTCTTAGCATCACCAGTGAAGCCAAATTAATTCATTCCACTCAACAGAACATCAAAGCCCTTGACTAAAAACAAGAAACATAGCAAGGGTAGAACTCTACATTGTTGAAAGGGTATGCCATCACACTCCTCAACCAATGAAAGCAGAAAAATGAAAAATCTTCACAATTGGTAAGTTGCTTTGCAGTTGATCCATTGAATTTAGGCTAGTGTCCACCTATAGGAGAAATCAAAGGGTGACAATTACAATATTCATCAAGTGCTTCATCTACTCCTTGTATGCCATTGAAATAGTTGCAAGGCTATCAAGTATCAAGCTGTCTGCTGTTGATAAGAAAAAACTCCCAACATAGTGTGATGACATCATGATGTCCAAAGCTGACAACGAAATAAAAACAAATGGCATAAATAAATAACATGGCGGGACCATTATACTGTTCTCTGTGTTTGAAAGACTTATGGAAAAACCTCCCGAGATTCTAACAAGTTTTGAGGGCAAAATACATTTGATCATCTCGTTACATCATCAGTGGCACCAATGACATCGAGTATGGCCCTACGCAACAATTCTTTCCATGTTTTTTTAGTGTGTGGACAACTTCTTGTCATGAGACAAATTCAACCACAAATGTGAAATGTATTCTTTAACATGACATTCACAAGAACCACTTTCAAACAATGCGTTATCGGGCAACTTCAAAACAACCCGTGCATCCTGTTATCTACACTATAAGATCTTTCTCTGTGTGTGTGTCACCAAAGATGGCCGAACAGATCTTCATCAAACTTTCAGAGGTTCATCACTGAGTGTCACAGAGTGTTTCAGGAAAAAAAATTAAAAAGTAAGCGGATTTTACTTTTTAATAAAATCGTTCTATTGTACCTAGGCCTTTGTAGCGATGTGAAAGGTGACATTAAAAGAACCCTGACTCCATTCCTTAATGGGTGTAGGGAAGCGTTTTAGGCCCCCACAAAAACAGAACAAAAAAAATTGGATTTCTTCTGGATACCAAGAGGATTAGAACAGCACCAGGCAACACCAGGTACCCCTGCAAGTATTAAATAAGTCAATATCTATTGTGATGTGTGTGTGTGTGTGTGTGTGTGTGTATGTATTGTTACGGAAATGGCCCTTATTGGACTACTAAATAGGATTAGCTCAGATCCCCTATTAAATGCATGTATAGCTAGGTTGTGTGGTAAAATGGACATAACATGTGTGTCGGGAGCTGTAAAAGCTGTTTTGTTGTATGTGCGGTGGTGGTGGAACAAGGGCCCCCTCTTTCTTCCTCCCCTCTACGGACGATAGGCCCCGCCCAGTCGGCTGGGAGAGTGTGGCCAAGGGGAGGAGGTGGAGCTAGAGGGAGGAAGTGACGCGAAGGGGAGGGGCTTTTGTCGGCTCCGCCGAGAGAGGCGTGCTCGTGGAACGAAAAGAAAACTGTAAAGAGAGAAAAGGGTAGAGTGTTTGGAAAAGGGAGTCGCTGAGAGGAAGGCGTCCTCGTGTGTCGAAGGACTCGTGTGTCGAAGCGAGCGAACGAAGGCTTCGTAAGAGAATTGTGTGTGGAAAACAACAGTCGGGTTTTCGAGGCCTGCTCGGAGTGGCTTCGAAGCGAGAGAAACGAAGGCTTCGTGAAAAGGTTGGTTTGGAAAACTGCAGTCGGTTGAGAGGGTGCTCGTGTTTTTGGAAGCGAGCGAGCGTAAGAGAGGCTGCCTGCACATCGGGCCAGTGATCGACTCTTTGTGGGGAGGTGATCGACAGGTTCGGCCTGTGTCTGGCCGTGGAGCCTCCGTCCTTACTCACCTCACGGCTGGACACGTTGTCGATCCGCCTGGGGAGCTCGGCACTCGATTTGAGCCTTGTCTGATGCACAGGCCAGGCTGGATTTGTGTGCTGGACCAAGAGAAGAATCGGCTGAGGCCCATCGTTGATCTGGCGGACTTGTGCCGTCGATATTGCGTGGGGCCGAAACGCGCTGAGGAGAGCGTGCGCACGCGGTGCTTGAGGGAGCAAGAGTACGACGCCTCCATTTCGCCACGCGGCACGTTCGAGTGGGAGTTCGAATCCGTGGACATTCCGCCTGTTGCGAGCGACATTCGTGCTTTTGACACTGTCCTCTCGTCCATGAGACATCACCAAGTACTCCGTCTTGTCTTGCATGCATGCTGTTTTGTCTGTCTGTCTTTGTCTGTACGTTGTCTAAGGCATATTTCGGTAGCGACCCCTCAAAACCTTTAGTCCGTGGTTCCCTAGTTAAGAACGGGTTGAGGATTGTTAAATATACCATCAGAGATGGGGAATCCCCCGCCATTGAAAAATAATTGAAATCAGATAAGCGGTTTTCCATTTATTACAAAAAACATTTTTTTCAAGATGGCCACCCCAGTGGCATCTTGGACTGGCCACGCCCAAAATCAATAGGGTTTCTTCCTTTTCAGGTGGTACATGTGTGACCCAAATTTTCAAATCGATATGGCAACAGTTTATGAGTTATCGCACTCACAGCTATAAATGTTGACGCCCAGCCAGCCAGCCGGAGACCGCCCCAGTCGCCCATCTTGGATCTGGCCACGCCCAAATCAATAGGGTTCTTTTTTCAGGTGGTACATGTGTGACCAAATTTCAAATCGATATGGCAAACAGTTTACGATTTTATCGCAGTCACAGCTATAAATGTTGACGCCACCCAAGTTCGGCCATCTTGGAGCGGCCACGCCCAAAATCAATAGGGTTCTTCCTTTTCAGGTGGTACATGTGTGACCCAAATTTCAAATCGATATGGCGAACATTTATGAGTTATCGCACTCACAGCTATAATGTTGACGCCAGCCAGCCGGCAGACGGACGGACGGACGACCGGTGATAACAATATCCCTTCCGCCACGCGGCGGGGGATAATAAAACCATTGTCGTGAATTTTTGCTGTGTTGTGATCCCCGATGTTCCCAATAAAATCTGGTTAATTCGTATGAAGTTGCTGCTATGGATTAATTTGTGTCGGTCGAGGAACGATCCGTTCGATTGGCATATAACAAAAAATGGTACAGACTGGCAGAAAACGCTCGGCATCTGACAAACACAGTCTGTAACGCAGGGTTCTAATTTCCCCAACTGGCAAGGTACAAGGATTAACGTTGGTATCGCGCGATTGGAAGGCGCGTGACCGAGGCCTGTGCTGAGCCGGCGGGCGTTATAAAACCCCGGAGACGGTGGTGGTGAAGGGTGGGCCTAAGGACCGGGTGAGGAATCAACACCCGCGGATCCACAACGTATGTTATGTTTGTATATCTGAACAAACATTTAAAAAAAATAAATAACAGGG
>CM068953.1:47816705-47834569 GCA_035128595.1 Eptatretus atami
ACACCACACACACAAAGAGAGATGTCGAGAGTCGAGAGAGGTCCGAGAGAGAGAGAGAGGGTCGAGAGAGAGAGAGAGAGGTCGAGAGAGCGAGAGAGAGGTGAAGAGAGAAGAGAGATCAGAGAGGTGTTGAAGAGAGAGAGAGGTCGAGAGAGAGAGAGGTCGATAGAGAGAGAGAGAGGTCGAAGAGAGAGAGAGAGGTGAGAGAGGAGAAGGAGAGGTCGAGAGAGAGAGAGAGAGAGAGGTTCGGAGGAGAGAGAGGTCGAGAGAGAGAGAGAGAGAGAGGTTCGAAGAAGAGAGAGAAGAAGGAGTCAGAGGAGAGAGGAGGTGAGAGAGAGAGATGAGTCGAGAGAGAGAGAGAGAGGAGAGGTTCGAAGGAGAGAGAAGGAGAGTCAAGAGAGAGAGAGAGAGAGGGTTCGAGAGAAGAGTGAGAGAGGTCGAGAGAGAAGAGAGAGAGAGAGGTCGAGAGAGAGAGAGAGGTCGAGAGAGAGAGAGAGGTCGATGAGAGAAGGAGAGTCGAGGAGAGAGAGAGGTCGAGAGAGAGAGAGGTCGAGGAGAGAGAGAGAGGAGAGAGAGAAGAGAGAAGAGAGGTCGAGAGAGAGAGAGGTCGAGAAGAAGAGAGAGAAGAGTGAGAGAGGGAGAGAGAGGTGAGAGAGAGGAAGAGAGTCGAGAGAGCGAGAGAGAGGTCGAGAGAGAGAGAGAGAGAGAGGGTCGAAGAGAAGAAGAGGTGAAGAGAGAGAAGAGAGAGGTCGAGAGAGAGAGGAGAGTCGAGAGAGAGAAGAGGTCGAAGAGAGAGAGGTGAGAAGAGAGAGGTGAGAGAGAGAGAGCTCGAGAGAGAGAGGTCGAGAGAGAGAGGGACAGAGACAGAGAGAGAGAGAGAGAGAGAAAGAGAGAGAGAGAGAGAGAGAGAAGAGAGAGAGAGAGAGAGAGAGAGAGAGAGAGAGCGAGAGACAGTGTTTGCGTATTTGTGAAGCAGAACATTCTCTCTCAACTCCCTCCCCCACCAATCTCTGTGTCTTGTCGCTCTCTTGACGGTGATTATGTCCGGACGAATTTGTCTCAAGGCGTGTCCAGACGGGAAGTTTTGTCTTCCGGGCGTAGTCCGGATGGTGTGTTATCTCGTGGGCGTGTCGCGCGGTGTTTGTCTCCGGACACAGTCCAGGCGGTGTTTATGTCCGGAGGGAATTCGTCTCTGGACGCATTCAGCGGTGTTTCCGTCCGGACGGGAATTTGTTTACCGGAGACGTGTCCGAGACGATGTTTGTCTCGACAAGCTAGTCCAGCCACGTCTTGTGGTGTTTGTCTCAAGAACTCTGTCTGGGCCGGTGTTATGTCTGGACAGAGTTGTCTCCAGACAGTGCCGATGGTGTTTGTGTCTGGGCGGTAATTTATCATATGACAGTAGAAAATGGATTTAGACATTATTTTGTTTCCATCTTCACTGTGATTCTATGCAGATGCATTTTATGAGACAGTACGAATCGTAATTAATGCTCATAGAACATCTGCTTCCTTCCCTCCTCGTCTCCTCTCGCTCCCTCACCTCACGTTGTTGTTGACTGAAGAAAGACGATTTCTGAGGCCAATTTTTAGTGATGTGACCAGATATCACTTAAAAATAATTCAAGAGAACATTTTGTATCTTGCTGCAATTTCATGTGTAAATCTCCCTGTAGCATCAATTCACTGTTGATATCTTCTGCTACTTTAGCCCGACCTGCTATGGTGTCATTTTTCCTGAAAAAATTTTGGGTCGTTGCTTGAATGTGAAAAAAAGCATCATCCAAGTTCTTCATCTTTTTCTTGATCTTTAATTTCTTTTCCTATCCTCTTCATTGCTCTTGTGATCCTGCAACCAAAAATCTTCATTGCTCAGGTTTTCAGAGTGGGAATTCAATAACTCCACGCATTAATTTCGCAACTTGTGGAAACCGAAAGTCCTGGGCAAGTTCTTGGGACGGAACTAACCTAACACTAACCCTTCTTGACCGCTTGGTGTAAATCCCACTAAGTCAAGGACGTCAGGCAAATTTGGTGGTCACAGCGCTATTCATGCATTTTTGGGTTCGCTATTCTTTTTTTGTCCCAGTGCTTTTATGAATGGACATTGAATGCTTGAATGTTGAATGACTTCCAAAACTGCATGAGACGAGCTTGGCCTTCACCTTGGGTCTCCTCTACACGTCAACGAAGTCTTCTAATCAGATAATAAGGCCTGAAGGCTGTGATGATGCCTTGTTCATTCGCTTGCAACAGAGGGGCGTGTTGAGATGGGGGGAGGGAACACATACTTTACTTCAGTGGCAAATTGTCTCAAAGCTAAATTAGGAAAGTTTGCATGCTGAGGATAATTTATTGTCGATATTCTCTCTCCGGCAGTTCTCTTGAAGGAGGCAGAGCATGATCGACCAGCCACTCTGAAGATATCCCTGGTGACCCAAGCCTTCCTGTTACTCTTCAGATAACAGGAAGACTCGACTTAACAACGTCTTTAAGGCCGTGGATTCTCGCTATCGATAGATAAGCAAGGACTTCAAACCTTAAAATTCACTTAACCCACAATTGCACCATGCCTGAAGGGTAAGCGGTCCTGAAAGCATTGGAGCCAATGCTCATTTTTTTTCTTCAGCAAGAATAAAGGTGGTTGGGGCATCTGCTTCAAATGCAGCTAAGTTCATCCACATTGAATTATTGCTGGGAACTAAGCCACTTCGTCAAGATCACCTTCAGTTCATTCAGGAAAACGTCTCTGCTTTACCATTTTACTCCTTAGCTTAATAAGAATAAAAACTCCTACAGCTTACCAGTCATTAAGACTATGACCGCTTCTTGAAGCAGTCAAACCAGCACAAGTTGTAGAAAACGGCTCTGATATTGATTATTTGCCCTCTGCTCTGCAATTACATAATAGACTCCTTGTTTCTCCATTATTAATAGTTAGCCTCGTGGCGTCTTCTTTTTATTCAAATGTCATCTACCCATCGAGCAGCATGTGTCCCATGGCCTCCATTTAATGATTTTGCTTGTTATAGGTCTCAGCATTCAAAGACTGTGGTCTGCTGTTATAATAGACACACAGTCATAGAGGCAACCCAAATGCATGAAACTATCATCAAAAGGAACATGCACCTTTGTCTATTATTTTTATCACATCTATTTTTCAACTCTAATATCACACTTTTTCTTGCTCTTTTGGCAAAGTCATCTTTGTCAATTGCATGAAGTTTTGAAGCCCCATCGCTAAGTAAAATAGTCTTCAACATGACCAGAGCAAGACACGTGACCGAGAATCATGAAAGACGTTATTGGATGCTAGAGAGAAAACCTGTAATTGTGTCGCCCATAAAAAACCGGAGGGAAGAAACGCAATAACAAAGAGAACTCTAACCGATGGAAGTTCTCAAAAAATTCTTAAAAAATTTATATAAAAAAAGATTAATATTTATAGATGAAAATAGCTAAAAGGAAAAAAAACTGGTCTTAAATCATCGATGATGGTAATGCAAAACGACTAATAGGCGATGGGGAATGACTACTGTACTGGTAAAGCAGGGTTTTTTTTTTTTTTAAAGGCCAGAAGGTGAATTTTGTGTTCTACAGTATGAAGTACAGTACATGATAAATCAACAAAGATTGTAAAGGATGGTAGAAAAAAAAAATATTGTAGTTACGCCGTTGACACACCGTCTTCTACACCACCGTATTTAACACGCTAAATTAGTTCTTCGTGCCCATTTGTTCCTTTATAATGCCTCTAAAAACAGCAAGTTTCCTGTTTGGAATGATTTTCAGTTCTATTTGGACTGCCAGACCAGGCAAATTTACCCTAACATCCTCTTTGTGCATGCACAATTGGAAGCTAGATTTCCTTTCAACGATTCACCATTTTCAGAGCCAATGTACTGTAAACTGGCAGAATTCAATGTTCCAATGTGTATTCTACAAGTGTGAAAATACAATTCAATGAAATTAAAGTATTCCTCGATCATAGACTAACGTATGTCGACAGACAGACAGACTAACGTATGTCGACAGACCCGACAGACAAAGCGAACGAATTGCTTAAACTCCGATTTTTCACTTCATACGTGCGGGGTAACGATTTGCAAAGTAGTGTAGAAAGTAAATAGTGTCTGTCGTCCTCTCTCATTTACCTTCACAACGTTACTGGTTAAAGCAGATAACCAGTCAAACCTCAAAAGAAATTTGGATAGGCATCTTATATCAGGGTGGGCAAAAGTCATCTGAAGAGTTTAAAAATATATATAATATATCATACTTTTTTATTTTTCATTAATAAAAAATATATATATAACAATTTTTTATTTTTCATTAATTTTTTATTTTTTGCAGATAAAAGATCAGGGAGATTTTTTGAATAATTTACACAATTCGAACAGACGTGAAATTGTTTAAGTTTTTACTCCAGTAGGAAATCAAAATTAAACTCAAATAATTTTGGCAATCATTTTAATTTTCAAGAACATCAGAAAACACGATTCGGAACATGATTGCTCATTTTGAATCAAAGAGGTCTGTACACAGACTCAGCCCGCTAGTGGAAGATTTTTTTTAACGCGAGATGATGGTAAAATGCAGTGTTGACTGGTGAGCGAGTATAGGTCAATCTGGAAAATTTCTCGTTTCCAAATGAAAAAATTGAAAGAAATGTGGGTTCAAGCAAGATGGAGCTCGGTCCAATACTGCGAGGCAACAATGGATTAGGAGGTTTTTGGTACGCACATAATTTCAAGATTTGTTACATGAATTGGCCAGCCACTTCACCGATTAACGACGCACAGATTTTTTTTTTCTGTTGGGTCTTTAAGATCACGTACATGTAACATAGCACAGACAATAGAGGAATTTAAAAAGCACACATTTCCGAGGAAATTGGCAGCGTTGATAAGTTGCCTCTCTGTATGATTCCACGTTTTGGAAAGAGCAAGATTTGCAGGACTTATTTTTTCACAATTAATCTAGAAAAACAAATTTCCATGAATTCAAACTACATTTGCAATTTATTTCAATTATTTTAATTAAAAAAAAAAATTAAAAAGATTTAAAAAAACCCTCAGTACTTTTGGCATCACCCTATATAAGGTTCTGCATGCAGTGTAATATTCTGAAAATATATTCCGCCTTTCATGAATTTTAATTTCCATCCAAAATCATGTTATTTTGAAGAAGAGGAGAGTAACAAAAATAACAATGACATTCAATGTGGCAGTGGTGCAAAGGTAGCCTCGCGATGACACAGCTAGTCAAATCTTCTGTTCCATGATGTGTGGGGGATTTTACAGAATGTGAATGGCATATAAGAATAAATCTGATGGCAAGTGGTGCATAAGACGGAAAGAATAATAAATGCTAATTACCACTTGGTAAAATAGAATGGGAGCTTGCAAGAAAAAAAATTATATAGAATTAAAAATGTTGGTGATGAAGCCGAAAAGGTAATCTCCAGGCACCAGAAAATAATAAAATATAACTGCACTAAAACTGAAGATGATACGTCTGATTAATTATCGTTCATCCAGAATTGGGTCTTCAGGCCACCATTCAGTAAATCAATGAGGCCTTGTTTGACTATCGCGATATTTAGTTTGATTGCAACGAGCATTCGATGATATTTAGTAACTTCAGGCTGGTGTCCCACACAAAGCGATGGTGCTACAGTAACCATTATCATGTTACCCAACCAATACAATAGAAGCATTTTGTGCACAGTTGTTCATGTTCTGTTTGTTTTGTCATGCTCAACACGAATTGTTTTATTTTAAGGTAGAAACTGAATCAATGGTTCAAGTTATCGAGTGAAAAACAACGAAATAAATAAATATTTCAAAATTATCCAACATTTTTTTTTTTACCACTCATTGAAAACAGTCCATGTTTAAGGTAACCATGATAGAGGTCTGGGCATAAAACATTTAAATAGCGAATGTATGCTGGCCCACTAAAGGCTTGACGCAAACATTCTAACGAGATAGTACCTTGGGATCAAAATGAGGGGAACATCGAAAAGTCTTGACAAAACAATACAATCTACAACTGCTTTACACAATCATGGAACAAGAAAATAATAACTTGCTTGTCATTCTAAGAGTTCTGAAACTGGGACAGGAGGTTACGTTTTATCTGCAAAGAAAAGCCACATGATGAACTCTGCTGTTCAGAAATTAATTAATGAAGCTGGTGGACGTTTGCATCATTGCTTGAAGAGCGGATGTGTGCCACTGCAGTGCCCAGTGGGTTAGAGCAGGAATTTGAAAATTTGTTCAGGGAGCCGGCGATAACTCGCATACTCTTCGTCGAAAAGACACCGTGGATCTTTAAATCAAAATAACGACAGTGCTGGCAGATGGGGTCTCCGGCTTAACGTCCATCCGAGGGACGGCGCACACACTGATGCATCACCTGCATGCGAAACACAGGGTGACAGTTTATCGTTAGGTCGAGATTCAAATCTTGACTAGACACTCAAAGCAAGTCGTTAACCAAAATCACAAACACCTTTCAAAACAAAAAAAGGAAGAAGAAATTATTTTAACACATCAATTCTTGAAGCTATTCTCATTCTGATAAAGCCATATTCAGATAACTAAGTGAGAAATGAAGTGCAAAAACACTTATTTTGTAATATTACTCAAAATACATAAAAAAACAGGAATCCTAAAATGGAGAACTGTTCAATGGCATTTGATATCCTAAAACAAAAGATGCAAATGAGATGTTATCACATTATTTTTCCTAAATATATGCTAAATTGTATTGTGCAAATTCTCATTTATAATCTCCCATTCACCTTACCTGCTCACCTCAAAGTCAAACTGGTTGACAATCTGCATTCATTATCTTCGTATTCAACCAATTGTGGAATAGTCTCCCTGTGTCCGTGTCTCGTCACCTGACCTTAGGCTTTCAAACGCGCTGCTCATTACGACCCCGCACGCTACTCCGTGATCCTTCTGCAGCACACAGATCCTTTCCGTTCTGCATTCTGGCCCATTGTTGCTACTTTTTGTGTTGTTCCTTCTTACATGTGTCCCTCTACCTCTTACATTTTGGGAGTCTGTAGCCTACTGCCTTTATATATAGCTCTTCCATCAAACCAAGACCTTGTATAAAAACTAGCATCCGTTGAAGACAAAGTCTTCGATATCCCGCCATAGTAAATGAGGACAGTAAAAGCACCAGTTCAATTTATTCTTGATGTGTGTACAAATTTCGTAAGAAATAGTTAATAGTTTTGCAACTATGCTCTGGAAACAAAGGTAACCTCAATTATTTCTTATACCAACTTGTTTCATGGAAAGTGACAGAAATTTTTTGGGGGGAAATCTCTAAATATCAAAGGCACCAGTTCACCATTTGCTTGATATGTGTACAAATTCGTAAATATATCTTGAGGGGATTTGTAGTTAAGCTCCGGAAACTAAATGTGACGGCCGCCGGACGGCGTACGGACGGAACCCATTTCTATATTCCCCGCACTTCGTTGGTTGGCGGGGATAATAAAAAAAAAATTGTTACTCTTAGGAAAGACGAACAAAAATCAATCCTCATTAATAGTTAAAATCAGCGCAAAATCTGCAAAACTGCGATGAAAAGAGAAGTTTTATTGAGACCCAAAAGTTTCAAGGACACAAAGAGCCTTTCCTTCACCCCAGAAGTATACCTGTTAAGCCTGCTGGAATGTAAGCTTGTGGGATCCTCCATGAATGGAGTGGTAGTTGTACTTAGCCATGGTCAGCTGATTGCCCATATAATTACTTCATCAATCTTGCCAAAGCAGGGGAAAAAACAATAAATTATTTCTACTTGACAATTCAGAGGAAGAGGTTGACAAACTCGTCTGAACAAATCACCAATTTTATACGCTTTAAAAAATCATGGTGGATGTGACCATCAATCATCACCCATAGGGTTAACTTTATCGAGCCTGAACTATAAGGCGAGACTGTACGTGTCAATTATCTGAAATAACGCTCGCACATTTGAGTAATTTGATGCGGATAACAAATTAAAAATTACCCCGTGTGGGGGTGACGGTCATCTCTATAATGTTTTTTACTATCATAATCGATGAACGTTGCGCAGATATCTCCTAAAATGACAGACTAGATGGTTTAGAAAATGGCGACTTTCACAACTTTCGGACCTCGTGACCTTGAACCTGACTCGATCGGAACAAATATGTCGTTGGGTATCACTCATCGACCTCTACCCACATACCAAATTTCATCAAGAATCGAAGTAAAATTTTTTTGTACTGGAGGTGTTTTTGACCATCTCCAGGTTACGTGGCGGCCAAACGGGATGGAAATCCAAAATCTGTCCGGTTAGATACAAGATAATATTTAACTATCATAACTGAACAAAATTTCAAAAAATTTTTTTTTACTGGATGTGTTAAGAGTGATTAAGACATATTGGGTACTGTTTCAAAATCATAACCGTTTTGCTGTATCACGTCAGGATTTTCAGGACAGAAATATTCCATTGCCTAGAAGTCAGGATTTCAATGAAATTTACATATGTCTTTAACATGTCTATTTCGTACATTGTTGTTAATTGTGTTATATTTCTTCTTTCAGATAAAGATGAGTAGGCGTTCCTGTACCAATCATCCTGACAACTTCTGTTATGTCTGTGGTCGTATACCAAAAAAGATCAACAGCGAAGTTATATCTACAGCAGTGAAATGAGGCGCCTACTTTCACTACTTCGGGTGTAAGGTGGGGGACCAAGAACAGAGCTGGGCACCACACATCTGCTGCACAAGCTGTCACAACCTTGACTCGTGGTTGTGGCAGCGCGCGAAGCATGCCATTTGCGGTGCCATGATATGGGCGTGAGCCGCAGAATCATCATGATGAATTGTTATTTCTGCTGGCACAAGCATCGCCGAGCTTCAACAAGAGAATAAAGGTCACATCAGTACGCTGACTGCGTCTTCTCGTAAACCTGTGCCTCATGATGACGAGAACCCGTTCCAAACACTCCAGCTGATCAGAACAATAGCTGTAAGCAGTGGTGAAGAGGATGGTGATGATGAACTTTTGAACCGACAGACCTCAGAATCAACCTTCTGAACAGGGAGACTTAATGATCTTGTAAGAGATCTTCTCGCTGTCAAGGCGAAGGCAGAGCTGCTTGGATCAAGGCTGCAGCAGTGGAATCTACTTGAACTAAACAAGATTAATCCTAGTTCAGAGCACGTCACAGAGACATGGCTGAGTTCTTTGAGAATGGAAGACAGATGACATTCTGCAGTGACATCAACGGTCTGTTGAAAGAACTTGGTGTGATCACGATCCTGCAGACTGGCGCTCTTCATCGACTCGGGGAAGAACAGCTTGAAGGCTGTTTTGTCTCCACAATGGCAACGGAAACCATCAGTCCACTGGCTCACGCGTCTCGGTCATGACAGAGACTACGAGACTATTGCGGCAGCTGCTTGGTTCATCAAGTACAATGACTTCAACTGCACATCTGCGGAGACTTGAAAGTGGTGGCGTGTTGTTAGGGCTGCAGTCAGGCTACACGAAATACATGTGCTTCTTTGTCTCTGGATGAGCAGAGACGACAAGAATCACTGGACGAAGAAAGATTGGGAAGAGCGAAAAGAGATGTACCTGGTCGAACACGTGAAGATGTCGCCCTTGTCGACCAGCAAAGGTTTTCCTCGCACCACTCCACATAAAGCTCGGCTTGATGAAAGTTTGTACGGGCAATGGATCTGAATGGGCGTGGGTTTTTAGGAAAGGTTCTTTCCTTAAGAGTTTAAGGTTCCTTTCCTCAAGGAAAGTTTGGCAACACTTGTTCGAGGCCAAGATCAAGGCTGGTGTCTTTGTTGGACCGCAAATCCGACAGATTATGAAGGACGAAACTTTCCGACAACTCTAAACCCCAAAGAGCTGGCAGCGTGGAGGAGCTTCAAAGCTGTGATGGACAACTTCTTGGGGAACGAGCGCGCGGAACAACTATGAGAATAGTGCAGCAGCTGCTGGAGTCCTTCAGGAAACTTGGCTCCAGGGATGTCCCTGAAAATCCATTTCCTAACACCAAGCACTGAACTCTCTCTGACAATTGGGAGCAGTCTCGGACGAGCACGGCGAGCGATTCACCAAGAGATTTCACCATTGGAGACGCTTAAAAAAAAATATGTTAATTTTAGCGGGGCACAACCGAACATGATGGCGATTTCTGCTGGTTCGCATCGTGAAACTGACACAGAGCAGCACAAAACGCAAAGCCAAATGCCTAAAGCATTTTAATTAACATTCTAGTGGAGTTTTTTCTGTAATTTCTATAATTTTGAAGATTCATGATAAATCATGAAATAATGAATTTTTGTAATTTCATTGAAATCCTGACTTCTAGGCATGGGAAATATTTCTGTTACTGAAATCTGACGTGATACAGCAAAACGGTTATGATTTTTGAAATCAGCGTACCCAAATTAGTCTAATCAACTTTACACATCTCCAGTAAAAATTTTTGTTGTTCAGTGTAATCAATAAACAGTTGCCGAATATCTTGTAGAATGGCAGACTAGATAGGTTTTGAAAATGGCGATTTTTAGAACTTACGTGACCTTGACCCTGACCTTTGAACCCGGACAAAATTATATCGTTGTGCAACACTCATCGACCTCTACCACATACTAAGTTTCATCAAGATTGGAAAGAAAAATTGTTGACGACGGACAATTCGGTCCGGCTTTATTAGGTACCCGGTAGAGATGACCTAAAAATGAGAAGGGCACTCTTCAATGCCACGAGTTGCCAAGATATGCTCCGCCCACATTATTACATCATTACACATACTCGTACCAAGTTTAATTAAATCCTTCAGCTGTTCTCAACTATCACATTTTATAAATGACAATGACGTTTTGATCTCATAACCCATAATCTAATCAGTTATGTCACATCATTACACATACTTGCACAAATTTGACTTTGATCCTTCAGCGCTCTTAAATTACCGTAGTAAGGAAACTAACATGGACTCTAAACTTTGACCTTTTGAATGCCACCATCGAATCAGTTCAACTTTGCAGCATACTGTGTACTTGGACCAAGTTTGGTCAAATCCCATCATTAGTTACAATTAGCACGGTTACAATTTATAAGCTAACATGACCGCTGACATTTGACCTAATGACCCAAAATTGATATCAAATCATCTTTGTGTCAATATATACTGCTACCAAATTTGAAAAAATCTGCTCTAAGGCTCTTTAGATTATAGCAAGGACGGACGGACGACCCGAAACATCATGCATCCGGCGACTTCGTCAGCAGAGGCATAAACAAATCATTTTAAAATGAAATGGCCATCTCCAGAGTGATATGCCATGTAATAAGGGGCTCCTATCTGTCTAAAACAACGCAACCAAAAACTAAATGAAGAAAAATTCACACAAAATGCAACACCTACCTTTTTCATTCATTAAAACTGCAAGATTGTCATTGTGACGTACCTGAAACGTTCCTTAACCTTACGCTCTTCTTCTTCGCTTGCTCTGCAGTAGTGCAAGTTTTTTCTTTGTTCGAGCTAGCAGGGAAACACAAATAAGGACGCATAGAGATAATGTAATAATCCCTTATTTCAAATGCTTAATTATGCTCCTCCACGTGATCCATCAAATACCTGTCGCTGTTTTATCCTTCTTCTTTTGCTCCAAGAAGACCAATGGCATGCCAGCAATATTTTCTTGTGCACTGAGTAGAAGGGGCCAGAGTTCCCCATGAAAACGCGTGCGTTCTTCCGTTCAGGAATCCGTGAGGTTGATTTGCATCAGCGCCCATCCGGATGCTGTGGAAGCAACAGTCCAGGGTAATCAATAAGAAGGAAAAATAACTTAAAGTGATGAAAAATATTCTTAAAACAGATTTTTCTTGACTTAAAATGATGCACAATGGCATTGTTTGTACTTTGAGATTAAAAAAAAAACAAAGATAAACCAAACATAAAAATATATATACCTGGAATGAATCAAACTTGCACAAATATATAATTTTTTTCAATCAAGTACCCTGATTCTCTGGTTTCCACACCAAAAGGAAATCTTTTGTTTATCTTGCACTGTTAGTTTGAAAAGGGAACCGTATTTTCCGGTGTAGAAAACTGCAGCCGTCTATTAACCGCACCCATGTCCTTCACCCTCAAATAAATTAATATCTTGATAATTTTATTTTCCGATCTAGATCTAAATACGTTTGTAATTAACTTTGTTATGAAACAAAGTGACGGAGGTATCGACATGCTGACTCCGATGTCTGCTTATTTCGGCTAAAAGTCTTATTCTCATTTTCAAGAACTTGAAGAGAGAGGGGAGGATATCAAGAAGTATTTATTTTTCTTTCTTATTTTTTAATATTATAGAGGATTTTTTTGTTCCAGAAAAAGGAAGAAAAGGGATTCATACCGTATCGTACATATTTATTGTGGATTTGTGGCCCTGAAAAGGGCCATTTGGGTTTGATGAAGCTTTTCAGAAAAACCCGAGGAATCCTCATCATGCTTTCTTCGTCGAAGACGGCAACCTAACTCCTTGTCGAATCAGGGTAGAGCAAGTCCACGGTCGTCGTCACAATCATTTGCTACTCCTCCTCCCAAATTATGCCACATCCTCTGTGACGTCGCATGTTGTTGGAGATGCAGCATTTCAGAAATTCTCGCTTGATGACGACGGTATCTCCTCCACAATCTTGACGATCAACCGCAAGCTCATCGGAAGGTTCGACCTTTCTCATCTCTCCGATGAATACAAACAGTCTCCCAGTCACATAATGCTCAGCCAACGTAGCGACAGGAGTAATGGTGAAAGTTCAACAAAGATGCATGTGGCCAATGCTACTTCGGAATCCGGGTCGAAAATCCCGGCAGGAAACATGTCATGAAACGTTGATTTCCAACTGATGAAAATACCAAGTCCAGGAAATAGAAAGTTTGTTGTGGTGGTTCCCCGAGATGCAGCGAATGTTCCTCAAAACTGGGTCGAATACAAGGCCTGCGAAGTAAGAAAGTTCATCTGATCGACGCGAGTAATCCACGGGAAGCAAGTTAGAAACAGCTGATAGAAACGAGGGAAAACGAAGAGAACCAAAGGAAACACGCAGCTGAACGCTGCATCCCCGAAAGCAACCAAGGAGGAACAATGTCCTGCCAGCAAGCCGCGCCCACCCCGCCGTAGTCACACTCCCCTGTTCTCAACAGTGGTCCAGATGTTGTTTGTGGTTGAGAAGCCAACTGTCCGCAAGACTGCTGGTTTGAGGGCACAATTCTTCTGTCTGTCTCAAATCTGTCTCACGCATGTACGAATGTGGTCTTAGTTACGGAAATAGGCAATTATGGCATCTCGTTTGTTCAGGCACCGTAACTGCAATATCGGTAGTTGGGTTAAGGGATTTGTTGTTATTGATTGCTTTCCTTCTTTTGTTTCTTTACCCATGCCATCATTCTGTGACTAAAGATACCTGGTCGCGAAGGGTGGATTCCTGGCTGTAGTGGTTCTTTATTGGTGTTCTTAGAGGACCATTAAGGGATTAAATTGATTGGGTCCACATCGTTTAAAAGACCGCGTCACGTGGCTTCGGTTGCTCGGCTCGATTAAGATCCAGTCATATGACGTCATCTGCAACAACACTGGGCTGCTTTGGGATTTCCAATTCACACGGTATCCTGGCTTTTAGACGTGTGATCCAAAGAGGAAGTATTTCAAAGTGGTCGACTGTTGTGGTCACTTTGATATGACATGCCGGATTTGAACGGGCAACCGGATGGCTGACTGCTGTTAACACTGCCTCCAGATGACATCCATTCTACTGGAAATCCTTACCGTTTCACCCTTCCCTACGTCTATGCTTAATGCTCACCTCCATTTATCCCCCCCCCACCCCTTCCCCTTTTATCACTTGTGGAAGTCTTCCCAAGTCTGTTGCTAAATGCTCTAACAAGCCTTCAAAGTACGTTCCCCAACCAACTCCATGGTCTTCCTATTTATATCTCCGAGACTTGCTCTACTTGAGACACTCTCTCCCTTTCACCGCTCATAGCTGCTGAGCATCTCTACATTCTTGTCCTCATGCTCCCCTTGTCCACTTATGTCTGTTTACCTTTGTCTCTGTTGTTTTTGACGTCCATAGGCCTTAAACACATGAATTATAACACAAGTTACAAGTTATAAGAATCTGAGAAAAACAAGAGTCAATGATGTAAAGTGTGGATAAGAAAAATGGCACAGTAAACTACACCAAGACATAACAAAGGAGATAACCTTATCGTCGAGCTGGTTGAACACAAACTCAATACGACATCATCCAAAGACAGCATCTGTGTAATCTTCTGAGTTATCCAGGGCTTAATAAGTTCCAATTCACTTTGGTCATATCAACCTGGAAGGGGTGAGAAAAAACAATTTATTTAGTCCATACTTCATGTTTCTGACTCCCGTACTTAATCAGCCGTCTTAGCATCACCAGTGAGCCAAATTAATTCATTCCACCAACAGACATCAAGCCCTTGACTAAAAACAAGAAACATAGCAAGGGTAAAACTCTAACATTGTTTGAAAGGGTATGCCATCACACTCTCAACCAATGAAAGCAAAAAATGAAAAATCTTCACAATTGGTAAGTTGCTTTGCAGTTGATCACTTGAATTTAGGCTAGTGGTCCACCTATAGGGAAATCAAGGGTGACAATTACAATATTCATCAAGTGCTTCATCTACTCCTTGTATGCCATTGAAATAGTTGCAAGGCTAATCAAGTATTCAAGCTGTTCTGCTGTTGATAAGAAAAAACTCCCAACATAGTGTGATGACATCATGATGTCCAAAGCTGACAACGAAATAAAAACAAATGGCATAAATAATAACATGGCGGGACCATTATACTGTTCTCTGTGTTTGAAAAGCTTATGGAAAAACCTCCCGAGATCTAACAAGTTTTGAGGGCAAAATAACATTTGATCATCTCGTTACTATCATCAGTGGCACCAAGTGAATCGAGTATGGCCCTCGCAACAATTCTTTCCATGTTTTTTATGTGTGTGGACAACTTCTTGTCATGAGACAAATTCAACCACAAATGTGAAATGTATTCTTTTAAACATGACATTCAGCAAGAACCACTTTTCAAACAATGCGTTATCGGGCAACTTCAAACACCCGTGCATCCTGTTACTACACTATAAGATCTTTCTCTGTGTGGTGTGTCACAAAAGATGGCCGAACAGATCTTCATCAAACTTTCAGAGGTTCATCATGAGTGTCACAGAGTGTTTCAGGAAAAAAATTAAAAAGTAAGCGGATTTTACTTTTTAAATAAATCGTTCTATTGTACCTAGCCTTTGTAGCGATGTGAAAGGTGACATTAAAAAGACCTGACTCCATTCCTTAATGGGTGTAGGGAAGCGTTTTCGGCCCCACAAAAACAGACACAAAAAAATTGGATTTTTCTGGATACCAAGAGGATTAGAACAGCACCAGGCAAACACCAGGTACCTGCCGCAAGTATTAAATAAGGCAATTCTATGTGTGTGTGTGTGTGTGTGTGTGTGTTGTGTGTTATGTATTGTTACGGAAATGGCCCTTATTGGACTACTAAACATAGGATTAGCTCAGATCCCCTATTAAATGCAATGTATAGCTAGGTTGTGTGGTAAAATGGACATAACATGTGTGTCGGGAGCTGTAAAAGGTTGTTTTGTTGTATGTGCGGTGGTGGTGGAACAAAGGCCCCTCTTCTTCCTCCCCTCTACGGACGATAGGCCCGCAGTCGGCTGGGAGAGTGTGGCCAAGGGGAGGAGGTGGAGCTAGAGGGAGGAAGTGACAGCGAAGGGGAGGGGCTTTTGCGGCTCCGCGGAGAGAGGCGTGCTCGTGGAACGAAAAGAAAACTGTAAGAGAGAAAAGGGTAGAGTGTTTGGAAAAGGGAGTCGCTGAGAGGAAGGCGTCCTCGTGTGTCGAAGGAGCTCGTGTGTCGAAGCGAGCGAACGAAGGCTTCGTAAGAGAATTGTGTTGGTGGAAAACAACAGTCGGGTTTTCGAGGCCTGCTGCGGAGTGGCTTCGAAGCGAGAGAAACGAAGGCTTCGTGAAAGGTTGGTTTGAAAACTGCAGTCGGTTGAGAGGGTGCTCGTGTTTTGGAAGCGAGCGAGCGTAAGAGAGGCTGCCTGCACATCGGGCAGTGACGACTCTTGTGGGGAGGTGATCGACAGGTTCGGCCTGTGTCTGGCCGTGAGCTCCGTCCTTATCCACCTCACGGCTGAGAAGTTGTCGATCCGCCTGGGAGCTCGGCACTCGATTTGAGCCTTGTCTGATGCACAGGCCAGGCCTGGATTTGTGTGGGCTGGACCAAGAGAGAGAATCGGCTGAGGCCCATCGTTGATCTGGCGGACTTGTGCCGTCGATATTGCGTGGGGCCGGAAACGCGCTGAGGAGAGCGTGCGCACGGCGGTGCCTTGAGGGAGCAAGAGAGCGACGCCTCCATTTCGCCACGCGGCACGTTCGAGTGGGGAGTTCGAATCCGTGGACATTCGCCTGTTGGCGAGCGACATTCGTGCTTTTGACACTGTCTCTCGTCCATGAGACATCACCAGTATGTCCGTCTTGTCTTGCATGCATGCTGTTTGTCTGTCTGTCTGTCTGAGCGAGTTGTCTAAGGCATATTTCGGTAGCGACCCCTCAAAACCTTTAGTCCGTGGTTCCCTAGTTAATAAGAAACGGTTGAGGATTGTTAAAATATACCATCAGCAGAGGGGAATCCCCCCGCCATTGAAAAATAATTGAAATCAGATAAGCGGTTTTCCATTTATTACAAAAAACATTTTTTTCAAGATGGCCACCCCAGTCGGCCATCTTGGATCTGGCCACGCCCAAAATCAATAGGGTTCTTCTTTTCAGGTGGTACATGTGTGACCACAAATTTTCAAATCGATATGGCGAACAGTTTATGGTTTATCGCACTCACAGCTATAATGTTGACGCCCAGCCAGCCAGCCGAACGACCGCCCCAGTCGCCCATCTTGGATGGCCCACGCCCAAAATCAATAGGGTTCTTCCTTTTCAGGTGGTACATGTGTGACCCAAATTTCAAATCGATATGGCAAACAGTTTAACGAGTTATCGCAGTCACAGCTATAAATGTTGACGCCACCCCAGTCGGCCATCTTGGAGCTGGCCACGCCCAAAATCAATAGGGTTCTTCCTTTTCAGGTGGTACATGTGTTGACCCAAATTTCAAATCGATATGGCGAACAGTTTATGAGTTATCGCACTCACAGCTATAAATGTTGACGCCAGCCAAGCCGGACGGGACGGACGGACGCCGGGTGATAACAATATCCCTTCCGCCACGCGGCGGGGGATAATAACCATTGTCGTGAATTTTTGCTGGTGTTGTGATCCCGATGTTCCCAATAAATCTGGTTAATTCGTATGAAGTTGCTGCTATGGATTAATTTGTGTCGGCGTCGAGGAACGATCCGTTCGATTGGCATATAACACCAAAAATGGTTACAGACTGGCAGAAACCGCTCGCATCTGACAAAACCAGTCTGTAACCAGGGGTTCTATTTCCCAACTGGCAAGGTACAAGGATTACGTTGGTATCGCGAATTGAAGGCGCGTGACCGAGGCCTGTGCTGAGGCCGGCGGCCGGCCGGCGTTATAAACCCCGGAGACGGTGGTGGTGAGGGTGGCGCCTAGGACCGGGTGAGAATCCCAACACCCCGGATCCACAACAGTATGTATGTTTGTATATCTGAAAAACATTTAAAAAAAAATAAATAACAGGGCTGGTCCAATCTCCAACAGAGTTTGCGTACATATTGGTAGTACTCAGGGTCAGG
>CM068953.1:47855423-47884386 GCA_035128595.1 Eptatretus atami
TGACTGGCTGGCCCCAGTGTCCAGCTCCATCTCCACGGAAATGTCATTCACCCTGACATCCACCACAATGGGTTTGCTTTCATCCGACATACTGAGCAAATCATGCTCCTTTGAAGCAGGACGTATTGCTTCACCACCGGTCACTGGGTGCAAACGATATGTGGTGTTTCGGACCGTGTTGTGTCTGGCGACACATCTTGCATAGATGGCCAAGTTTCCCGCAGTTATGACAGAGCAATGTTTGAAACGACACAGGTGGGAAAGTGCCTGCCCCCACAACACCAACACGGTTTACCTGTTGGAGAACCCGACGATCCACTGCTCTGCTTTGCACAGATGAGCTCGCATTATGAAACGAGTGATGTGTTGAGCAGATCTGGAATTGAGATAGCTGAGCTTCACAGCTGATGGTGATGAGCTCAGTTTGTTCACATCATTGCATGAACTCGGCTGGAGTCTCGCTCTCTGCCGCTGATAACATGCAGCCCCTCATCCGTAGTCATGCAGCAGTAGCGATTGACACAGCTTTAGTCAAATCGAGATCGGAACAACACAACAATTTCCGGAGATCGTTTCCTTATTGATAGCAATAACAAAAACATCTCTCAACATCTCAACCAAATGTGCACCGAATTCACAATGTTCAGCCAATCTGCGAAGGTCAGCAACAAACTCAGACACCGACTGACCTTCCTTCCTCCCGTGAGTATGGAACTTGTACCGGGACACGATTTTCCCAGGTTTCGGCTTGTAGTGTCTGGCCACAATCTCGATCAGTTCATCAAAGATTTTGTCCTTCGGTTTATCGGGAGTAACCAGATCTTTCATCAGGGAATATGTTGTGTTGCCACACACCGTGAGCAGAACGGCCCAGCAACGATCAGCATCTTCTGCCGCCGCCATCTTGTTAGCGATGAAGTATTGTCCCAATCGATCAGCAAAGTCTTCCCAGTCCTCATCTGGCTGGTACTCCACCAGAATCCCCACGGACGCCATAGTGAGCAATGCCAACTTGGCAAAGCACTAAACTCGTCGCCAATTGTGGTGTATCCGAAGGATTGCAGGGTGAAAGGCCATACAACATTTAAGTCGAAGCTCCACGTTTTATCTCCAGGGAGGCGCACACTGCGCATGCGCGTGGCGGTAGCTTGATAGAACATGACAGTGATGATGTGTTTGGTTGTGATGTGTTAGGGTTCGATGTCGTGCGGTAGTGTGTAGGTGATGGGGATGGTGATAATGTGAGAATGCGATCTACCTGGGACAGTCGAGGCTTTCCGATCTTGCGATATTATCAATTGAAAGTGAGTTGACGAAAGGCATTGATTTCGATGAAGTGATTCACAAGTTCGCAGCTTTGAAGGCCAGGAAAGGAAAGTTCTGAATTCGTCGAGATGTTCACGAAGTGCTTTGTGTATTTGTTCCTGTTTATTTTTATAGTATTATTTCACTTATGAGTATATTTCCATATGCATTTGTCTACAAGTTCTACATTATTTGGGCTGTTATTGATCATGCAAACCTAATACATTAGAGTATCTCTTGTAACAACAAAGTTTCACATTAAAATCAACATAATTTTGATGTAGTTCTGAAACGTTTTTACTTCAAATTATATTGTTTTCTTGCCGAATTTTCACTTTAATCACATGAAACTATGTAAATACATTTAGGCTGCGCGTATGATATTTTAATTTTGCTAGTTGTTTATGTCACTACTATTGACATTACGTTCAGTGATATACGGGAATTACGATTTACGAGTAACTTTACTCAGGATTCTGTATGGTCTGGTACGGGAGGAAGTCCATGGGAGTGGGGGGGGGGGGGGGGGGGGTGACACCATGAGTTACCGCACTGGGTGACACCAACCCTAGTGACGCCACTGTTCTCATGGTTATCACATGTGCGGAAATGAAATAAAGCCACAAACCCTGGTGTGTCTGAGAATTTATAAGTATTATTAACCAGCGATTCATAGCTATGATGAACAGGCATTCGATAATATGTGAGGAAAGTGAAAAAACAACTATCATGAAGAAATTGTTGCGGCCTGTTCTAATTGGAGGCATGGTTGAGCAGGCCAAAAAACAAGGCGGCTTCAGACCTCAGTGAGGTTACCCAGGATACGCCCTAAGCCCCCTTACAGAGAGCGGTGGCTGAGAATTGCACCTAATCAAGGATATAATTAAATAACGTCGTTTATCTTCAAAAGGGGTGTTTTAATTAACCCAAACACCCAATTTTCTTTCAGTCATGCACTCCCTTGAAGTTTTCTTAGTATGCATGCAAAGTTTCAGGTTGCTAGGTTTCATGGTTTTGGAGTTATGGAGGAGACAGACAGACAGACACACACACACTGACATATATTAGTGTAGATATATTCAACACGATCTGTGTATTTGTCTCTCCCCTTCATAAGGATGATTTGAGTCGGGTATTAAAGGCCAATGTTTTAACACATCTGTGTTGACTACGGTCTATTTTTTGAGGATAAAAAAACTCAAAAACCATTTTCCATAATAGAGTAATTACATCTCTTCTTTTGGAATTGTAGATGATGACTTGCAAACAAAGCCTCAAGGGTGGTGTGTAGAAGCGCTTTTAAAAATAACAATCAATACAAGGTGTAGAGAGGTGAAATTTGCTGCATGTGATGTGTAACGCGTGCAGAGTAAAACGAGTGTTCATATACGTCCATAGGATGTCTAATAAATAAAGAAGATATAAGCACACAGCTGACACTATGCCGAGGCTTCATACTTTGGCACACGCATGAGGCTGCACAGTCAAAATGAAACATCTGTGGGTAATGAAATACAGTTGAACTTGTGTGCTTGGATGAATTTAATAAATAATGTTGAACATGCTTTAAAGTTAGGAGTATGGTCAAGGACTTTTGGCAAAATGTTACGTCTTTATCTTATCTCTACGAACAAAGAGCTACACTTTCTTACACACATCCTGAGCAGAGACTGTGATCTCAGACTTCCCCATCCTGCCTCAGGGCACACCTGGCCAGATATGGAGCTGTTTTTCCTTTCTGTTTTAATTAATTCTTGCTTTACAAAGCCTTCTTGTCGTTTCACATTGATTAACTTGTTTTCCTATAAGTGATGCTTTGATTACAGACCACACCCTATTAGCAATAATATAAAACTCAGTAACCTTTTGTCTACAGTTAGAGAGTGCTTGGAGATTTTCAAACCAGCACTCGCTCCGCACGTCTGTATTATGCAATAAACGATCATCGTGGACTATAAAGTCTTTTCTGATTTATCGATATCCTAAAATTCCACGACAAAACTTGGCGCAGCGAGCAGGGCCTTCTGAGTCGGGAGAGTGGAGAGGGGCCATTGTCGGGCAGACAGCAAGCACCTGCCACCAAAGGGGGGATCAGAGAAAAGGTAAGAGACCTTTTGAAATCTTTCTATAAAAGGTGTGTTGCTGTAGCCAGGTGGCTTGCCCCGTTTCTCTCTGTGGACATTGCGCAGGCCCGAACCGAAATTTAAAGGCAAGTATACAGAGATCGTTTATCTATCTATAATTCCAGCCAATCTCTGTGTGTGTGTTTGTGTGTCTGCGACCGCTGTTTCTCGACAACCACTGATCCAATCTCATTGAAACTTGCCAGGAATATTGCTGGGCCCTGAGTATGTGCTTTTCAAGGTTAAATATTAATCGGACAAGTGGTTCCCAAGTTATGGCATTTATTTACCAAACCAATGACAGGACACGGTGCTACGACGTCACGATTGACGTCACAATTCTTCTTCTTTTTTTGCACGTACGGGCACGCGAGAGCGAAGGAACGGCCTGTGTGGTTGTTGTTTCTGGCACGCGGTTTGAATTTTTTTTTTTTTTTTTGCACGTACAGCCACGCACGTACGGGCACGCACTAGTCTATCTATAATTCCAGCAATCTCTGGGTGTGTGTCTGTCTGTGTGTCTGCGACTGCTGTTTCTCGACAATCACTGGTCCGATCTAATCGAAACTTGCCAGGTATATTGCTGGGGCCCTGTGGATGTGCCTTTTCAAGGTTTGATATTAATCGGACAAGTGGTTCCCAAGTTATGGCCATTTATTTACAAACCAATGACAAGACACAGTGCTATGACATCACGATTGACGTCACAATTCTTTCTTTTTTTTCTTTTTGCACATACGGCCACGCACGTACGGGCCCGCACTACTTGTATAAAATAAGGTGGTGTCGTGTCGGGATTGCCCGACGTGGGGAGCAAGAACTCCAATATAAGTAAGGGACTTGTAGTTCCTTTATATGGTCTAACATCTTGGTAGCAGTAATAAATCACCGAGTCGCAGGCGGTGGCGAGAGGCATTGCGCAGAGAGTTGTAAAACTGCCAAGTCAACAAACGGCGGAGGCACTGCATAAAGAAATACAAGACGCCGAGTCAGGGGTTGGCAGGAGGTGCAGGTTAAATCTGCCGAGGGCAAGTGACAATGTGGGGTAGTAGGCACACCAAGGTTGCGAGAGGCAGGGGCGGTAACGAGGAAAGCATCACTATGAGCTAAGCAATAGGAACACCAAAGTAAAATTGTGTTCTGAGGACTGCCTAGTACTCAAAGCGAGAGTGAAATAAGGTATAAAAATGGAAAACACTCAAAAGAAGCTTAAGGATAGCGATTCTCCCGACAGAGGGACATGTGCTGAATACATGTGCAATATCTATGTAACAGGTACTTCAACAGATGTGAAGTAATTTGTGAATTGGAGTGGAAAAACAAAAATTAAGCTTTCCCCAAGGAGGAACATTTAGCAGGGATAGGACAGGAAACCTAATGACTTGTTAACAAACCTGTTTGAGAAGAGATCGGAGCAGTGCTGGCTCAGTGGTGCAGACGCAAGTGGCCACTTAAGGAGAGGTAAAGGGAAACAATTACAGGTTCTCTTCCCCTCTCCTTTTGTTGTGTTACGGATTTGTGCAGCCGCACATCCTGTCTCTGTGTCTCTTTGGGTGACGCAGTCTTGAGGAATTGAGTTGAATCATTTGGCAGGAGAAAAGACAGTTGTAGAACTGTGCCAGAGAAGTTCTAAGGGTCCCCTTGTGAACATCATTTAGTTCCGTGAGGATTGGGGAACCTTGGTCTAAGTCTCACGAGTAAACATCATTTAAGTTTAAGGGCCCCTTGTATGATTGCAATGTATGATTGCGACTTGAACTTTTAAGGATCCTTGGTTTGCTATTGGAATATATGACTGCTATATCCTGTATATGAATGTCTGACTGTGCTTCTAAAGTATATTTGTTCATTGTGCCTGAAGCTGGTTTACATTGGAGTAATGTGGAATATTTGATGGTGATGAGGTCAATGTTCTGAATGTTTTCGGGATAGTTTGTGTTTGTGTTGATGCACAACATTTTAGTGTGTGTGTGTGTGTGTGCGTGCGCGTCAGTTTGTGTACTGAGAATGTTGCATGTGTTGCGGTGGTAGAATGCACGTCACGTGAACTCTGAGTTTCGCATTTGGAACATTGTGAAAAAGTATCGTGAACCGGTGATACAACGTCTCATGGAATATTTTCCTTGCGTAGTTGTAAGTTGCAAATTATTTGATAGATTGTAGAGCAACTGATGCCGTCATTGCCGGGGAGGTGAATACAACCGGCATGGCGGTGCGCACGCTATTATGGGATAGCTCTGCAAACCCTCTATAGTCGAGACAAACAATATGAAGGTTGATTCACCATGTTATAATGCATAAGTGATTTTCCCCTCCCACCCAATTCTAGTAAATGCACACACGGGAGGGCGCATCTCCTCGAGCCATGTGCATTTGTGGGAGAACCTGCAGATTATTTGTGGGTGTATTGTCATTTATTTAGTTCATTTGAAATTTGACCTCATTCTGCCTTTCTTTCCATCATCGTACACGACCTGAATCTTACGTGTAGTTAAACGGGGGTAATGTGAATGGCTAACCTCTTCATTGGTTCGATTGAGCTAACGGGGTGCCAATCCACGTTGTCTGTGTAAGGCTGGTAGGATGACCTAGACATATACGCACACTTGCCACTAAGCTGTCTAGCCTGGGTTTGAATGTTGGCTCAGCTACAAACTGTCATCCTAGTGTTTCACAAGCAGGGTGGTTCATCAATGTATATTCCTTCCCTTGAATGGACATTAAACTGGGCATCCCATCTGCAAGAATTAGTTGGTGGACGCTAAAGATCCCAAGGTGTCTCGCGAAGAGAAGCTGAGCTATCTCCGGAACCGTGAACAAATTACAAATTCCTGTCCTCACTACTTCTGGGAAGGCAACGGCCACGGTACGATTGGCACCGTACTGTTCATTCAATGGCTTCTTCATTTGGTTTTTATCATTATGGTTCAATTTCTAGTGACCAATGATACAATCATTTGCTGGCAACTCCACCAAAAAGCGAAAAAGAGTTCATTCATTCACTAACCTCCAGTGAGAATTATGGACAGTAAGAAGACGTTGTGTTCGATAAGTACAACTTTTGTTTTGGGATCGATTTAGGATATTTCCACACAAGATATTGTTACGAATCTGGAAACCATTTGCATTCACACATACAGCAGTCCCATAGTTCAGTTATTTCGTTAAGTATATGTGGATAGTTAGAATCTCTCCCCTATGTCTAATGGGTTAATTTCATGTGTGCGCTGCGGGTTTCTTTTATAGTCAGGTTTTTTTAACATCTTTAAATCTACCCCCTCACACCACTCCTCCTCCCACTCTGCGGGCGAACAAGCGCTCCACCCGCCCAACCTTCACACCACGGCGCCATAACGCACGTGTTCAAGGCCACGAACGTAGACGAAGTTTCCATCGCTTCAAGGCCGACTCCGCTCAAGCAAGATGGAATGTTCCTCTCGTCCAACCAGGGGTGAGATCGCCTCAGCTCTGACTCCGCCCCATCAGAGAAGAATGTCTCCCCCTCTCGACACTGGGGAAGACAGAAGAGCCTCTCTCGGGGGAGGAGCACTGAGACGCTGACACGCCCTCCTCCTCCAATCACGGCTGGCCACCACGACATCCGAAAACGCCCCGTCCAATCCGGAGGCGAGTTACCCGAGAGCAGATCCCTCCACCTCGCACAGGGGAGGGATAAGAAGGATCGTGAGCTGTATCCGGTGTGTGTGTGGTTCCTTGGAAGCCGTTCCTTGCTTCTGGTCTGCTGGGCTCTCCTGGTCGTCGGTCATCGTTCGTGGCTGGCCGGGTCGTTCGTAGGATCCTGGCTGCGCTCGTTGGATTCTGGTTTGTGGGTTCGAGTCCCACCGTGGTGGGTTGTGTTGGAGCGCTCGAGCTGGGATCCCCGTTCCCTTCCACGCACTCCGAGCTCCACAAGTGCGAGTCGGTAAAACCGCACGAGATGGCCAGGTACCCAACCAAACTCTGACCCCCAGCTTGCCTATCCTCCGCGGCTGGAGGGTCCAATAATGGCCAGCCGGCTCCATTTCTTTTTGGGTGTGTGTGTCTGTGTGTGGCGCCAGTCTTGTAAGTAGAACTGTTAAGTGATTGCCATTGTACATTTGCCTGCATTTATATTCGTGATTAAGTCTGCTCTGTTTCCCTCCCTATTGCTTATTGTAAATAAATAACTGTTAAATGTTCTAGTTCGTTGTCTGCGTTTTCTTTCATTGACCCAGTATGGTTCAGGCTTGAGAATTAGGGAGGCCGATTGTGCCGCAAATTGTTATTTGGGCCGGCGCAGCTTTTTGGTAATTCCCGCTCAGTTACGCCGGATCCGAGTCGGTAACAGCGACTCGGTTCGGACAAAGCCGGCCGAGGGTGTGGCTTCCCCGGTAGCTAGACCACGCGGCTAATTAGGTAAATTGAATCAGACAAAAAGACCATAACCGCGCGTCGAAATATTGGCGTCCACGGTCCATTAAGCGACCCGTCGACTTCGGGAAGTATCCGGAGTGACGACCTTCAATTCCGGGTGTTTGGGGGGGAGACGGCCCAACTGCTCCATCTAGCGGTCGTTCCCCGCCCCCGAACCCGGCACTACAACAATATTACATCTTTGAAATTGAACTCGAATAAGATGAAAAATATTTTCCATGGTTTACCTGTTTTTCATAAATTTAATGTCGTAGTCTCAAGTAATATTTTTTGTTTTACACATAAATGATATTATTATTTAATTATTTTAGGTGTGTAAGTAGCTTTGTAGTGGTTTACCAAGGCAAGAGAGATGTTATGTAGAAAGGCATCTTTATTGGACAAAGTTGAGTTAAGTATGGGAATGAACATTTAAAGCTATCAAAGATGGTCAAGCAGCATCAGCCCATAACTTTATTCCACACTACAGATACATGGACAAACTGACTCATGCTACGGTACTATTCAAATGTTATATCTCAGAACACAATCTGCCATTTGAAGCAGCAACTAATGCAAGGTCCTCATTCAGGAAAAGTTTCCCGATAGCGCCATTGCAAAATATATGGATGTGCTACCACAAAGACAACTGCAATGGTAAATTATGCAATGGCACTAGAAATGCTGAGTCCTATGGTTGGATTGGGTGGATCCTCATTTACAAACCTGGGACCTATGTGTATCCCGGTACTACCGAATGCTGGGTGCTTCTAGAATACTCATGGGCCATGCAATTACCGATGACATCATGATTTTGCAGCACAAGAGAGTTCCAGGACTTCGATAAGGCTCGTTGAAACATATTGACTGAAAAAGAAGACTCCCAAGGGGTGCATGTACATTTAGGGTGGGAAGCTGAGGACTTAAGAGGACATATTACCCATATAGTTGTACAGTTTATTTATTTTACTGCAAGTAGTTGATTTATGTGTATAATTAAGCGGTATTGTAACGTTTTATGAGTAATTAAATTGTGTTGATTGGACAAATCCCGAGTCTCAGTTTAGTGACTCGTGGCTTGGTTTAAGTACATTTATTTAGGCGAGGAAAGAGCCCCTCCTAACAGACAGGTTAATTCCCCCACTATTTGGGCATGGCATATTTTATTACTCCACGCACGCGAAGCAAAAAGCGTGGTTAAGCAATTGGTTCACTTCTGTCCGTCTGTCTGTCTGCAAACATCAGTTTATGACCGAGGAACAACTTAATTTCAATTGCCTGTTAAATTTTGAACACTAATTGAAAAACAAACCTGTAGTTTAGCAGTACTTTGGCTCTGAATTCGTCCCGATCGTGAATGCGCAGAGAGCAGTGAGAATATTTTTACTCTGTCTGCCTGTCTTGCTTGAAAATCATTCCAAACAGGAAACTTACTGGTTTTAAGGATGTCATAAAAGACACAAAGAAAAGGCACAAATAACTAATATAACATGTTAAATAATGTGGTGTAAAAGACGCTGCGTCAAAGGCGGTAAACGTCCGAACATTTTTTTCTGCAACCTTTAAAATTTTTTATTTTATTTCGATTGAATTATATACTTGAACACCGTAGAACGCAAATCACCTTTTTGGCACTATCAAAAAAAAACCCCTTCCATTTAGCAGTACTTGGACAAAATATTACGGCATTTTCCATCATCTGTAACAATCAAATTTGCTGCTCACCAACCCAGCGCTTGTCCTTATTTATCAGGATTGTGTAGGGTAAGGTGTTTTATGATGTATGAACTCTCCAGTTATGACTTGTAATACCGGATTCCACCAGGTGGTGCCACACGATACACATTCACATACAGTACATAGAATTGATGGCCGAACAACGGGCTATGACTCATTTTACCACCGAAAATCAACACTTCGAGTACAACCACCAGCTTCAAGGAGGAGCGCATAGGAGTAAAACAAACTCAAACAGGACTATATCGTTGCATGACTCTCCCAATTATACGATGTCTATGATTTTAATGCAGAGAACTGGTGGTTTATTACCTCCGCCACCGAAGGTGAAGGAGGTTATGTTTTCACCTCTTTCTGTCTGATTTAATTATTACATGCAAAATCGAAGATTTTTCAAGCATATTGGTCGGTCGATTTTGTTATTCTGTTTATTTGTCGCCTACAGGTCACAATTTTAAACCAATCTTCACGACGAAACTTCACCACATGGTAGAGTTTGTCATAACGAAGAAGTCTATTGTTTTTGAAGTCAAAAGGTCAAAAGGTCAACATAGGCCAAAGGTCAACAACTAAGGTGGTATTTCTAAAATCCTCAATTTTCATGCGATTGACTTGAAGTTTGAAGAGGATTTATATTTCAGGTCACTGAATTAAACCAGCCAATTATTTTTGAGGTAAACATGGACCAAAAGGTCAACATAGTCCCAAGGTCAACAACTAAGGTGGTATTTCTAAAATCCTCAATTTTCATCTGATTGACTTGAAATTTGAAGAGGATTTATATTTCAGATCAGGAATTAAACCAGCCAATTATTTTGGAGGTCCACATTGGCCAAAAGGTCAACATAGGCCGAATTTCTAAAATTGTCAATTTTCATCCAATTGACTTGAAATTTGAAGAGGATTTGCATATTTGGTCATTGAATTCAACCACCAATTATTTTTGAGGTCAAATTTGTTTTATGGGTTTTGCAAGTATCATGCTCTGCACGACGTCTTCTTGTTTGTTTGTCTGTCTGTCTGTTTGTCCGTTTGTTTGTGTGTAGGATGTCTCAAAAACTTGTGGACGAATCCAGATGAAATTTTATGGACAAGTTGGGTGCGTGGCAAGGACGAACTGATTAGATTTTGGTGAATTTCTGGATCCGGATCCGGATATGATAATTTTTTAGTGATTCTTAACTATTGAGAGATAGGGCTAAACCGATATATAGCATGATATCTCAAAAAGTTGTGGATGGATTCGGACGAAACTTAGTGGACACGTTGTGTGTGTAGCAAGGACAAATTCATTCAAATTTGTTGAAGATCCGAATCTGGATCTGGTTACGAGAATTCTTTAATTTTTAAAGTGATTCTTCACCATTGATAGGGCCAAAAACGATATCTAGCATGATATTTCAAAAATGTATTGGGCCCAATATGTTCTCGTGGATCAGGCATTGCATGGCAGAGGTATGTGCTCTACCGAGTGCTCTTCTAGTTAAGACTTGTAATACCTCCTCCCTTTAGGAGCAGTTCCCCCGATTAGTGCTACATGATACACATCCACACGGAGAATTTGTGTATATTTCCGTCATCCGGAAGGCAACGATCTTTAATATCAGTGAGTGTGTGAGTGAGTCAGTAGTTAGAAAGAGTTTTATCATCAAATTATATTGAAAGAGCATAGTAAACGGAGAGGATGTGTCACATTGTTTATGAACGATTTTGTTAAGCAGTGAATTGATGCTCTGTGAATTAGTTGTTGCTGAGATGCGTTGTACGTACAACTTAATTGGAACGAATTGCAATTATTCTATAGCACTTTCTAATGTTTGTTGGGGCTCGTCACTAATTGTAAATATAAAGTAAAAATGTGATGAGTGAAGTTATAGATTTTAAGCCCATAATTGAAAAGAGACGGTTCTGCCATTTTAGCTTGCACGCAGTATGGGAGAACGGAGACATTTGTGATGTTACATGTAAAAATGTGTTTATGATCAATATTTATGTCAGAATGTATGTCTAGAATGCCATTACACTGACACGGTCACTCACCCCAGCTGTCCCGCTCTCCCCTGCCCTTGAGGGACAGTGTAAACGAGGCTAATGCTGCCAAGCGGTGCAGCCTGTTTGGAATAACTGAGACTTGAAAGGTCACTCAGAGTGTAACAAGAATTGCACACAGGGGACAGGAGGCCTCTGGCACCAATTAAAAAATATATATGTCAAATTGTCAGAGCTGGGATGTCATTGTAGATTTGTAGTGGTGGATGTACACATACGTAAGAAAGCAGTGTTGAATGTTATGCAAGAGCATATAGTGAAGGCATTATTTTGAGTACTGTGAAATTCTGTATCACCATATTAAAAGAAAGTATGGTATGTACAGGCAGTGGAGTGGAGCGGCGGTTGAAGCTTTCGTTTAAATGCTGACATCCAAGTCCAATCACTGAGATCCACGGCAGATGGCGCCAAACCTTCGTCGTTAAAGTATTTTTTTCTACTTTTGATCCAAGTCCAGGGTTTATCATATCTGCACCATATCCAATATTAAATCCTAAATCCTGTTTTTAATTCCTTTTGGAGGAATTTGGACAGTGCTACCTTTTCATACCTAGAATTTCAGTCCCCGTTCCAGCTGCCTTAAGGGCATAAGCATTTTGCTATAAGGTCCACCAAAGTGTGGACTGGCATCACATGTAGATCAGACCAGGACAGACATGCAGGTTACTGCTCTCTCAAGGTCATTTATGAGTCAGCTGGGTTTTCACACCGCCAAGCCGATCATGACATGATCATTCTTCCGAAACGAGTGTGATTTCTAAAACCCAAACTCCAATCCTCTTCAGTCGGATTTGAATCCACCTTTGGTCAGTGCCCTCACTACTAGGGCACCCAATCTCTGTTTTTTTTACATTGACGTCACCAAACTTAATACCCACATCTCTTTTCCTTTTGTTTTGTATCGAAAGACGATCCTCATGCTTGGAGGAACCAAAACTTGCATATCATATTTTCTGCTTATAGGCAGGGATTTAGAAGTATACAATGCGACCTACTCTTTTCCAATGAAAATGTGGGATCTTTAAGGTCCATAACATAAATACAGACAGGACCACTGGCTTTAAGTCTCCATTCCAATGCTTTGTACGTCGAGATTCAGCACTCCCTTCCTGGTATTGCATCAGAACAGCAGTTTGAAAACAGGTTTGACTCCAAAGAGAAATAAATCCACGAAACTCACAGTTAAGTGTACAACTATTTAGAGCTACAGCTTCCTAATCAAATAACACCCCCTTGAGGTTATACCAAATATGCATTACACATCACAACTGTCAAAGTCTGTGTCCTCCTGACCAAAGCAAACCACAAGCTTATATAGACAACACAAGGCCCAAGTAGTTTAAAGCAAATAAACAAAGCCCAGGGTACATACTTATAGTCCAGGAAACAATGTGACATTAGTGGTCAGCAAATTACAAATGTGTCTGCACACTGATAAAAAGAAAGAAATAATGCATTAACACAAATAAATACAAGTGGATGAAATAATGCAGAATGTCATTAAATTAGGACATAAAAGACAGGGAGTTACAATGATGAACAGAAACAAAAGAAACTAAATCTAAAGTAAAAGTGGAAATTTGCCAACCAGAAAACCGAAATCGAAGGTCAGGGGATTAACCGATAATGAAGGCATGGACCAAACGAGAAAAAATCTCAACTTCAAATTATTATTATTATTATTTTTAAACGATCATCAATTCATGGAGTTCTCCATTGGCTGGTACCATGGCCCAGCACTTCGAGGGGTTGGGGTGGGCACAGTGTAACAGTCCAGTGAGTCTTGCACTCACAGTCATTGGATGATAGATTAATTGAATTATTCATCATCAAAACATTAGAAAACATGATTGATGCATTTGCTAGTTCAAGAGACAGACTGAGACAGGGAGAGAATGAGTGAAATGGACAGACATTGAAAGACAGAGAGAAACAGAGAGTTAGCTATGACTCGCTGTTCAAACAGGTTTCACGATAAAAGGCCAAGTTGTCCCCACTGCCGACTGGTTTCGGGTTACACCGCCGCTCCGGGCCAGGCAGACATGCAAAGCGGAGGCGAAAAGGCTGCTTTGGCCACGGACGTGGAAAAACACGGAACTTTCTTACCCCTACCCCCCCCGAGCCCACAGTCCCTGATTACACAGCTCGCCTACAGAGGCTCCGCACGGAACTCTGGACGTCGTGGAGGATCATAAAGTGTTTTTTTTCTTTTCCCCTCCTTCTTTGCCTTGAATTTCCGCACAGCCAGGGTTGTAACTTGGAAGGCTATTTATTCGCCTGTTTGGAAGTTTCAGCGAGAGGGCAGTAAGCTGACTTTGTAGTAACATGCTAGGCGCTGCATACGTCATAAAGGCCACTTTCTTAACCTAATCCTTCAAGAATATATATATATATATATATATATCAGATTGTGCCTCGTGGTTTTATTTCGGTCTGGGAGCTGTTTTGTGAAATTGGAGAAATTTGTTTGGAATAACTAGCACAATCATTAAGGTTTTTATTTTTTTGCATAATTCCCTTGATTGTTTGAAAAGGCAGCGTGATTAACTAGTCCACATTTTACTTCTGACAAAGGAGCAGTGCAGTGGAGCAAAAGGAATAAACAAGAGTACCTTCAGGTAAGGGGAGTGTCTGACACCTGTATTGTGCAGAGGTAGAACACTCACCCTTGAGCTTTTTAGCAAGGATTCAATTCCCGACTGGACTATAAACTGTGAGAGCTGGATTGAAGCTTTGCCCCAAAGGTATAACATCACAAAGTGCACTGTCCCTGATGGTCTAATCTGCTTCTGCAGATAAAGTGTTAGTTGATCAATGTCTCTCTCTCCTCGATATTTTGTCTATTCCTGTTCTCCATTTTAAATGAGTCACAGTATTGAGAAAGCAGATTGTTATAAATGAGCCCACTGAAGGTGTGGCACAGCAAGAAAGTCCAAACGTCCTATATACGTCTGTCTGTCTATTGTTTACTGCTCAACAACTGCAAGCAGTTGTAATTTAAACGATGAAGCACAAATATATTCCAGACTAGCATGAGAGATACTGTTTCATAAGGAATGCCTGTGGCTAAGATGCATCAAATGAAGATAATTGAATGGAGAGGATCGAAAGAGAGCAACACATGATGTTGGTGAAATCAGATGTGCACTCTCTGCCATAAAAACATGGACACGTCCATTGCTGTTGATGCGATTTACTTATTTGACATCATGGGGCACATATATGAGGTGCAAAGCTCTGACAGAGATAAGTTCTGAATAATTAAATGTCCATTTCGTTGTGACATAATCACATAATGCTGTGTTGTGGCGAATGTTTTGACATAGGGATCCAACGTGGAACAATCTCAATAACGGTATGTCTACCTTTGGCAGCAATCACTGCATTGTACCGTCATCACATTGACCGTATGAACACTCGAATCTGAGCCTGGGGTATGGCATTCCACACCCTAAGTAGCTCCTGTTCTCGCTCATCGAGGGTCTGTGGCTGTCCTGACAGATTTCGAACATGATGATCAATGATATCCCCGATAGTCAATGGGATATAAATCTGTTAAGATGGCAGGCCAGTGTCATGACATCAACGTTGGCATTGGCATTGGCAAGAACGTTCCTTGTTCAAATGGCCCTTGGAGCAGGGGCATTATTGTGCATAAATATGATTATTGGACCATGTTGTTGAAGGATAGGCAACACATGGTGCTGTGAAATCACATTATTGTATCAATTTGCCGTCAGATTGCCATGGATACTGATTAAGTTGGTGTGAAAGGTTTCAGCAATTCCACCCCACATCGTGACACTTCCACATCCAAAATTTGCAGTTTCCTGGACACAAACTGGGACATATTGTTACGAATTTGGAAGCTTACTGCACACAACAGCCAGGTCCTATAGATCAGTTATATCGGTAAGTACGTGTTTCTAGTTAGGGTCCCGTCCCCTATGTCTAATGGGAATTAAGTGTACGTGTGCTGCGCAGTTATTTTACAGGTAGGATTTTTACATCGCTTTCACAACAACTCTCTGCTTTCGGCATTGTCCGCGCTATTTGCTCGCCGGCGAGTGAGCGCGCGTGTGGGCGGAGTCTAACATAAGCATGGCGTCCCTCTTTGGCCAATCGGCAAGGAGCGGGCGTCTCACCCGCCCCGTTTCCCACTCAGCACCATTACGCATGTGGTCGGAGATGAGGAGGTAGGCGGAGCTACAAACGCCTCCGATCGGGACTCCACCCAGAAAGGGTGGGAGTTGCCCCCGCCACCGTGGGCCTGTCCAATGGGAGACGCCAGGGATCGCGCGATGGTCCGACCAATCAGGAGGCGAGTGGCCAGGAGAAGAGCCTTCCCTCCTGAAGAGAAAGTGTGGTTGTCGGACGGGTGTATAGTCCTGCAGTGAAATGCTGTTTTGGGGGTCAACCTTGCACTTGCGTTCCTATAAAGTTTTTTTGTGGTTTTTATATCTTTGAAGGGTGCTGAACAAGAATCCAAGTGATAACATCCTGTCAGGTTTGGCAATTTGCATAATATGCAAATGAAGTCGGCCATTACCGAAATTCAGTTTTTTGCTATATCTATGGCTATATATTGATAGGATGGAATAATGGTGTCTAAACCTAGGTTTTCATGGTCAAGGAATATAATAATACCATTACAAGTGTCTGAAGATGGCGGCCATCTTGGATTCCAAGATGGCCACCACAGTGTTTGGCTATATCTATGGCTATATATGGGATAGGATGGAAATAATGATTCTAAACCTAGGTTTAAGGGTCTAGCAGTAATGGGTAAGGATAATGAATGCCTTAAATGGTCCACGATTATGGGGTGGGGGTTGGGGTGTTCCTATATCGTTTGGCATGTATTGACAATATCATTTTCTCATTTGAGACACCAGAGTGAGATATGAGCCAATGCTTATTCCATCCATGTAAAGGCAACTTTACAAACAAGCCCTTGTCAACATCTGGTGCAGACCGTATTCGAAGCATCATCCGGGCAAGTAAGATCTATAAAGATGATCTCCATTGTCTTTGGAGAAAATGCTTGCTGAAGATGAAAACCCATCTGTCCAGTGTCACCGACAATGTGTATCAATTTATACATCGCAGGTGTCTATAAAACGATTTCTGAAACATAATGATACTGAAAACGCATCACAGCTCCAAAGCGATCTCGTCGTTCTGATTCGCAAGGAACGACATTTAACTTCCGAGAGCACTGCATATTCTGTGGTGCATTATGTATCATGGATCGCGATCCAAAACATCCAGATCGGTGGAGAAAAGTCACTTTGTGCCGTCGGCCGATCGTGCTGCCGATCGCACCTACAAGCAAAAGATATTGGACACTTGTTTCGAGCGTCAAGAACAACTGGGCAAAGGATGTTGAAATCCGTGTTGTTGGAGCAGTGAGTGATCTACATGCGGCGGATGCAAGATACCACATCGACTGTAGGGACGCATTCATGACAGATCGTGCTATAGCAGCAGCTGTCAGAAGCAGCCTTGATCCGAGTCAAATATCTTTGGACTCTTCTTTCCAATCAACTGTATCCGAAATGAAAGCAGACATGACAAAAATATGGAACTCTGTAGATGTTTATAACCTGTTACTTGAAAACGGTGGACAGAAGTTGTCCCGTAGAGCCTTAGTTCTCATCTGTCAGATCATTTTGGCCTGATTTACTCATTTTAAGTGGTTCAGTGTTGCGCCTTTTGGTATTTCAGAGTAAGGCATCAGGCCTTTACATCTGGTAAATGATGAAGACGACTTCGATTGTGTATTGAAAAGGGTTGCAAAACGCATTCTCCATGAGACGCAGAGGTTACCAGCTGATAGGAAAGTACCAACTAGTGTAGACATTGATATTGCACTGGACTCTGTCAGTGAAACACTTCGCTCACTGTTAGTTAAAATGTCTGACAAAATGAACTACACTTTGTCAGCTGCTCTCATTGGCAACATTGTCACCAGCATTTTAACCAACCGATCCACCCCTCTTCAGATGCACTAGGTGTTGTCCTCAATCAGAGGTCTCTGATTGAACAGTTCTATGATTGCAGGGTAGCTTGTTCTTATGATGAAATATTGCGGTTCAAAGCTTCAGCAGCAGCAGCAGCGCTCAAGAACTTCACCATCATGGGTATGACCTGTCCCAAAGATGGTATCATTCAAGCTGTTGCAGACAACTTTGACGCAAACATATCCTCGCAGAACGGACTTGTTAGCACCCATTCCCTTGCCATTGCAATGACTGTTCTGACAGGTACTTGACTGAGAATCACATCTTGAGACATTCCCTAGACTGACAGCAAATGAAATGCAGCAGCAGGTAATTGATGACATCCCTGAAGAGAGATACAAAGGTCCAAAAACCTGACATGCCTGATACTGAGGCTAAGCGAGCTCTATTGCCATTACGTGTTCTAGCCGCACAAGTGGTATCACTTTTGAGAGCCCAATCCTCGACTTCGACTTCTTGCAAGCCATTGACTCTGATGAGGGCATACCGGAGTTCAACGGATTCAATACTAAGTTGTCAAGGGAACAGGGCCATACCATAAGACCAGCCACAAGAGCCATTTACCGCCCATTGATAGACATGAACCCAGCTGACCCCGACAATCCTGACAGCAATGGTGAACACACAAGATCTCACAATAGCTGCGGACAGCGCATTACCCTCTCCACCAATGACCAACAACTATACAGGGTTGCTGTAGGCATAAAGTGGGTCTACCAAGACGGTTTCTTAACTTTATACCAAGACTAGGCGGAATGCACCTTCTGATGAGTTTTGTTGGATGTGTTGGATACCTAATGGCAAACACTGGTCTAGAAAGAATCATGAAAACAAGCTTTGGAGGTGTTCCGAAAATGCTTAGTGGGAAAAAGTTTCCTCAAAACGTCAGAGCTCTTCGGCTTGTTGTGGAGTTGTGGAGGAAGTCCTAAGAGGTATTGTGGACAGTTGGAGAGTCACACCGAACTTCAAGAACATCTAGAAGTATTGTCACAAGAGAGCAGGATGACACGACTCTGGGTAGACTGTCTAATCAAGCCAGTTTTTCTTATGATGCTTTGTGCGAGCTGAACGTGAGGCCGACTGGCCACTACATCTATATGCAGTCAAAGAAATGATGCCGTATTTCTTTGCTGCGGGACATCACCACTATGCCCGTTACGGCCTTTATTACCTGAAGTCGATGGAACGTCTCCCGGTGACATCTTGCATCGTTTCCTGAAAGGGGACCATGTCATGAGGCATAACCCGGTCTCTGGAACGGTATCTGGTCAGACATGTTTATAGAGAGGACCTTTATGCGATAGCCCATGGTGCTAGAGGCATCATAGGGATCACTCTCAAGCCGTCTGCACTCAAACGATGGCTCTGAGTATGCATGCATGCACCAAGATTGTCAAAGGTGTTGCAGACATGACTAGAGGATACAAAGAGGTTGATGTCACGAGTCATAAAGAAGAGAAACCATCTAAGATCCACGGAGACAACCAAGACAGGTCAAAGATTCGAGAGAAACTGCAATTATGCATACAGCCACTGGATAATGACGACATCCAAAGGCTGGTGAACATCCAAACCGGACAGATACAACCAGAGTGTAAATGTAGAGAACGCTGTTGACATAGGCAAGGCACAGATGATCGCTTTTGAAAGTAGTCTGCCATCTGGCTTCAACGCCCCTCTATCCAAGAAGGTTGTCACGATGGCCGTCACAAAGAAATCCATCAAGTTTGGGGGCAAAGATGTATACGATGTCAATCTGATATACTCACGGGTGTTGGGGCTTCAACAAACACGAGACATTGACTTCCAACAGTTCTCAAACATTAACTGCCCCCATGCCGACCTCCATGTTCAAGAAATGGCACCATGCGCATAGCATCAGCAAAGTCTACACTGAAGAAAAAGCTCCAAGTGTTAGTTTCCTCACGTATTGTTCAGAAGGCAGAAGCTGTTATAATTGACGGTTGCGCTATCCTCTGGTGTGTCCACTGGCCATGTAAGGGTACAGTCAAAGACTTTGTGGACAATGTGTGCAGCTTCATCATCCGTAAAATGTCGCAGGGGGATGTCTATCTTGTATTTGATCGATACTTCGATTTCAGCATCAAAGGCACAACACGGACAAAATGGTGTGGTCAGCAAGCCAGTAGACACCATCGCCTAACCCTCCAAAGTCTCTCCCACCACAAAAGGTCGTCCTAACATATAGCGGACAACAAAGTTCAACTCATCAAGTTGATATGCACAGAACTGCTCAACAGAGGGAAAAGATGAAGAACAAGCTCGTCCTAACTGGCCAAGACCCTGTACCAATAGAAGTCAGCTGCGATGTCCTGAGACAGAGGGAAGATCTAGAGAACTTTCATGAAGAAGCAGATGTAATCATGGTTCATCAATTGTCGAAGCTGGCAGAAGAAGGTGCAACGGCCATCAACGTACTGTGCGATGATACAGACGTCTTCGTACTGCTCCTACATTTTTACCACAAACTTGATCTCACGTGCGGCATAACAATGGAATCTACTCATTCTGAAAGAGCCTTGGTTGACATAGCAGCATCTGCCAAAGAGCATGCTAAAATAGCTCCACAGCTTCCAGCGATGCACTGCCTTTCTGGGTGCGATACTGTTGCGCAACTGTTTGTGTTGGCAAATCAACTGCCATCAAGATGCTTCAGGCCAGTCAAACACTCGAATGCTTGGGTGAGCTTGATGCTCCAATGTCAACTATTATAGACGAAGCTACCAAATTTATCGGAAGTGTTATGGGTGCACGACTACTGCAGACATGTCCGACACTAGGGTACAAGTATGGTCCCGGAAAATGGGGCGAAAGAACATGACAGCAGCGCCAAAACTAAAGACACTGCCGCAACAAGCCAAGCATTCGTAAAAAAATGTTCGACGTGCTCATTTCCAGACGGCAATTTGGAAGGCGGCCCTTCAATCAAAGCCCCCCAACATTAATCCAGAAGAGTACGGATGGGCGCGAGAGGAAACTTCCAAGTCTCTTCTTCCTGTTCCAATGCCCACAGACGTTGCACTTGCTCCACCACAAATTTTGGAGTTAAATAAGGTGTGGTTGTACTTCAGGCACCCCATGTAGAACAGCGCAGTGTGTGTCTCATTTATGCTTTCTTCTGTGCATGTCATAGAGATTCAAATATCAATTGCCATAATGAACGTACAAAACAGGTAGAACATGACATTGACAATGACGAGACCGACGAGGAGACTGCTGATGACGCCGACGATGATTGACCTCTATTACGTACTTCGTGCTTCTAGTCCTTATAATGGTACCAGCTATTATCCAAAATGTTGGTTAGAAATAGAATCCACTCCTATCTTCATAGATTTCATGTTGAACAAACTGTCCTATCCCATATAGCCATAGTCCCATAAATGGAATCCAAGATGGCCACCATCTCAGACACTTGTAACTGGTATTATTATATTCCTTGACCATGAAAACCTAGGTTTAGACACCATTATTTCCATCCTATTCCATATATAGCCAAAAACTGAATTTCGGTAATGGCCGACTTCATTTGCATATTATGCAAATTGCCCAACCTGACAGGATGTTATCACTTGGACTCTTGTTCAGCCCCTTCAAAGATATAAAAACTGAAAAAAAACTTTATAGGAACGCAAGTGCAAGGTTATGTGGAATTCTGCAGGACTAGTAGAGAGTTTGCGTCCTGGGTGTCTCGAAGCATGTCTGCCTGGGTTTGCGGCGGACTGCATCCCACGCTTCGGAGGTGTCTCGTCTGGCGCATTACAGCGAGCGGTCAATTTTCATCAAGGGAGATCACCTCGTCTCGCCTCCTCTGGATTCGGCTGCCCTGGTCCATCCTTTGGCGACCAGAGCTCCGGGAAGGGTGGATGACCAGCCGCGCACTCGCGGCCAGGTAGCCAGCCGGCCTGACTCCCAGCCGAACTATCCTCCTCGGCTGGAGAGCCGAATAAAGACCCGGTGAGTCCATTTTCTTTTTTGTGTGTGTGTGTCTGTGTGTGGGCCCGTCTATAAGTAGAACTGTTAAGTGTTTTTGTTGTACATTATTCACATTGCTTAGTCGTGATAACTCTGCCCTTACGTGCTCCCCTCGTTCCCCCGATTATTGTTAATAAATACCCCTATTGGTGAATGTCCCAGCTCGTCTTGTCCTTTTTCATTGGTTTGCCGCGCTGTGAACGGGAATTAGGAAGGCCATTACCATAGTTGTACATTTGGACCGACGGGCCTCGGTAACCATCCGCTCGGGTTACGCACGGTTCGAGCACGGTAACGGCTCATTCCGCTCGAGGCCTGCCGAGGGTGTGAATTCCCGGTAGCTTTGCCGCGTGGATACTTAGGTATATTGAAGTTGGCAATTGACCCTACTCCACGTGGTCGAATTATTGGCGATTCATGGTCCTGTAAGGAACCGTACTTTCGGATATATCTGAAAGGTACGACCTACATTCCGGTGTTCATGGAGCGACTCTACTGCTCCATCTAGCGGTCGTGCTCGCCACCGAGACCCGGCCCCACAACAATATTGTCCATTGCATCTTCTGTAGACCTGTGCAAGGTCATAATGCCTTTCAAGGAGAAACTTGAATTAAATCACTGAACATAACACTTGCACATTGCTTCCGTGTCCATCAGACAAGCTGATTTGACCACTGCAAGCGTGCTTGGATGTGTTGCAGTGCAAATCTTGGATGCTGAGCAGGATGGCGAACACAGATCCCCCTGCATCATGGAGATGCCTCAAGACGGTCTTGACACATGCTGTGAGATCTAGGTCACGTGAATGTATCAGTCCTGAGCAGGAGTCATTATCCTGAGATGTCCACTTCTTGGGATATCTCTTGTTAATCCAGTGGCTTGATTGCATCTTCTGAGGTCATACCCAATTACTCTCCTCACGTTAAAGAGCCTTGCAAAATGGCTAAAGGAAGACCCTGCTTTGAAAGTGTCAAATGATTTGATTCCTCATGTTTTCTGACATTGTAATTTATTGTTAAATAATGTAATCAGTGTGTTTTTTTTTGGATGATCCACACACTGGTGTCTCAGAAAGATTGGTAGGAATTTGCTCAGAATGCCTCATGTCTCCTCTAAAAACCTAAGCATGCATGAATTTCACGTGCTGCATGATTATTGCATGAGGTGATTACGTTATGTGGAAACATGAAATAAGGTGTTTTGCACATCCCTCGTGCCAAAAATGCACTTGGAATAAACTGTCGTTCAACAATAACATGATCAATTCTATATGTTCAGTTTTTTTTTTATGGCTGAGAGTGGATGATGAGAAAAGTCAGAAAATTTCCATTGCTAGTCTGTGGTAAGTGTAACATGCATGGTCTGTGTGTTTTTTGAGTAGGTGAGATTGTCATATTATCAGGGACCTGTCAGAGTAAGTCATCTTGTTACATGTGACGCTGAAGAGGTAGCCTATGTAATTTATTGACAGTATAGTCAGGGTAATATTGTATGCGTAAACACTGCTTGTTTGCAAGTGGGGAAAAGTGATGACTTCCAGCTGGGCCAAGTCATAAAATTTCCTTTGCCATTGCTTCCTGAGTTTACAATTGATGCTTTGGATTCAGTCCCAACTTAAAGCACAACCCATTGATATGCAAGGGGAATACTTTATCGGGATTATCTTTACCACCATCTCTGTTCCATGATTTAGAGTGAAGTGTAAGTGAAAGGTCTAAGCATCTTTCGACACACACACACACGCATAACCATGCACGCACGCACGCAACGCACGCACGCACGCACACACACACACACACACACACACACACACACACACACACACACACACACACACACACACTGGGAGAGGGGGAGGCGGCAGCTTCGTCGCCTCTCTCTCACCAGGGATGGAAAGGACTGAGGGCCATGTCAAATACAACAGTTTGTACGGCAGCGAAGACCGAGCACAAAATGGCAGCTTCGATGGGAACGAGGATCGTGCAGGAGACCCCCGGTATCACGCATTATTGTTTTTGTACACCATGTCGAGGCTCATGTAAGAGCTAGCACACAGAACATATAACAAGGCAGGAGACAAGGGGCGGGAGAGGGAAACACAGATAGGAGATCTGTGGAAGGGAGAGGGATGGGGCGGGGTACACAGGGTAAACAAGATGGTACGACAGGGATTTCAGAAGGAAAAGGGAATTTGAAGGGGTGGGTTTGGGGCAGAATAACGGGGAAAGAAAAGATCAAGATTTTGGATGGGAAAGATGTGAGATGGTGGTGAAAGGCTCTTTTTGAAGACCTGGAGGGAGGAGTGGGATTGAAGAGAGTGTGTGTGGGAGTTTGTTTCAGAGGTGGGAAAAAAGAGAAATTAAAGAGTGAAGGTGAGCAGTGATTCTTGATTTTGCCAATTTCACCAGAAGGTTGTTTTTGGCAGACCTTGAGCACCCTGCAGAAATATAGGGGGGGGGCAGATCACAGATAGAGCAGCAGGGGTCAAGGCCGGAGAGGAGACGGTAGAAGACAGAAAGACCACCGACCTGCCTCCGGTGACAGAGTGAGAGAACCAAAGACTCAGCTTCATCGCGGTAGATACCAATCATCCTAAAAGCCTTGGTTTCCACAGCGTGAAGCTGAGCTAGGTGTGAGACAGGAGCACCACCCCAGAGGGAGAGCAGTACTCCATCAGACTGTGGGTCAAAGCTTTGTAAGTGGTTAGAAGCTAAGATGTGCCAAGGAAGGGCTTTGTACGATGCAAGATGTCCAGTCGGCGACTGACTTTGGAGGCCAGCTTGGAGATGTGGCTTTCCCAGGAAAGCTTGTGGCAGATAGTGAGGCCCAAAAGTTTGAATGAAAGGACTTCTTCAAGGGGATTGTTGAGAAAGTATATAGGGGGGTTTCCAGACGGTCCTTTCAGAGAGACATCGTGAGGTGTGAGATTTGTCAGGATTGAGACATGTTCCAAGTGTTTGACCTTCTTGTGATTTTATCCAGGTCTGCAGAGTGAAGAGGCTGCTGCCTGCCGATCAAAGGGATGAGAGATGGTACGGCAGAGGGTGGAGTGATCAGCAGAGAGATAAAGAGGATTTTCCAGAGAGTCAGAGAGATTATTGATGAAAAACAGAAATAGCACAGGGCCAATAACATTGCCTTTAAGAACTCTAGTCTGGAACGAAAGAGGAAATGAGAATTCCATTAAGAGCCACACGTTGACTCTGACAGGAGAGGAAGTCTGTGAGCCATAAGTGGAGATTGCCTTGGATACCATCATAATAGTTTTGTGAGCAGTGCGGGGTGCCAGACTGTATCGAAAGCTCACGATATGTCAAGAGAGATGTCTCTGATCTCATGTTCGGCATTTAATTTAGGTCCTCCATCCATTGTTGGGCAAAGCAGAAGCAGCATGTCCAGGGTAGAGTGACCTGGTCTGAATCCAAATTGATGATCTGAAATCAAACCATTGGAGAAGAGGAAGGATTCAATGTCTGAAGCAATGATGGCTTCCATAACCTTGCTGATGATTGGGAGAAGGCTGATTGGTCTGCAGTTGCAGGAATCAGTTTTTGCACCATTTTTATGCAGAGCCGTCATGTTTGCCGATTTCGAAGCAGATGGAAGGTGTCCTTGAGTAAATGAGAGGGTGAATAGAACCGAGAGAGGGGGAATAGAACAGAGAGAGGGGGTGAGCAAGAGCAGCAGAGCAGGTTTTTAGAACACGAGGGATGTTGCCGTCTGGACCGGTTGCAGAATCTGAGTCGAGGTTTGACAGCAAGCTCTCCAGCTTGTCAGAAGATAAGGACACGGAGTCCAGGAACAGTTGGGTGCGACTGGGTAAGGTGAGTACAGAAAGCGATGGGTTTTGGACACAAGATTTAGAAGGAAACAGTTTAAGCATTCAGCCTTTCCACGTGCAATGTCAGCTGTACAGCCATTTGAGGTAAAAGGGAGGGAATGGAGGGAGAACATACACCAGAAACAGATTTAACCAGACACCACCAGGATTTGGAGGAGGGAGACAGCTATGAGAGTTCAGACTTGAGATGAGAAAGATATTGTTTCCTGGCTCTTCTGAGGGTAGACACACACTTATTCTGAGCTTTGTGGAAGGAACTGAGATTGTCTTCAGTAGGATTTGGCAAGCTGTTTCAGGACAACAGCCTCACCACAAGCTTCAGTGTACCATGGGCGGGAGGAAAGAGAGGATAACTGAAGATGAGATTGGATAAATCTGTGAATGAGAGAGAGATAAGAGAGCAAATTTCTTTTAAAAACTTCCCAGGATGAGTTGATGTCAGTGAGTAGAAATGGGAGACCAGTCTAGAAGTTTGATGGCTGCTTGAAGATCCTGCCAGTCGGCCTGAGTGAAATTCCAGACTCATCAGCGCTGAGGTGGTTCTTCAATAACAGCCAGAGAGATGACGGCTTTAACAAGCATATCGTCAGACGAACCGATTGGAGCAGAAAAAGAACAGCAGATATTTTCTGGGAAATTGGGCAAAATCAAATCCAGTGGAGATGGAGTACCGTTGGCTGAGATCCGGGTCGGGAAGTTGACAGATTGTATCAGTCCCAATGAGTCACAGAAGTCCTTTGCTGAAGAGCCATGGCAGATGAGAGAGGTACCCATACCCAGCAAACTGGCATAATGGCAATTGAAGTCACCATATATGAGGAAGAGAGAGTTTGGATGAGAGGATAGAAGTTGGTCCATGTTATCGGTGAGCAAGATATCAATGGAGTCATCACTGTTTGGTGGATGGTACAACACATATAAACAAGAGGTGGGGGAGGAGGGGAAGCCGTCGCCAGAGGTATTCCTGGGGGGTGTGGAGGAGTGGGGGCAGTGCATGGAGAGTGAGGAATAAGGTTTTTGATAAAGAGAGCAACTCAACTGCCAGGACGAGGCTCAGGTCTATCATACTGGAGGAGGGAGTAACCAGGGAGAGAAACTAAGGAGTCAGAGACATCTTGAAGGAAGAAAGTTTCTGTTAAGCAGACTATGTCTGGTTTGTCAGTGGCAACCTGTCTGGAGAGCTCAGTCAGGTTAGAGCGAAGGCCCCGGATGTTTGAGGTCCAAACTGTTAAAGAGGAGGGAGGGAAGGAGGCCTTGGGTGCAATGGAGGGAAGAGGGAGGGTAGGATGAGGGAGGAGAGGTGGAGGTCGTGAGAGTTGTTGAAAGTGTATAGGAGATTGCATAAGAGCTAGGGGAGAGGGTTGGATGGGGAGGAGGACAAAGTGCTAGGTGGTGAAGCAGTGGGGAGTAATAAGAGAGGGGGCAAAGGGATGTGAGATGGAACAGAAAGGGTGGGGGAAGGAGTCAGCTTGTGGTTGTGAGGGGGGCAGCTTTGAGAAGGGGAATGAGGGGAGAGATTTGAAAGGAAGGGGCAGGGGGGGGTTATTGAGGGAGACGGGTGAGTTGGATGAATTGAGGTAGAAAGGTGTCGGGGGAGCCTTTGAGAAAAGCGAGGGGGAAGACAGAATTTGTGATGCGGCCTGGGCTTTCAGCTTGGCGGGATTTGTTGACCCCATGCTGCCGGGAGTGAAGGCTCAAGCTTTGGTGACTCTCTTGCCAAAATCTGCCCGACAAGAGAGGCCAACTTTTGTGGGATCGAGGACCGCACCGAATACAACGACTTTGATGGAAGTGAGAACCGAGCCGAGGATGGCAGCTTTGGTGAGGCCAAGGGCTGCGCAAGCGGCACCCAGAGTTGTGCTGATCGATACGGTTTTGGGACGAGGCCTGGCCTTGCAGTTTGTTGGCTTCCAACTCGATCCCGTCAAGGAAGGATGAGACTGAGATGAGACCGAGGAAGGATGAGACTGAGGAGGAAGAGACCGAGACCGGGCATACCCTGAAGGCCACACTGGAGGTCGCGCAGATCAACATCGTCGCCACTTCGGGGACGGAGGGGGAAACGGACCAGGGATAAGGAGACGACTTGTACCATAAGTCTTGGTTCTTTGCTGGGGTGAAGATGAATGCTTCAGGACAAGAGAAGGCTCTGTTCAGTCTTAGAGACTCTTGACTCGCCAACCAGTACACACGTACACGTACACATTCATGAATCGTGATTATACATGTACATGCACAGTTGTGATTGTACACAGTGCCGGATTTATGATGGTGGAGGCCCCAGGGCACACACACGGGTGGTGGTGGCCCTTTCTGCCATGAACGATGAAGTAAAGCTGTGGTGTTCCACCTTTTTCATTGATGGTACCCAAAACTCATATCTTCGTCTGTGGTACCCCTATTCAATTTTCTATTTGAATCAATGCCTTACGAACACTGCACGCTCCACGAGTTAAATTATTGGAGAAAATAAATAATTTCAGGAGCGATTTTGAGGGCTTTCATTACCACCAATGAACAGGATCGTATCCGGAAAAATAAACATTACCTCAACGTTACCTTCACAACAACAACTACACTGCCAAGAACAGGATTGCATCCGGAAAAAGAAACAGTACCTCAACATTCACAACAACTACTGTACTGGCATCAGTTAATGTGGAGTGTTCATTTAACATGTGGCGTTGATTCCACCAGCAAGTTTCAACACACCGCACAAATATTGTCATGAACAGGCAAAGGCACAGGAGGTTCTTGACTGTTTTCTTAAATAACGGGAATTGCAGACACAAACTAGAGGGGGAGCAGTCGGTAGAGTGCAAAACCTCCGCCGCCAAATACTGCTAGGTCACTCAAGTGAACCTGATATCCTATTCAATTCAATTTGACGTCAACAGTGCTCACAGAGTTATAGTTTGCAACTTTCCCTTTTACTTTTAACTTTTACATACTCAATTCATTTCGTCATAACTAGATTCCTTGAGACAGAAATTGATTTTACGTGGGTATATCCACCTGAAGTTCCAAAATCAGCCCGCAATTATAATTTTGGCATGTTTTTTTTGTTGGAAATCACTTAAAACATGTAGAAATGCAAAAAAAAAACGAAATTTTGTTGAAAAAAAGTGCAAAAATTTTTTTTTCTCTAACAATTTTTTTTGGGGGGGTGGGGGTTGGAAATCACTTAAACATGTAGAAATGCAAAAAAAAAAATTCAAATATTTTTTCAAATTGTTCGCCATAGCGGCCATATTGGACTTTGGACCAAGTCCAAAATCTAATGGCATGATCCTTGGACCAGACCTAACACCCCCACCAAGTTTCGTCGAAATCTGTCGAGGAGTTTTTCCGTATACTGTTCACAACAAACAAACAAACAAACAAACAAACAAACAGAAAGGGGTGAAAACAGTAACCTCCATCCATCTTCGATGGCGGAGGTTAATAAACGAACAAGAAGAAGACATCATGCAGAGCACGACACTTGCAAAATGCAT
>CM068953.1:47885414-47897399 GCA_035128595.1 Eptatretus atami
TGCAGGTAACAAATCTCATTTGAGTCTCCCTCAGCAACCGCTCGTTGGACACAAAATCCGACCAGCGATAGCCACGGATTCTCCAAAGAGACCAGGTACCAAAGGAATTAAGTCTCTGTCTCAGATCCCTGGTCAGAGCCCAAGTCTCACATACATAGAGCAAGACTGGAAGTACCAAGGGAAGACTCAGACTTTTGTCTCCTGCATCAGGTACCGACAGCGCAACACCAGATGACCAGTGAATCCAAGACTCCACAGGCCTGACCCAGACATATACTGTATATTGACTTCTGGCTCACAGCCACAGAGACATGAAAAGGTAAGTGAATCTCTCCGTGACCTGAACATCCTCACCACAAACAGATACAGACAAGATAGCAGCATCCAAGATGTCATTGAAAACCTGGATCTTACTTTTCACCCATGAAACCCGTAATCCCAGCGGCTCCGAATCCTCATTCAGCACCTCGAGGGCCCCTAAAAGGATCTTCAGAGTCTCCACAAAGATGACTGCATCATCTGCGAAATCAAGGTCTGAGATCTTGACATTCCCAAACGACGCACCACAGCTTGATCTCTCTGACATCCTCCCCAGAATCCAGTCCACACAAGCACTGAAAAGTGTGGGGGCCAGTACACACCCCTGACGAACCCAAGCAACAACTGGAAATATGTCGGAGATGGTATCACCACATCTCACAGCACTCTCAGTACCAGAGTATAATACAGACATCAGATTGATGAGTTTTGGTGGCACCCCACAAAGACTAAGAATCCTCCAGAGGGCATCCAGATTCACTGAATCAAACGCTTTGCAGAGATCAACATAGGCTGTAAGCAGCCTCTGCAGAAACTCTCGTCTACGTTCGGTGAGGACTCGAAGGGCAAGGATACGGTCAATCGTTGACCTCTTTGGTGTAAAGCCTGTCTGCTCTGGGCGCTGGTACTCAAGCAGATGGTGGCAAACCCGATCAAGAATTCGCCGAGCAAAGATCTTGCCTGGCACTGAGAGCAGCGCCAACCCTCGGTTGTTGTTGCAGTCCTGGCGATCTCCCTTACCTTTCCAGAGAGGGACAACAAGGCCCCTCTTCCAGTCAGTTGGGATGATGCCTGTGTTACAGGCAGAGCACAGAATTGCATGCAATTTACATGAGTACAGCATTTCCACCAGTATTGAGAAGTTCAGCATGGATGCCACAGATCCAGGGAGCTTTACTCCATTTCAACCGGTTCACCACAGCCTGTATTTCCACAAATGAAGGTGTATCACAGTTGATTAGAGGGTCAGCAAAAGGGATAGTAACACCCCTGACATCCAACTCAACAGCTGGTGGATCAGCCTGGGCTACAGGCGTCAAAAGAGTAAACCGCCCAATGGGCCTTTCCTTTTGGATTCCTCGTCAAAGAGCCCACCACCCTCAACTCTAACTACAGTACACTGAGGGACGGGCTTGGAGGAACGCAATGCGTGAATTCCCCTGTTAGCAGGACGAGAATCACTTGACCACAGTGTGATGCTCTACCCCCTCACAGATTCCTCACACATAGGCCTCCTTGTCCACCCTCAGCACACGTACAGGATTTATGCTCAATTCCCTGAAACACTCAGCTCTGCCATTAAGCCTGGCCCTGCGACTCTGTCAATGGCTACCAGTGTCCTTGAGAGAAAAAATTCTTCTTTGCCCTATGTGAGTTCCAAGACATCCACCTGGCAAACATCAAGGACGGTGGTCTTGAAGGCACTCCACAACTCTTCAGGACCTCCAAAGCACCCAGACCCCAAATCTCCACTCAGCTTGTTCGCAAACTCCTCAGCTACCCTCTCATCCTTTAGCTTGCCAACATCGCCTCGGCTGGGATGGTTACCAGTTCTTCTCCTTCGGATTGAAGGTGCAACTTAAGAGTGCTACAACAAGCCGGTGGTCCGCTATGAGGAAATGAGCACTCCGGTAGACCCTGCAGTTCTGGATCATCCACTCCAGCGACAATCAATGAGACATGGTCAACACCTTTGCCACCCACAGTGTTGAATACCAAGTCTAGCGATGAGCTTTGGGTGCTGAAACCATGAAGCAGCCACTCTAAGTCCATGACTTCTTGCAAAGTCAAGCATTGTGCTATTCTGGTTCACATTCCAGGATATGGGATCAACATATGTGTCATTACCATCCCTATCAGTTCCAGTCAATGCAATGAAGAGCCTGGTGTTGGCTTAGTGGTTATGATGGTGGTTTGGGATCCTTAGGTCCTGAGTTCAAGCCCCGTTGGCTGCTGAATTAATACACCAGGGGTTGACTCAGCCTGTCATCTTCCTGAGGTCGGCGAAATGAGTACCAGTGTGTACTGTAGAGGGGCACTGCATCAGCGGAAACAGTTGCGCTTCCAAGAAATGAATAGCACCCCGGCAGTGAAGCTGTCATACGCAAAAAAGAACTGCAATGAAATCCCCCAAGACTAGAAGAGTATCTCGCCTGGGGCACTGATCAACCACAGACTCGAGCGTGGCATAGAATGTGTTCTTCAGGGTGAGATCACTCACCTCAGTCAGAGCATCTACAGAAACCAGAGAAACGACACCCAACATCTCAGTAGCTTCTCCAAAATGTCTTGTTTCTTGCCTGAGTCACACAATTTCCAGCTCAACCTCCTCCTCCTCTTCCTACGAGTCTCCACCCACCTGGGTGGTTTTGTACATCTTGTGTAGTTGTTGTTCCATCATCACAGGTCTCTCCTTAAGTACACTTCAAACCATGAAGGCAATATGCACGAAACAACCTGACTCACAAAGTAAGATTTAGATACATGTCAATAAAATCATTATATTGATCATAACAACTACACGTCCAAGGACAGGATCGCATCCATAAAAAGAAATATTACCTCAACATTCCCTTCACAACAACAACTACACCGCCAAGAACAGGATCGCAACCAGAAAAAGATATATTGTTACGAATTTGGAAGCCTTGTGCACACAGACAGACAGCCGTCCTCGTAGCTTAGTAAAGAGAGAGATTCATGAAACAGGCAAAGGACAGGAGTGTTCTTGACTTGTTTTCTTAAAATAACGGAATTGCAGACACAAACTAGAGGGGGAAGCAGTCGTAGTAGAGTGGCAAACCTCCGCCGCCAATTTTACTGCTTGGGTCACTTCAAGTGAACCTGATATCCTAATTCATTCAATTTGACAGTCAACAGTGCTCACAGAGTAGTTATAGTTGCAACTTTCCCTTTTACTTTTAACTTTACTACTCCAATTCATTCGTCATAACTACAGATTCCTTGAGACAGAAATGATTTTAGCGTGGGATATATCCACCTGAAGTTCCAAAATCAGGCCGGCAATTTATAATTTTGGCAATGTTTTTTTTGTTGAAAATCACTTAAAACATGTAGAAATTGCAAAAAAAAAAATCGAAATTTGTTGAAAAAAAGTTGGAAAAAATATTTTTTTTCTCTAAAACAATTTTTTTTGGGGGGGGTGGGGGTTGGAAATCACTTAAAACATGTAGAAAATGCAAAAAAAAAAAATTCAAATAATTTTTTCAATTGTCCGCCATAAAGCGGGCCCCCATATTGGAACTTTGACCAATGTCCCAAAATCTCAATGGCATGATCCTGGACCAGACCTAACCCCACCAAGTTTTCGTTCGGAAATGCTGTCGAGGAGTTTTTCCGTAATATCTGTTTCACAAACAAACAAACAACAAACAAACAACCAGAAAGGGGTGAAAACATTAACCTCCATCCATGCTTCGATGGCGGAGGTTAATAAAACGAAACCAAGAAGAAGACATCATGCAGAGCACGACACTTGCAAAATGCCATAAAACACAATTTGAACCTCAAAAAATAAATTGGTGGTTGAATTCAGTGACCGGATGTGCCAAAATTTTACAGGTCAATGAGGATGAAAATTGAGGATTTTAGAAATACCACCTGAGTTTTGCCTTGGGCTTGTCGACATTTTGGCCGATGTTGACCTCCACAAAATAATTGGCTAGTTGACTTCTGTGACCTGAAATATAAATCCTCTTTCAAATTTTCAAATCAATCGGATGAAAATGAGGATTTTAGAAATCTCAGCCAAAGTTTGTTTGACCTTTGGCCTATGGTTGACCATTGACCTCAAAAACAAAAAGAAGGGTTATTCCTTAATGACATAACTTACTAATTGTGGTGAAAAGTTTCGTTGAGGATTGGTTTAAAAATTGCTGACGCTGTAGGTGATAATCAGACAGACAGACATAATAGCAAAAATCGACTGAAACCAATATTACTTGAAAAAATCTTCGATTTGCATGTAATACATTCATTATGTGTTGCAAAGGTCACAAAGGTAATCGAAGCATAAGCAATCAAGGTTGAACAGTACAAATCGTAATGGAATGAAATGGTTAAATCTCATGTGTTTTATAACCGTCATTATAATAAGTACAATCATCTGCCGTGAGAGAAGAATCAAAACTGAGAGACAATAATTACTCCACTTTACTATTAATATGCCATGGTGGTTGCAAAACACAGAAATAGTTGTTTATGTGTTCGTATAATCGGGAAAGAGTGAAAGGCGTCGAGGTTTGGCTTGTCTCAGTACGGTCGGTCAGGTCTCAGGTCAACGTATGGGAGCATGCGCCAGAACAGCGCGTCGCTGCGTCCACTTTTCGGTCCGCGTTTACTCGAGGGGCCTCCGTCTGCCACCACCAGGCAGATTGCCTGGCCCATCCCCCATGCTCCCTTGAGATGCGGATCAACCTTGCTGCAAGCCCAGAGACATGTGGTCGGCCAATTGGCCTCCTCCAACTCACGAGGCTCCCTCGCTGAGCAGAACCTGGTGTGGCAGGAATCGAGCCGTCAGGAAAACGAGCCACATTCCATTTTACAGCCGCAGCTATGCCACGGACTATGCAGGTAACAAAATCTGCAATTATTCTCCTCAGCAACCGCTCGTTGCGACACAAAAGTCGACCAGCGATAGCCACGGATTCTCCAAAGAGACCAGGACCGAAAGGAATTAAGTCCTGTCTCAGATCCCTTGGTAGAGCCCAAGTCTCACAATACATAGAGCAAGACTGGAAACCGAATTGAGCTCAATTTGACCTATCTACAGTACCGACAGCGCACAACCAGATGATCCAGTGAATGCCAAGACTTCCCAGGCCTGACCCAGACATATGTATATGACTTCTGGCTCCAACAGCCAGCAGAGCAAGAATAATCACATGCCAAAGGTAAGTGAATCTCTCCTGTGACTGAACATCCTCCACCCAAACCAGATACAGACAGATAGCATGGCAATCCAAGATGTCATTGAAAACCTGGATCTTACTTTTCACCCATGAAACCCGTAATCCCAGCGCTCGAATCCTCATTCAGCACCTCGAGGGCCCCTAAAAGGATCTCAGAGTCTCACAAAGATGACTGCATTCATCTGCGAAATCAAGGTCTGAGATCTTGACATTCCCAAACGACGCACCACAGCTTGATTCCTCTGACATCCTCCCCAAGAATCCAGTCCACACAAGCACTGAAAAGTGTGGGGGCCAGTACACACCCCTGACGAACCCAAGCAACAACTGGAAAATATGTCGGAGATGGTATCACCACACTCACAGCACTCTACAGTACCAGAGTATAATTACAGACATCAGATTTGATGAGTTTTGGTGGCACCCCACAAAGACTAAGAATCCTCCAGAGGGCATCCAGATTCACTGAATCAAACGCTTTGCAGAGATCAACATAGGCTGTAAGCAGCCTCTGCAGAAACTCTCGTCTACGTTCGGTTGAGGACTCGAAGGGCAAGGATACGGTCAATCGTTGACCTCTTTGGTGTAAAGCCTGTCTGCTCTGGGCGCTGGTACTCAAGCAGATGGTGGCAAACCCGATCAAGAATCGCCGAGCAAAGATCTTGCTGGCACTGAGAGCAGCCGCCAACCCTCGGTTGTTGTTGCAGCCTGGCGATCTCCCTTACCTTTCCAGAGAGGGACAACAAGGCCCCTCTTCCAGTGCAGTTGGATGATGCCTGTGTTACAGGCAGAGCACAGAATTGCATGCAATTTACATGAGTACAGCATTTCCACCAGTATGAAGAAGTTCAGCATGGATGCCACAGATCCAGGGAGCTTTACTCCATTTTCAACCGGTTCACCACAGCCTGTATTTCCACAAATGAAGGTGTATCACAGTTGATTAGAGGCGTCAGCAAAAGGGATAGTAACACCCCTGACATCAACTCAACAGCTGGTGGATCAGCCTGGTACAGCCGCTCAAAGTAACCGGCCCAATGGGCCTTCACTTTGGATTCCTCTGTCAAAGGCCCACCACCCTCAACTCTAACTACAGTACACTGAGGGACGGGCTTGGAGGAACGCAATGCGTGAATTCCCCTGTTTAGCAGGACGAGAATCACTTGACCACAGGTGATGCTCTACCCCCTCACAGATTCCTCACACATAGGCCTCCTTGTCACCCTCAGCACACGTACAGTTTTATGCCTCAATCCTGAAAGCAGCCTAGCTCTGCCATTAAGCCTGGCCCTGCGACTCTGGTCAATGGCTACCAGTGTCCCTTGAGAGAAAAATTCTTCTTTGCCCTATGTGAGTTCCAAGACATCCACCGGCAAACCATCAAAGGACGGTGGTCTTGAAGGCACTCCACAACTCTTCAGGACCTCCAAAGCACCCAGACCCCCCAATCTCCACTCAGCTTGTTCGCAAACTCCTCAGCTACCCTCTCATCCTTTTAGCTTGCCAACATCCAGCCTCGGCTGGGATGGTACCATTCTTCCTGATTTGAAAGGTGCAAACTTAAGAGTTGCTACAACAAGCCGGTGGTCCGTATTGAGGAAATGAGCACTCCGGTAGACCCTGCAGTTCTGGATCATCCTCCAGCGACAATCAATGAGGACATGGTCAATCACCTTTGCCCCCACAGTGTTTGGAATACCAAGTCTAGCGATGAGCTTGTGGGTGCTGAAACCAGAAGCAGCCACTCTAGTCCATGTTCTTGCAAAGTCAGAACTTGTGCTATTCTCTGGTTCACATTTCCAGACCATGGGGATCAACATATGTGTCATTACCATCCCTATCAGTTCCAGTCAATGCAATGAAGTAAGCCTGGTTGTTGGCTTAGTGGTTATGATGGTGGTTGGGATCCTTAGTCCTGAGTTCAAGCCCCGTTGGCTGCTGAATTAATACACCAGGGGGTTGACTCAGCCTGTCATCCTTCCGAGGTCGGCGAAATGAGTACCAGTGTGTACTGGTAGAGGGGCACTGCATCAGCGAAACAGTTGCGCTTCCAAGAAATGATAGCTACCCCGGCAGTGAAGCTGTCATACGCAAGAAAGAAGAAATGCAATGAAATCCCCCAAGACTAGAAGAGTATCTCGCCTGGGGCACTGATCAACCAACAGACTCGAGCGTGGCATAGAATGTGTTTCTTCAGGGTGAGATCACTCACCTCAGTCAGAGCATCTACAGAAACCAGAGAAACGACACCCAACATCTCAGTAGCTTCTCTCCAAAATGTCTTGTTTCTTGCCTGAGTCACACAATTTCCAGCTCAACCTCCTCCTCCTCTTCCTACGAGTCTCCACCCACCTGGGTGTTTTGTAATCTTGTGTAGTTGTTGTTCCATCATCACAGGTCTCTCCTTAGTACACTTCAAACCATGAAGGCAATATGCACGAAACAACCTGACTCACAAAGTAAGATTTAGATACATGTCAATAAAATCATTAATTGATCATAACTAACACGTCCAGGACAGGATCGCATATAAAAAGAAATATTACCTCAACATTCCTTCACAACAACAACTACACCGCCAAGAACAGGATCGCAACCAGAAAAAGATATATTGTTACGAATTTGGAAGCCTTGTGCACACAGACAGACAGCCGTCCTCGTAGCTTAGTTATTTCGATAAGTATGTGTTTCCAGTTAGAATCCATCCCTAGTTCAATGGGTGAATAAATGGTCATGCGCTGTGAAGTTATTTTAATAGTCAGGTTTTCTTTTGTTACAACACCAACGATTGACAACAACACCAACGATAACAACAACACCAACGAAAACCCTCTGCTCCGAATTTCTCCACGCGCTGAGTAGGGGAAAGGTCAAGCCCCACACACGATTCGCTTGGGAACCGCCAAGTAGGGAAAGGTCAGGCCCCACCTTTCGATTCGCTTGGGCACTCCAAAAAATGGAATGCGACAGCCCCACACCAACGGCGAACAAGCCACGCGGAAGCGAGCCGCGACGCCCGGGAGGATAAAAAGGGAACGAAGAGACAGAAATTGGTTCTTATTGTTTGTTTTCTTGGTTCTTGTTCTTGGTTCTTGTTCCTTGGTTCCTGGGTGGTGGTTGGTGGTTGGAGTTGGTGGTTGGTTGGCTGGCTGAGTCTACTCGGGCGGGTTTGGAAGGATTGGCGCCATCGGAGCGCGAGAGGATCGCCAAAGCTCGGGAAACTGATCGCGGCTACCGGTGTTTGGATTCAGCTCGCCCTCGCTGGTGCCCGGTTCGACTCCGCACGAAGACCAAACGAGGTGGACAGGTCGAGGCAGAATCTAGTCTTCAGCTCGCTCTCCGAGCTGGAGGCCTCAATAAAGACCGCTTTTGGTCCGATTATTTTGGGTGTGTGCGTGTGTGTGTTTGTGGCACCAGTCTGCTAAGTAATGAATTGTTAAGTGCCTTGCTTGTACATACGTGCTTATCAATATTCGGATAACTCTGCCCTTACGTGCTCCCTCATTTCCCTATTGTTTAATAATATCCCTTTTGTGAAATGTATCAGCTCGTTCGTGTCCTTTCCTCCATTGGCTTAGCGTGCTGGCGTGTTGGAAAATTAGCAAGGCCGTTGTGCCGCTGTAAAGGGGGACATTTGGACCGACGGGACTTTGGTGACCGTCCGCTCGGGTCACACACGGGGCGAGTACGCTCGCGGCTGCTTCCGTACGGGTGCCGTCGAGGGTGTGAAGAACTCGGTAAATCGCCACGTGGATATCTAGGTATTTTGAAAAATTGCAAATAACCTGTACCACGTGGTAGAAATATTGACGCTTCACGATCCGATAAGGGACCCGTATTCTTCGGAGTTTTTCCGAAGAAGTACGATCTAAATTCCGGGTGATCGGCGGAGTCGACTCTTCGGCTCCATCTACGCGGTCGTGCTCGTCTGCCGACGCCCGGCCGCAACAATATTACCACAACATTACCTTCACAACAACAACACGATCACTTCGGGGAAAGAAATTGTTCGAGGCCTGAGGCCCATACATGCTATGGCCTTCTTAAGGCCCGTGACCACTATCGGCTGCAACTTTTGATATGTATTTGCTCATCTTTGTTTTACACTGAAGGGAAAACTGAAATCGAAGGGATAAAGATTGTGAATACTGGATAACGCTTCCGCAGATGGCTTGGGTCGACATGGCTTATCTTAATCTTGGATGAGCCCTCACTTCGCTGACGGGAATACTGAAGGGGGGAGAGAGAAAAATAGGCGGAGAGAAAGAGAGGGGTGGAGGAGACAGAGAGGGTGAGGAGACAGAGAGAGGGGAAGAGTGAGAAGGTGGGTGGGGGGGGGAGAGAAGGAAACAGGAGTGAGGAGGGGTGGGGAGCAAGAGGAAGGAGGGGGGGGGAGATGAGGAGGAAGGGAGAGTGAGGAGTGGTGGGGGAAGGGAAGGCAGGGAGAGGTGAGGAGGTAGGGAAGGCAGACGTGCGGTGGAGCGTTAATTACGATTCATACTGTCTCATCAAAATGCTTCTGCATCGAATAACAGTGAAGATGGAAACAAAATAATGTCTGAAATCCATTTTCTTCAGTTATACTATAAACACCACCTGGACGTATTCGGAGATAAACACAGTCCAGAAACAAACACCGCCCGGACACATCCAAAGACAAACTTCGTCCGGATATAAACACCACCCGGACACATTTGGAAGCAAACACCGGCCAGATGCATCCAGAGACAAACACCGCCCGGACATAAACACCACAAACAGGTACTGATTATGGAGTTCATATAATCACTAATTATGTGTTCAATAAGTACTGATTATGGTGTTCATATAAGTGCTGATTATGGAGTTCATATAAGTACTGATTATGGGTTCTATAAGTACTGATTTGGAGTTCATATAATCACTGATTATGGTGTTCATATAAGTACTGATAATGGTGTTCGTATAAGTACTGATTATGGTGTTCGTATAAGTACTGATTATGGTGTTCATATAAGTACTGATTATGTTTCAATGTAAAGTACTGATTATGGTGTTCATATAAGTACTGATTTGGTGTTCATGTAAGTACTGATTATGGTTTCATAAGTACTGATTATGGTGTTCATGTAAGTACTGATTATGGTGTTCATATAAGTACTGATTATGGTGTTCATGTAAGTACTGATTATGGTGTTATATAAGTACTGATTATGGTGTTCATATAAGTACTGATTATGGTGTTCATGTAAGTACTGATTATGGGTTCATATAAGTACTGATTATGGTGTTCGTTATACTGATTATGGTGTCATGTAAGAACTGATTATGGTGTTTCGTATAAGTACTGATTATGGTGTCATATAAGTACTGATTATGGTGTTCATATAAGTACTGATTATGGTGTTCATGTAAGTAACTGATTATGGTGTTCGTATAAGTACTGATTATGGTGTTCATATAAGTACTGATTATGGTGTTCATGTAAGTACTGATTATGGTTTCATATAAGTACTGATTATGGTGTTCATATAAGTACTGATTATGGTGTTCATGTAAGTACTGATTATGGTGGTCATGTAAGTACTGATTATGTGTTCATGAAGTACTGATTATGGTGCATATAAGTACTGATTATGGTGTTCATGTATTACTGATTATGGTGTTCGTATAAGTACTGATTATGGTGTTCATATAAGTACTGATTAGGTGTTCATATAAGTACTGATTATGGTATTAAGTACTGATTATGGTGTTCATATAAGTACTGATTATGGTGTTCGTATAAGTACTGATATGGTGTTCATGTAAGTACTGATTATGGTGTTCATGTAAGTACTGATTATGGTGTTCGTATAAGTACTGATTATGGTGTTCGTATAAGTACTGATTATGGTGTTCATGTAAGTACTGATTATGGTGTTCATATAAGTACTGATTATGGTGTTCGTATAAGTACTGATTATGGTGTTCATGTAAGTATTGATTATGGTGTACATGTAAGTATGATTATGGTGTCATATAAGTACTGATTATGGTGTTCATATAAGTACTGATTATGGTGTTCATGTAAGTACTGATTATGGTGTTCATATAAGTGCTGATTATATTGTTCATTAAGTGTTGATTATGGAGTTCATATAAGTGCTGATTATGGAGTTCATATAAGTGCTGATTATGGAGTTCATATAAGTACTGATTATGGTGTTCATTAAGTACTGATTATGGTGTTCATATAAGTGCTGATTATATAGTTCATATAAGTGTTGTTATGGTGTTCATATAAGTGCTGATTATGGAGTTCATATAAGTACTGATTATGGAGTTCATATAATCACTGATGAATGGTTGTTCATATAAGTACTGATTATGGTGTTCATATGAGTACTGATTATGTTGTTCATATAAGCACTGATTATGGTGTTCATTTCAGTTCTGGTTATAGAGTTCATGTAAGATAAGTACTGATTATGGACTTTCATGTGAGATATGTGCTGATTATGAGGTTCAGAAAGCACTGATTCTGGAGTTCATATAAGTACTGATTATGTTGTTCCATAAAACACATTATATTGTAATATGGATCCCAAGGCAACATGGCCCACTCATAAATCCTGTTGCTTGTAATGATAGCATCCCAAAGGAGAGCTTACTAGCCTCACAGTGCATGCAAGTCGATATAAGTGCATATGAATAATAACCATATATATATATATATATAATTAATATATAATATATATATATTATATATATATAT
>CM068953.1:47897424-47916493 GCA_035128595.1 Eptatretus atami
TATTTCGATAAGTATGTGTTTCCAGTTAGAATCCATCCCTAGTTCAATGGGTGAATAAATGGTCATGCGCTGTGAAGTTATTTTAATAGTCAGGTTTTCTTTTGTTACAACACCAACGATGACAACAACACCAACGATAACAACAACACCAACGAAAACCCTCTGCTCCGAATTCTCCACGCGCTGAGTAGGGGAAAGGTCAAGCCCCCACCACCGATTCGCTTGGGAACCGCCAATAGGGGAAAGGTCAGCCCCACCTTCGATTCGCTTGGGCACTCCAAAAAAATGGAATGCGACAGCCCACACCAACGGCGAACAAGCCACGCGGAAGCGAGCGCGACGCCGCGGAGGGGATAAAAGGGAACGAAGAGACAGAAATTGGTTCTTATTGTTTGTTCTTCTTGGTTCTTGTTCTTGGTTCTTGTTCCTTGGTTCCTGGGTGGTGGTTGGTGGTTGGAGTTGGTGGTTGTTGGCTGGCTGAGTCTACTCGGGCGGGTTTGGAAGGATTGGCGCCTTCGGGAGCGCGAGAGGATCTGCCAAAGCTCGGGAAACTGATCGCGGCTTACCGGTGTTTGGATTCAGCTCGCCTCGCTGGTGCCCGGTTCGACTCGCACGAAGACCAAACGAGGTGGACAGGTCGAGGCAGAATCTAGTCTTCAGCTCGCTCTCCGAGCTGGAGGCCTCAATAAAGACCGCTTTTTGGTCCATTATTTTGGGTGTGTGCGTGTGTGTGTTTGTGGCACCGTCTGCTAAGTAATGAAATGTTAAGTGCCTTGCTTGTACATACGTGCTTATCAATATTCGGATAACTCTGCCCTTACGTGCTCCCCTCATTTCCCTATTGTTTAATAAATATCCCTTTTGTGAAATGTATCAGCTCGTTCGTGTCCTTTCCTCCATTGGCTTAGCGTGCTGCGTGTTGTGAAATTAGCAAGGCCGTTGTGCCGCTGTAAAGGGGACATTTGGACCGACGGGACTTTGTGACCGTCCGCTCGGGTCACACACGGGCGAGTACGCTCGCGGCTCGTTCCGTACGGGTGCCGTCGAGGGTGTGAAGACTCGGTAAATCGCCACGTGGATATCTAGGTATGAAAAAATTGGCAAATAACCTTGTACCACGTGGTAGAAATATTGACGCTTCACGATCCGATAAGGGACCCGTATTCTTCGGAGTTTTCCGAAGAAGTACGATCTAAATTCCGGTGTGATCGGCGGAGTCGACTCTTCGGCTCCATCTGCGCGGTTCGTGCTCGTTGCCGACGGCCCGGCCCCGCAACAATGATTACCCAACATTACCTTCACAACAACAACACGATCACTTCGGGGAAAGAAATTGTTCGAGGCCTGAGGCCCATACATGCTATGGCCTTCTTAAGGCCCGTGACCACTATCGGCTGCAACTTTTGATATGTATTTGCTCATCTTTGTTTTACACTGAAGGGAAAACTGAATCGAAGGGATAAGAATTGTGAATACTGGATAACGCTTCCGCAGATGGCTTGGGTCGACATGGCTTATCTTAATCTGGATGAGCCCTTCACTTCGCTGACGGGAATACTGAAGGGGGAGAGGAGAAAAATAGGCGGAGAGAAAGAGAGGGGTGGAGAGACAGAGAGGGTGAGGAGACAGAGAGAGGGGAGAGAGTGAGAAGGTGGGTGGGGGGGGGGAGAGAGCAGGAGAGGAGTGAGGAGGGTGGGGAGCAAGAGGAAGGAGGGGGGGGGGATGAGGAGGAAGGGAGAGTGAGGAGTGGTGGGGAAGGGAAGGCAGGGAGAGGTGAGAGGTAGGGAAGGCAGACGTGCGGTGGAGCGTTAATTACGATTCATACTGTTCATCAAAATGCTTCTGCATCGAATAACAGTTGAAGATGGAAACAAAATAATGTCTGAAATCCATTTTCTTCCAGTTATACTATAAACACCACCTGGACGTATTCGGAGATAAACACAGTCCAGAAACAAACACCGCCCGGACACACAAAGACAAACTTCGTCCGGATATAAACACCACCCGGACACATTTGGAAGCAAACACGGCCAGGATGCATCCAGAGACAAACACGCCCGGACATAAACACCACAAACAGGTACTGATTATGGAGTTCATATAATCACTAATTATGGTGTTTCTATAAGTACTGATTATGGTGTCATATAAGTGCTGATTATGGAGTTCATATAAGTACTGATTATGGATTCATATAAGTACTGATTATGGAGTTCATATAATCACTGATTATGTGTTCATATAAGTACTATAAGGTGTTCGTAATACTGATTAGGGTTCGTATAAGATGTTATGGCTGCATATAAGTACTGATTATGGTTTCATTATAAGTACTGATATATGGTGTTCATATAAGTACTGTTATGGTGTTCATGTAAGTACTGATTTGTGGTTCATCAAGTACTGATTATTGTGTTCATGTAAGTACTGATTATGGTGTTCATATAATACTGATTATGGTGTTCATGTAGTACTGATTATGGTGTCATATAAGTACTGATTATGGTGTTCATATAAGTACTGATTATGGTGTTCATGTAAGTACTGATTATGGTGTTCATATAAGTACTGATTATGGTGTTCGTATAGTACTGATTATGTGTTCATGTAAGAACTGATTATGGTTGTATAGATGATTACGATATAAGTACTGATTATGGTGTTCATATAAGTACTGATTATGTGTGTTCATGTAAGTACTGATTATGGTGTTCGTTAAAGTACTGATTATGGTGTTCATATAAGTACTGATTATGTGTTCATAAGTACTGATTATGGTGTCATATAAGTACTGATTATGGTTCATATAAGTACTGATTTTTATGAGTGTTCATGTAAGTATGATTATGGTGGTCATGTAAGTACTGATTATGGTGTTCATTAAGTACTGATTATGGTGTTCAATAGTACTATTATGTCATAGTACTGATATGGTGTTCGTATAAGTACTTATTATGGTGTTCATATAAGTACTGATTATGGTGTTCATATAAGTACTGATTATGGTGTTCATGTAAGTACTGATTATGGTGTATATATAAGACTGATTATGAGTGTTCGTATAAGTACTGTTATGGTGTTCATGTAAGTACTGATTATGGTGTTCATGTAGTACTGATTATGGTGTTCGTATAAGTACTGATTATGGTGTTCGTATAAGACTGATTATGTGTGTTCATTTGTAAGTACTGATTATGGTGTTCATATAAGTACTGATTATGGTGTCGTATAATACTGATTATGGTGTTCATGTAAGTATGATTATTGGTGTACATGTAAGTTATGATTATGTGTTCATATAAGTACTGATTTGGTGTTCATATAAGTACTGATTATGGTGTTCATGTAAGTACTGATTATGGTGTTCATATAAGTGCTGATTATATTGTTCATATAAGTGTTGATTATGGGTTCATATAAGTGCTTGTTATGGATCATAATTTATAGTGCTGATTATGGAGTTCATATAAGTACTGATTATGGTTTTCATTAAGTACTGATTATGGTTGTCATTATAAGTTGCTGATTATATAGTTCATATAAGTGTTGGTTATGGTGTTCATATAAGTGCTGATTATGTGAGTTCATATAAGTACTGATTATGGAGTTCATATAATCACTGATAATGGTGTTTCATATAAGTACTGATTATGGTGTTTCATATGAGTACTGATTATGTTGTTCATATAAGCACTGATTATGGTGTTCATTTCAGTTCTGGTTATAGAGTTCATGTAAGATAAGTACTGATTATGGACTTTATTGTGAGATATGTGCTGATTATGAGGTTCAGAATAGCACTGATTCTGGAGTTCAATATAAGTACTGATTATGTTTGTTCCTATAAACACATTATATTGTAATATGGGATCCCAAGGCAACATGGCCCACTCATAACCTGTTGCTGTAATGATAGCATCCCAAAGGAGAGCTTACTAGCCTCACAGTGCATGCAAGTCGATATAAGTGCATATGAATAATAACCTAATAATATAATTATTTTAAATATATTATATATAACAATGTATTTCATGAAATTACTCATAAAGTCAAAAAATTAGTTCAAGGTGTAATGTGACTTAATTTTTGGAAGATTTCCCTTGTCTTGTCTGAAAATTAAATGATTTTCTCGATAATTCTTATTCCCAGCTTTTTATGAGAAATAGCTCGCAGGAATAAATCCCCGTTAGTGATGACGTCATCGATGGCAAAAATATAAACGAAATCTTAGACTATCTATATTGATCACATCCTCAAAAATGGCGGAATTGTTGACCGTCCAATCTCCCTACCCCCCCCCCCGCAAACTCCCCCTTTATGTGACGTAAGTACACGTTTTCCCTTGAACTTGTACTTTCCCAACCTCCTCTCCCTTTTCTCTCAAATTCTCCCCAGCTCCCTACCTTCCCTTTTGATGCCAACCCACCTCCCCCCCCACTTTTCCACCAAAATTTATTCTCTAGTTTTTTTTTTTCATTTTAACTTTACCAAACAAAGAGATCAAACATATGCATGGTCCACAAAACGATTGTGTAAGTTGTCCTTAACGAAAATACCTTGGAATTTTTAACGTTATATGCTACAAACAGAACAGCCGGCTTGGCCTCTCTTTCAAATCACAGCATACTTCGCAATGCAACTTGCCTCCTGCTGAGTGTACTTGAAGCAGATTTTTTGTCAAATCCAATTCCATCAGGAATTGAGCTCAGAAGCGAGCGTGCTACCGTATGAGTTATCTGGCACCCGCAGAGGAAGTTTGAGCCCTAAAATATGTAATCATTTGAAATGTTTCTCTTTGGTGAGTCAGAAAGGGGTCTTCGAGCAGACAGGAGATGGATAAGAAAGCAAGTGAGTGGGAGGGGGGGCAGGCGAGTAACATTTCTATAACTGTACAATTCTCAAGTCAGCAGAGTTCATGTACAGGATGAAAAAGCTAATTAATTATGAGAGCCATGTGTAGCAGCATTGAAGGAGCACAAGTGAGTTCAACCACTGTAGATCCCAGTTGAGAGGTAAACACAAGGAGCGCCTCCGAAAGGCGTTCCAGGCCCTGCCTGCGGGTTCCCTTTGATCTGGCATGACTTCGTGGAGCTTTTGAGGCGCCATGTTGGCGTGGTTATAACATTCTGCCCTGTTTGTGAGCTTCAGATGCCGCCTGCCAATGCACATTGCCATGCAATACGGCCCAGCTGGATGGCAACTAGCAAACCATTTTACTAGTGACATCATCAACTCCTCATTGTCACAATGATCTATTTAGAAACACCATATCCTTGCAACAATGAATGCAGATAGCTTCTCACTGTGCCAACTTACTGAATTCATATGTTTTTCAATCACTCAATATGCCTACCACGCGATATGGACATACAATACAATTAACTCATGATATGAATATCTGTTTTCTGCAATGCACCTGCTGTTTTGTACATATATATATATATAATATATATATATATATAATTTATATATATATATATATTATATATATCCTGAGTTGAAATCCCACTCGGCTACTGAATTAATACCAGGTGGGGTTGACTCTGCCTGTCATGCTTCCGAGGTCGGCAAAATGAGACTCAGCATGCTGGTATTACTGTGTTCGGAGTGGTGACGCGTCCAGGATTGTGTCCAATAGCAAGAAGACTGCTCAAGCAGCACCAATGCTCTGCACAGAGATGGTCCCAATGATGGATGGGTATATATATATATATATATATATAATATATATATATATATATATATATATATATATATATATATATATATATATCACATTTGCCTGATTAGCTACAAAGAAAGAGGCCATATATTTGGACCATCATGTGTGACATAGCCATTCCTTACTCCTGTTCCTAATATTCTCTCTTTGAACTGCAGACTCTCTTCTGATCTTGTCGTTATAATTCACGGAAACGTTTCCAGTGGCTGGAAGGAGACACGTGCCGCAACTGGAATCGCAGTGGTCATTGTCCCCAAGACGAACAGTCATGACCAACCATGTCAATGTGTATGTTATAAAAGATCCCATGATGCTGGTACCCTGTCCAAATCACCAATTCCCTGTTCTTATTTCAGGTCAAAACCTTTGTGTCATGGAAAAACTATTCCTTGTGTAATCGCCGTGCAGCACAGGAAGGCTCCAGGATTTAAGATCAGATTTCATGATTATACTATTTGGATATTTTTACGGTATATGTTAATAATGCTAATTAAATAGATTTATGCATTATTTACCGCTTAGCTCCATCAAATAATATTGAATTTCCATCTTCCTACCTGACTTCCAAAGTACTTTTTGACTGATTTACCTGGAATTCAAAATCTTTCAGCTGTACACTTTGGTACCACAATCCCAAACACTAACCACGACCATCAAAACTATAATCCCCAAACACGAACCGTAATCGGCAATCTGTGATCAAACAGATTAAGTTCATCTAAAATATATATATATATATATATAATCATAATTTATGTTCGATTCCCAGTTTCCTTCGTGGGTCAGTTTCTAATTATGACTCCAGATCAACTAGAAGTGTAAACGGCCTAACCACGCTGGCACCATAAGTCATCACTGGACTGCCATGTAGCCTGGTAGTGCGTAGTACGGGTGCTAGGATAGAAGGCCTTTGTACATGGACCCAATGAAGTTTCGGGTTTTGGTGGGGTGGGTGGGTTCACCAGCCCTCAGCGTTCCTGTTGCCTGTCCTGGCACCCGGCTGTTTGTGTTGGAACACGCACAGGCAGCACCGTGTGTCGTGTGGGCTGAGACATACACAAAGGCTTCGGTTTATTTGTTTGTATAGCAGTGTGGGGTTCGGCCTTAGGATGGTGCATAGGTTAAGACTTGGGTTATGAATGAACTTCTTGGTGATGCATGGGTTACGTCATTGCAATAGTGAATCCCCACCGAAAGTCTCTATCATCAAAACGAGCAACCACTGTGGTACCACGAGTATTCTAATGATCTGTAACCGTGACCACCCATCCTCCAAACGAACCTCTGAGATACTATAGCGAAAGGCATTGACCCAGAGGCCAAAAAACACGGCCACCCAGAATGGCAGACAAGTGCTGCAATAACATCAAACAAGCTCTATCTGATACCGCACGGGCTTGAGACGTAGCGGAATTGACAAATTATATGAAAACATTTCTCAAGTAATGTTAATTGGACATATTGGGGTAGGGTAGAGGGTGTTTCTTCAGATACTGTGAGCCATTTTAAAGGATAGAACTGCCACGTTGAATCAAAAGCCACCAGATAGTTCAGTTGAAGAATGACGGTTGCATCTTGCAAGATGCCATGAAGAATTTATTTGAAAACTCCACAATGACGGTACTCGTATTAGTATTTCACTTTCTGACATCACTGGTTACATAAGCTTCATTGCAGGAGTATCATCTGTCATGACATACAATACATGTTTAAAAAGATCGAAGTTACATACGTCATGCCATTTTTGATGATAGGCCAACGTTTGACTTCACATAAACTTAACTCTTCATAAGACACTTTGCCGTGACGGCTTTCGAATACGATTGTGAATCTGAGAAACGGCGTGAGCTTTTTGCTGATCAAAACACGCCAGACTATCATTCGTGTGCTTGTTTGTCTAACAATTTGAAAAATTGTTTGATCATGTAAGTAGGGTGAGAAGTAAATGAGTTGGTGTGGTAGAATGGAGCAGGTGGTTATAATGTTCCTCTGATCGTCAGGTTATATTTGAAAGCCAAGGAAATGATTGTACGAAACATCAATCAATTTGAAGGAAGACTTTTCTCTAAAAGTATCAACCTGACATATTGTTTGACACCACCTCACATGTTGGGTACCAGGAAGCAGAGTGAAGCAGGATTCCTTATTTGAATAACGCAACACATTTTGGGTGACATAATCTTCATTTATATTATACAACAGACAGAAACCTCAACCAGATTGAATTCAATAATCAAAAAGAGAAAAGTCCAAATAGAGCAACATCTTCGGGAAGGATTGATGCAAGCTAACTCGGCTTGGCCACGTGTTTCTGCTTCAATGCGTCAATGAGCAAGACCAAATTAGCTTAAATTCAAAACCTTACATAAAAGAGTGGGCCAGAGGAAAGATGGGGAGGGGGGGGCAATAGAGAGAAAATGGGAGAGAGAATAAGAGAGATAAAGAAAGAAAGAGAAAGAAAAAAGAGAGAGAGAGAGACTATGCGTGGCATATGGCAGGAGGCGCCGAGCGTTTCAGCCCTCTGGGTGTTTACTCCACTCACTTGCTGAGATTAAATATCATGAGCGCTTCCCAAAGCATCTGCATGCTCTCGTATGCGATGCTTTCAAGTACATCCCTTTTATTTCCAAGCACATCATTATATTATCATCACTGCTGCTATAATTTCAATCTCATTTCCATCATAGCTATACAGCGAGCCTTTCAAGTTACAAAATTAGGTACCAAAGATCAAACCGAAGCAATTAATATCTCATTAAATCATGCAAATAATATTGTCTCATCTCATAGCTGAATATCTTTGCCACACAGATCCCTAACCCTAACTCTAAACCTAACCCCTTTCATCGTGGGTGCGTTGACACTTTACATTTATGCATCAATGGCCAAGTGAGTGATTCTTTGTAGTGTTTCTTTTACTCGCCGAAATTTTTTTCCCTTCATACCAGCCAATGTTTTCTGATTAAAATTAGCATGAACAAATTAAACTTCCATCCAATATCACAGCCTTCACTTCCCTCGCTTGAAGATGTTCAAATGGACCAATCTGGATGTTTGTAAAGTTAGACGCAGGAAATACATTTCTCCTTTCAATTTCCTTTTCACAGAAACGAAATAACACGGTTTAACATCGAATCCGGTTGTGTTTTCATGTGTATTTTGGATTACATATTTAAAAATAGCACCGTCGAACTTAATTTCCAAATTTGAGATGATAAGGTTACTCAAAGGGCTTCCAGGTTGGGTTTTAACTGTTACTTCCTTTGTTTCAAGCTTGTAAAAATTATTGCACATACGAAATTCAGATTAATTATTTAGCAATAATCTTTTGTGATTGTTTAAAAAAAAAAAATCAATTTAAAGTGCACAAACCATCGCAAAATGAAGCCAGATGTCATCAAAATTCGTACAGGATGGCGAGTGATCGCACAAAATACCTGCAAACTTTGACTCTTCCTGAAAGGATCCTCTGACACAGCAATATAATAGTTGTCATAATTATAATTGCTTGTTTTGCTTAATTTCTTCAAGTTCTGTTTTCACAAAGCGTACAAAAAGAAGAGAATGAAATTGCTGGATGCGGATGGACAAATATGTGAATCAGAGATGGTGAAGATGAACGTGATGAAAGAGGTGTAAAAGACATAAGGGATGGAGAGGGTATGACTGAAGAGAAGAAGCTGATAGAGGATAGTGCAAAGAGAGAAGGTAAAGGATGAGCAGCTGAAGTAAACATAAAGATCAAGGTGATGGTGAAGATTAATGTGATGGAGGAGATGAGAGGGTCAAAAGGATATACGGGATTTGAGAGGATGTGGATTGAAGAGATGAAAGTGATGGAAGGGTAGTGGAAATATCTGAAAGGGAGAAAGTGATGAGATCGGAAAAGGACGGAGGAAATTTATGGCGTGGATGGGGGAGTGATGGAGAAAATACATTTTGAAGGGAAGTTGAACGAGGAGGATGAAGTTGATATGGAGTGATGAAAGTGTTAAGGGGGATCGAAGTTCAAGATGAAGGTGGGATAATGCAAGGAGATGAGAATGAGATGATGTGAGGATTTAGGAGACAAAGGAAGTCCTAGTGGCGCCTCCAGGAGACGAGGCAGCCTGGGGTCCCAACGTACACAGCTTCCCACGCGGCGTGGAGCGGCGGCTCGCAGGGCCGGCACTAGGATCGGTGGCTTTTAGGGAAGGAATTAGACGCGGAAAGATAATAGTTTTGGGGCATCTGCGATTTTTTTTCGCTTTGTGCGAATCAAAGGGGCGCGCGATATTTATATCACATCAAAGAACTTTTACATCGAGAGCCAGAGCCGCCTCTCCCGGGCAGGGAGCGAGCCGGACGGCAGGAGGCGGCTAGGCGGCGTTAGAACGGGGCAGGGGAATGGGAAATGAGTCCAAGCAGGGGAAGGAAGCATGAAGAATGGGGCTTGTAGGGAAGGAGGACGATGAAAAGGTGAGGAAGTATAGAAAGCAGGGTTGGGTGTTGGGTCGGATGAATAGAAAAGAAGAGTCCAGGAGGTGGGAATGAAAATCAGAAAAAAGAACAGAAAGTAGAATTATAATAAAAAGGAAGAACCATCTTAAACACCAAAGACAAACTGGTGCGTGGAAGGTGAGCGATGATGGCCTCAGCACAAAACTCATTCAATCCATATATCAGGGCAATTCATGTGATCATGGGAGTGTGTTTTTTTCATCAATGAAAACCACTCATAATGGGAGAAAACGCAGAATAGCCAAATTTTAGTCGACACAAGAAAGGCTCAGGATTTTGAAAACTTCTTCATGTTGCATTGAAATTTATAGCATTCCTGCACATTCTTCCTCCAGGTCTTCAAGACAGCTGTTTACCACAATTCCAAATCATCCCCAGTCAAAACCATTATTTTTGTACCCTTGATAACCCCCCCCCCCCTTCACCCCAATTCCTCCTCCTTCCAAATTTCCAGTTTTTCCTCTTGAGAGTTTCCTTCTGTATCCATCTTGTCTAGGCCGTGCATCCTCTTCTTCCGCCCCCCCCCCTCCCCACACCCATTGTTTGTCTGCCTCCCCCTATTTTGGCCTTCAGCTAAGCTGTTGGTGTTCCCCCTCTCTCTTCATATGTTCTTTTACATGCGTCTCTACTGTTCCTTTTGCATCCCGTTACGTCCTGATCTGTTCAGTGTACTAGCTATTTCACGAGCCTCGACTATGTATGCAATAAAAATAAATAAAAGAGATCCACATTTGATGAAAATCTATAGCATTTCAAGCAAGAGGTGCTACATTTTGATGAAAATCATGGGTGTTCATCAAGTTTGATGAAGAACATATTCACAGGAGTGCAAAAAGGTTCCAAATGTATTCAAATCTTATGTTCTTGTTTGTCCTCTGCCTGTGCTATTCAGTCGGTCTGTTCTTTGGCCACCTCTCTTCTGCCCAAAGGTCAGCAACATCACTCCTGAGTCCTGACCAAAAGAATAGTGCAAAAACAAACTATGTAGACCATGAAGCTGATTTCATTACTGTATAAGTAAAATCATGGAATCCATCACTGATGCTGACATCGAGTCTTTCCTCTTTTCAAACAGCCTGTTGTCTGACCATTCCCAGATCTCTCTATATAACAATGTATTTCATGAAATTACTCATAAAGTCAAAAATTAGTTCAAGGTGTAATGTGACTTAATTTTTGGAAGATTTCCCTTGTTCTTTGTCTGAAAATTAAATGATTTTAAAGCATTTTCTCGATAATTCTTATTCCCAGCTTTTTATGAGAAATAGCTCGCAGGAATAAATCCCGTTAGTGATGACGTCATCGATGGCAAAAATATAAACGAAATCTAGACATCTATATTGATGACATCCTCAAAAATGGCGGAATTGTTGACCGTCGCAATCTCCCTACCCCCCCCCCCCCGCAATCCCCCTTTATGTGACGTAAGTACACGTTTTCCCTTGAACTTGTACTTTCCCAACCTCCTCTCCCTTTTCTCTCAAATTCTCCCCAGCTCCCTACCTTCCTTTTGATGCCAACCCACCTCCCCCCCCCTTTCCCACCAAAATTTATTCTCTAGTTTTATTTTTCATTTTAACTTTACCAAACAGAGAGATCAAACATATGCATGGTCCACAAAACGATTGTGTAAGTTGTCCTTAATTGAAAAATACCTTGGAATTTTTAACGTTATATGCTACAAACAGAACAGCCGGCTTGGCCTCTCTTTCAAATCACAGCATACTTCGCAATGCAACTTGCCTCCTGCTGAGTGTACTTGAAGCAGATTTTTAGTCAAATCCAATTCCATCAGGAATTGAGCTCAGAAGCGAGCGTGCTACCGTATGAGTTATCCTGGCACCCGCAGAGGAAGTTTGAGCCCCTAAAATATGTAATCATTTGAAATGTTTCTCTTTGGTGAGTCAGAAAGGGGTCTTCGAGCAGACAGGAGGATGGAATAAAGAAGCAAGTGAGTGAGGGGGCAGGCGAGTAACATTTCTATAACTGTACAATTCTCAAGTCAGCAGAGGTTCATGTACAGGATGAAAAAGCTAATTAATTATGAGAGCCATGTGTAGCAGCATTGAAGGAGCACAAGTGAGTTCAACCACTGTAGATCCCAGTTTGAGAGGTAAACACAAGGAGCGCCTCCGAAAGGCGTTCCAGGCCCTGCCTGCGGGTTCCCTTTGATCTGGCATGACTTCGTGGAGCTTTTGAGGCGCCATGTTGGCGTGGTTATAACATTCTGCCGCTGTTTGTGAGCTTCAGATGCCGCCTGCCAATGCACATTGCCATGCAATACGGCCCAGCTGGATGGCAACTAGCAAACCATTTTACTAGTGACATCATCAACTCCTCATTGTCACAATGATCTATTTAGAAACACCATATCCCTTGCAACAATGAATGCAGATAGCTTCTCACTGTGCCAACTTACTGAATTCATATGTTTTTCAATCACTCAATATGCCTACCACGCGATATGGACATACAATACAATCAACTCATGATATGAATATCTGTTTTCTGCAATGCACCTGCTGTTTTGTACATATATATATATATATATATATATATATATATATATATATATATATAGAATTTAAATTATATATATATATATATATATTCCTGAGTTGAAATCCCACTCGGCTACTGAATTAAATCCAGGTGGGGTTGACTCTGCCTTCATGCTCCGAGGTCGGCAAATGAGTGCCAGCATGCTGGTATACTGTGTCGGAGTGGTGACGCGTCCAGGATTGTGTCCAATAGCCAAGAAGACTGCTCAACAGCACCAATGCTCTGCACAGAGAATGGTCCCATGGTGGATGGGTATATATATATACAATATATATATATATATATTATATATATAATAATATAATTATATATATATATATATATCACATTTGCCTGATTAGCTACAAAGAAAGAGGCCATATATTTGGACCATCATGTGTGACATAGCCATTCCTTACTCCTGTTCCTAATATTCTCTCTTTGAACTGCAGACTCTCTTCTGATCTTGTCGTTATAATTCACGGAAACGTTTCCAGTGGCTGGAAGGAGACACGTGCCGCAACTGGAATCGCAGTGGTCATTGTCCCCAAGACGAACAGGTCATGACCAACCATGTCAATGTGTATGTTATAAAAGATCCCATGATGCTGGTACCCTGTCCAAATCACCAATTCCCTGTTCTGTATTTCAGGTCAAAACCTTTGTGTCATGAAAACTATTCCTTGTGTAATCGCCGTGGCAGCACAGGAAGGCTCCAGGATTTAAGATCAGATTTCATGATTATACTATTTGGATATTTTTACGGTATATGTTAATAATGCTAATTAAATAGATTTATGCATTATTTACCGCTTAGCTCCATCAAATAATATTGAATTTCCATCTTCCTACCTGACTTCAAAGTACTTTTTGACTGATTTACCTGGAATTCAAAATCTTTCAGCTGTACACTTTGGTACCACAATCCCAAACACTAACCACGACCATCAAAACTATAATCCCCAAAACACGAACCGTAATCGGCAATCTGTGATCAAACAGATTAAGTTCATCTAAAAAAAATATATATATATAATCATAATTTATGTTCGATTCCCAGTTTCCTTCGTGGGTCAGTTTCTAATTATAATGACTCCAGATCAACTAGAAGTGTAAACGGCCTAACCACGCTGGCACCATAAGTCATCACTGGACTGCCATGGTAGCCTGGTAGTGCGTAGTACGGGTGCTAGGATAGAAGGCCTTTGTACATGGACCCAATGAAGTTTCGGGGTTTTGGTGGGGTGGGTGGGTTCACCAGCCCTCAGCGTTCCTTGTTGCCTGTCCTGGCACCCGGCTGTTTGTGTTGGAACACGCACAGGCAGCACCGTGTGTCGTGTGGGCTGAGACATACACAAAGGCTTCGGTTATTTGTTTGTAAGGCAGTGGGGGGTTCGGCCTTAGGATGGTGCATAGGTTAAGACTTGGGTTATGAATGAACTTCTTGGTGATGGCATGGGTTACGGTCATTGCAATAGTGAATCCCCACACGAAAGTCTCTATCATCAAAACGAGCAACCACTGTGGTACCACGAGTATTCTATATGATCTGTAACCGTGACCACCCATCCTCCAAACGAACCTCTGAGATACTATAGCGAAAGGCATTGACCCAGAGGCCAAAAACACGGCCACCCAGAATGGCAGACAAGTGGCTGCAATAACATCAAACAAGCTCTATCTGATACCGCACGGGGCTTGAGACGTAGCGGAATTGACAAATTATATGAAAACATTTCTCAAGCTAATGTTAATTGGACATATTGGGGGTAGAGGGTGTTTCTTCAGATACTGTGATGCCATTTTAAAGGATAGAACTGCACGTTGAATCAAAAGCCACCAGATAGTTCAGTTGAAGAATGACGGTTGCATCTTGCAAGATGCCATGAAGAATTTATTTGAAAACTCCACAATGACGGTACTCGTATTAGTATTTCACTTTCTGACATCACTGGTTACATAAGCTTCATTGCAGGAGTATCATCTGTCATGACATACAATACATGTTTAAAAAGATCGAAGTTACATACGTCATGCCATTTTTGATGATAGGCCAACGTTTGACTTCACATAAACTTAACTCTTCATAAGACACTTTGCCGTGACGGCTTTCGAATACCGATTGTGAATCTGAGAAGCGGCGTGAGCTTTTTGCTGGATCAAAACACGCCAGACTATCATTCGTGTGCTTGTTTGTCTAACAATTTGAAAAATGGTTTGATCATGTAAGTAGTGGATGAGGAAGTAAATGAGTTGGGTGTGGTAGAATGGGAGCAGTGGTTTATAATGTTCCTCTGCATCGTCAGGTTATATTGAAAGCCAAGGAAATAGATTGTACGAAACATCAATCAATTTGAAGGAAGACTTTTCTCTAAAAGTATCAACCTGACATATTGTTTGACACCACCTCACATGTTGGGTACCAGGAAGCAGAGTGAAGCAGGATTCCTTATTTGAATAACGCAACACATTTTGGGTGACATAATCTTCATTTATATTATAATCAACAGACAGAAACCTCAACCAGATTGAATTCAATAATCAAAAGAGAAAAGTCCAAATAGAGCAACATCTTCGGGAAGGATTGATGCAAGCTAACTCGGCTTTGGCCACGTGTTTCTGCTTCAATGCGTCATGAGCAAGACCAAATTAGCTTAAATTCAAAACCTTACATAAAAGAGTGGGCCAGAGGAAAGATGGGGAGGGGGGGGGGCAATAGAGAGAAAATGGGAGAGAGAATAAGAGAGATAAAGAAAGAAAGAGAAAGAAAAAGAGAGAGAGAGAGAGAGACATATGCGTGGCATATGGCAGGAGGCGCCGAGCGTTCAGCCCTCTGGCTGTTTACTCCACTCACTTGCTGAGATTAAATATCATGAGCGCTTCCCAAACGCATCTGCATGCTCTCGTATGCGATGCTTTCAAGTACATCCCTTTTATTTCCAAGCACATCATTATATTATCATCACTGCTGCTATAATTTCAATCTCATTTCCATCATAGCTATACAGCGAGCCTTTCAAGTTACAAAATTAGGTACCAAAGTGATCAAACCGAAGCAATTAATATCTCATTAAATCATGCAAATAATATTGTCTCATCTCATAGCTGAATATCTTTGCCACACAGATCCCTAACCCTAACTCTAACCCTAACCCCTTTCATCGTGGGGTGCGTTGACACTTTACATTTATGCATCAATGGCCAAGTGAGTGATTCTTTGTTAGTGTTTTCTTACTCGCCGAAATTTTTTTCCCTTCATACCAGCCAATGTTTTCTGATTAAAATTAGCATGAACAAATTAAACTTCCATCCAATATCACAGCCTTCACTTCCCTCGCTTGAAGATGTTCAAATGGACCAATCTGGATGTGTGTAAAGTTAGACGCAGGAAATACATTTCTCCTTTCAATTTCCTTTTTCACAGAAACGAAAATAACACGGTTTAACATCGAATCCGGTTGTGTTTTCATGTGTAATTTTGGATTACATATTAAAAAATAGCACCGTCGAACTTAATTTCCAAATTTGAGATGATAAGGTTACTCAAAGGGCTTCCAGGTTGGGTGTAACTGTTACTTCCTTTGTTTCAAGCTTGTAAAAATTATTGCACATACGAAATTCAGATTAATTATTTAGCAATATCTTTGTGATTGTTTAAAAAAAAAAAATCAATTTAAAGTGCAAAACCATCGCAAAATGAAGCCAGATGTCATCAAAATTCGTACAGGATGGCGGAGTGATCGCACAAAATACCTGCAAACTTTGACTCTTCCTGAAAGGATCCTCTGACACAGCAATATAATAGTTGTCATAATTATAATTGCTTGTTTTGCTTAATTTCTTCAAGTTCTGTTTTCACAAAGCGTACAAAAAGAAGAGAATGAATTGCTGGATGCGATGGACAAATATGTGAATCAGAGATGGTGAAGATGAACGTGATGAAAGAGGTGTAAAAGACATAAGGGATGGAGAGGGTATGACTGAAGAGAAGAAGCTGATAGAGAGATAGTGCAAAGAGAGAAGGTAAAGGATGAGCAGCTGAAGTAAACCATAAAGATCAAGGTGATGGTGAAGATTAATGTGATGGAGGAGATGAAGAGGGTCAAAAGGATATACGGGATTGAGAGGATGGGATTGAAGAGATGAAAGTGATGGAAGGGTAGTGGAAATATCTGAAAGGGAGAAAGTGATGAGATCGGAAAAGGACGGAGGAAATTTATGGCGTGGATGGGGGAGTGATGGAGAAAATACATTTTGAAGGGAAGTTGAACGAGGAGATGAAGTTGATATGGAGATGATGAAAGTGTTAAGGGGGATCGAAGTTCAAGATGAAGGTGGGGATAATGCAAGGAGATGAGAATGAGATGATGTGAGGGATTTAGGAGACAAAGGAAGTCCTAGTGGCGCCTCCAGGAGACGAGGCAGCCTGGGGTCCCCAACGTACACAGCTTCCCACGCGCGTGGAGCGGCGGCTCGCAGGGCCGGCACTAGGATCGGTGGCTTTTAGGGAAGGAATTAGACGCGGAAAGATAATAGTTTTGGGGGCATCTGCGATTAATTTTTTCGCTTTGTGCGAATCAAAGGGGGCCGCGGATATTTATATCACATCAAAGAACTTTTACATCGAGAGCCAGAGCCGCCTCTCCCGGGGCAGGGAGCGAGCCGGACGGCAGGAGGCGCTAGGCGGCGTAGAACGGGGGCAGGGGAAGTGGGAAATGAGTCCAAGCAGGGGAAGGAAGCATGAAGAATGGGGGCTTGTAGGGGGAAGGAGGACGATGAAAAGGTGAGGAAGTAAGAAAGCAGGGTTGGGTGTTGGGTCGGATGAATAGAAAAGAAGAGTCCAGGAGGTGGGAATGAAAATCAAAAGAAAAAAGAACAGAAAGTAGAAATTATAATAAAAAGGAAGAACCATCTTAACCACCAAAGACAAACTGGTGCGTGAAGGTGAGCCGATGATGGCTCAGCACAAAACTCATTCAATCCCATATATCAGGGCAATTCATGTGATCATGGGAGTTGTGTTTTTTTCATCAATGAAAACCACTCATAATGGAGAAAACGCAGAATAGCAAATTTAGTCGACACAAGAAAGGCTCAGGATTTTGAAACTTCTTCATGTTGCATTGAAATTTATAGCATTCCTGCACATTCTTCCCTCCAGGTCTTCAAGACAGCTGTTTACCACAATTCCAAATCATCCCCAGTCCAAAACCATTATCTTTTGTACCCTTGATAACCCCCCCCCCCTTCACCCCAATTCCTCCTCCTTCCAAATTTCCAGTTTTCCCTCTTGAGAGTTTCCTTCTGTATCCATCTTGTCTAGCCCGTGCATCCTCTTCTTCCGCCCCCCCCCCCCCCACACCGCATTTGTTTGTCTGCCTCCCCCTATTTTGGCCTTCAGCTAAGCTGTTGGTGTTTCCCCCTCTCTCTTCATATGTTCTTTTTACATGCGTCTCTACTGTTCCTTTTGCATCCCGTTACGTCCTGATCTGTTCAGTGTACTAGCTATTTCACGAGCCTCGACTATGTATGCAATAAAAATAAATAAAAGAGATGCCACATTTTGATGAAAATCTATAGCATTTCAAGCAAGAGGTGCTACATTTTGATGAAAATCATGGGTGTTCATCAAGTTTGATGAAGAACATATTCACAGGAGTGCAAAAAGGTTCCAATGTATTCAAATCTTATGTTCTTGTTTGTCCTCTGCCTGTGCTATTCAGTCGGTCTGTCTTTGGCCACCTCTCTTCTGCCCAAAGGTCAGCAACATCACTCCTGAGTCCTGACCAAAAGAATAGTGCAAAAACAAACTATGTAGACCATGAAGCTGATTTCAAATTACTGTATAAGTAAAATCATGGAATCCATCACTGATGCTGACATCGAGTCTTTCCTCTTTTCAAACAGCCTGTTGTCTGACCATCAGCATGGATTGTGTCCTGGCTACTCAACTATGGACATGCTGCTGCTCCTCTCTCAGCAATGTTTGGAGGCCCTCAATCTCAAACAAGATGCCAGGACCGTCTCCTGAGATAAACACTGCTTTCAGAAAGTATTCACACCCCTCGACATTTGTCACGTTTCCTTGTGTTACAGCCTGAATTAAAAAATGGATTAAATTAAAAAAAATTGTCACCAACCGACACAAAATACCCCATAATGACAAAGTGAAAACACGTTTTTGGAAAATTTTACAAATTAATTAAAAATGAAAAGCTGAAATGTCTTGCATCAACAAGTATTCAACCCCTTTGCTATGATATTCCAAATTGAGCTCAGGTGCATCCAATTTCCTTTGATCAT
>CM068953.1:47933085-47951437 GCA_035128595.1 Eptatretus atami
TTTTATGCAGGAGGAGGCTATTTGGCCCATCATGCCTGTGCTACACCAACACCAGATTAAACGAGAAAGTTCATAGAACACCTTACCCCACACACTCTTGAGCTAAAGGACATGGTAAGGGTCTTTTCAACTCTTGCTCTGTATTACCAAGTGTGATATATATTCATACGAGCTGCTATATTCCTACAACGCTGAGAGCACGAGCAGCAAATTTGATTGCTCGAGATGGCGTAAAATGGTGTCATATTTTGTCCAAGTATTGCTAAAAGCAAGGGTTTTTAGAGTGCTAAAAAGGCGAGTTTTGCTCTAAGGTGTTCAGTTATATAATTCAATTGAAATAGAATAAAGATTTTACAGGTCGTAGAAAAAAAATAATTCCGGAAGTTTACCGCCATTGATGCAGCATCTTTTACACCGCCTTATTTAACGTATTAAATTAGTTATTTGTGCCTGTTGTTTGTGTCCTTTATAAAATCCCTACAAACAGTAAATTTTCTTTCTGGAATGATTTTCATTGTTGTTTAACTGCCAGACAGAAGACAGACTAAAACAATTAACTCACTCCTTTGTGTGCCTGTGCGCTCGGGACAAGATTCCGTACACTTTGCCAAATGCAGAGCCAAAGTACTGCTAAACTGCAGGTTTGTGTTCTGATTCATGTTCCGATTCAATTGAAGTTAAGTAGTTCCTCGATCATATACTGACGTCTGTAGACAGACAGACAGAGTGAACCAATTGCTTTACCTGCTTTGTGTGTGGGTAATATATCCTTCAGGCTCATGACCTAATATCATTTGGGGGATGGGGGAAGGAGTACTGATGAGAAAAGTGTGGCAGACTCATGACCAAGGTTTTAAAATAAAAGCAGGAAAAAAGAAAAAAAAGTGTTTTTTGAAATAACAATCTATTTCTTTTAATGTTTTATGTAAAGGGTGGGGGATGGGCAAAGGCTGTTTTAGGGTAAAGAACATACAACTCCAACCACACACTATCCCTTGACGAGACCCTCTCACAGACTTCACAATCAGCACAGATGTGCAAATCACCCATCAATACTCAAGCTACTTACAAGTCCTACCAAGCCGTTAATATCCCTGTACTCCTCTATCTCCAATGCTTTGAGTTACCTATATAATTCCAATTTAAACCTATCTACTGTTTCTGCTAAATAAATAACGGCATATAATTTTGTAGAATACATGATGGTCTGTGAGCGTCACTTCAATGGTCTTTGTTCAAATATATATATATTATTTTTTTGTTATACCTTGTCGAGGCTCGTATGAGAGCTAACACACAACGCACATCAAGGGAGAATGAGACAAGAGGGGAGGAGTGGGAGACAAATCAGTGGGAAACAGAGACATTAGGAGATCTGTGTAAGGTAGAGGGATGGGATGGGGAACATGGGGAATAGAAGATGGACATTACAGGGACTTTCAGGAAGGAAAGCAGGGAATTTGAAGGAGGTGGGCTTGGGTGGATTATCGGGGGTAGAAAAGATCGAGGATTTGGATGGGGATGATAAGAGGTGGTGGTGAACAGCTGTTCTGAAGGCCTGGAGGGAAGAATGGGAATGAATAGAGTGAGGGAGTTTATTCCAAGGTGGGAAAAAGAGGAATGAAAGAGTGAAGGTGAGCAGTGATTCGTGATTTTGGTAGTTTTACCAGAAGGGGGTTGTTGGCAGACCTTAAGCGCCCTGCGGAAATGTGGTGGGGACAAATCGCAGGAGAGCAGGGGGGGCGAGGCTGGAGAGGAGACGGTAGACAGAAAGACCACCGACCAACCTGCGGTGATTGAGTGAGAGGCCCAAAGACTCAGCCTCATTGCGGGGATGCCAATGATCCGAAATGCCTTGGTTTCTACAGCGTGAAGCCGAGAAAGGTGGGAGGCAGGAGCACCAGCCCAGAGGGGAGAGCAGTACTCCATCAGGCTGCGGACAAAAGCTTTGTAAGTGGTCAGGAGCTCAGGTGGGCCGAGGAAGGACTTTGCACGACGGAGGATTCCAGTCGGCGACTGGCTTTGGAGGCGAGGTTTGAAATGTGGCTTTCCAGGAAAGGTCATGGCAGATAGTGAGACCCAGAAGCTTGAAAGAAAGGACTTCTTCCAGAGGATTGTTGACAAGTGGATGGGGGGGGGTTCTAAACGGTCCTTTCGAAGAGACATAGTGAGAGTGTGAGATTTGTCCGGATTGAAAGACATGTTCCACGTGTTGGACCAGTTTGTGATTTTATCCAGATCTGCAGTGAGCGAAGAAGCTGCTGCTTGCCGGTCTAAGGGATGACCGATGGTACGGCAGAGGGTGGAGTCATCAGCAAAGAGATATAGAGGATTTTCCAGAGAGTCGGAGAGATCATTGATGAAAACCAGAAAAAGAACAGGGCCCAGAACGCTACCTGAGGAACTCCAGCCTGGACAGGAAGGGGGATGAAAGAACTCCATTTAGGGCCAAACGGTGACTGCGACAGGAGAGGAAGTCTGCGAGCCATGAGTGGAGATGGCCTTGATACCATAGGAGAGAGTTTGGTGAGCAGGGTAGGGTGCCAGACTGTGTCAAAAGCACGTGATATGTCCAGGGATACGGCTCGGATTTCCTGTCTGGCATTGAGGACTTCCATCCATTGTTGGGAGAGCAGAAGCAGCATATCCAGGGTAGAGTGACCTGGTCTGAAACCAAATTGATGATCAGAAATCAAGCCATTGGAGAAGAGGAAGGATTTGATGTCTGAAGCGATGATGGATTCCATAACCTTGCTGATGATTGGGAGAAGGCTGATTGGTCTGTAGTTGCAGGGATCTGTTTTTGCACCTTTTTGTGCAGGGCAGTGATGTTTGCAGATTTCCAAGCAGATGGCAGATGACCTTGAGCAAATGAGAGGGTGAATAGAACAGAGAGAGGGTGAGCGAGCAGAAGAGCAGGTTTTGAGGACACGTGGGCTGATGCCGTCTGGACCGGTTGCAAAATCTGAGTCGAGGTTTGACAGCAAGCTCTCCACCTTGTTAGGAGAAAAGGACACAGAGTCCAAGGACAGTTGGGTGCGACTGGTAAGGTGGGTAGAGAAAGTGATGGGATTTGGACACAAGATTTAGCTGCAACACCGAGTTTAGGCATTCAGCTTTTCAAGTGCGGTATCAGCAGTGCGGCCATTTGAGGTAAGGGAGGGGATGGAGGGGAACATACACCAGAAACAGATTTGATTAGATGCCACCAGGATTTTGAGGAGGGAGAGAGGTTTGAGAGTTCAGACTTGAGATTAGAAAGATGTTGTTTTCTGGCTCTCCTGAGGGTAGGTACACACTTGTTCCGAGCTTATGGAAGGAACTGAGATTGCCCTCAATTGGGTTTGCTTTCCATGAGGCAAAGGCAAGTTTGTTCAGGACAACTGCCTCACCACAAGCTTCAGTGAACCAAGGGCGGGAGGAAGGGTAGGACAACTGAAGACGAGAGGGGATAAATCTGTGCATGAGGGAGAGCAAGTTTCTTTGAAATAATTCCCAGGATGAGTTGATGTTGGAGAAAGTCGCGATAGGAGACCAGTCTATAAGTTTGAGGGCTGCTTGGAGACCCTGCCAGTCGGCTTGAGTGAAATGCCAGACCGACGGCGGTGAGGTGGTTCTCTGATAATAGCCAGAGATGTCCACTTTGACAAGGACGTGGTCAGAAAAACCGATTGGAGCGGAGGAAGAGCAGCAGATATTGTCAGGGAAATTTGTCAAAATCAGATCCAGAAGAGATGGAGTACCATTGGTTGAGATCCGCGTCGGGAAGTTGACCGATTGAGTCAGTCCCAATGAGTTGCAAAAGCTTTTGCTGAGGTGCATGACAGGTGAGAGAGGTACCCACACCTAGCCAACTGGCATGATGACAATTGAAGTCGCCATATGAGGAAGAGAGAGTTTGGATGAGAAGATAGAAGTTGGTCCATGTTTTCGGATAGTGAGGTGTAGATGGAATCATCACTGTTAGGTGGACGGTACAGTACACATATAACATGAGGTTGGAGTGGAGGGGAAGCCGTAGCCAGAGGTATTCCTGGGGTGTGGGGAGTGAGGGCAGTGCATGGAGAGTGAGGAATAGAGTCTTTGATGAAGAGAGCAACTCCTCACCAGGACGAAGCTCAGGTCTGTCATACCGGAGGAGGGAGTACCAGGGAGAGATACTTGGGAGTCAGACACGTCTTGGGGAGGAAAGTTTCTGTTAGGCAGATTATGTCTGGTTTGTCAGTGGCAACCTGTCTGGAAAGATCTGAAAGGTTTGAGCGAAGGCCCGGATATTTGAGGTCCACACTTTAAGGAAGAGGGAGGGGAGGAGGCTTTGGTGGCAGGGGCTGGGGGGGAGGAGAGGTAGGACAAGGGATGAGGGGGGTAGTTAAGGAGGGTCGTTGAAAGAGTGCGGGGGATTGCAGAATAGCCAGGGGAGGGGCCGGATGAGGAGGAGAAAAGGCTCTGTGGTACTGGGGAGAGGGGGGGACAAGAGAGGGGGAAGAAGGCAGTTGAGGATTTGAGGAGGTGAGTGAAGAGATGGAGGTGAGAGGGCAGTGGAAGGAGGCAGCTTTGTGGATGAGAGGGCGGGCAACTTTGAGAAGGATGAGTGAGGGGGATGAATGGTGGGAGAAGGTGAGGGGGGAGTTTTTTAGAGAGGTGAGAAGGAGGCTTGGAGGGAGAAGAGTGGGATGGTTGCTTTGAGAGTGAGGGGTGAGTTGGCACTGAAGTTGGAAAAAAAGAATGGTTGATGGAAAGCGAACATTCATAGCAACCTGGGTTTTTAAAAAAGTTTTAGGTCAGAGATGTGATTTAACACAATTTTTGATGGATGCAATAAAGGCGAATCCAGAGAATGGAGAGAAGAAACGCTATAACAGTTGGATTTTTTAGCCAAGGTATGAAGGAAAGGTCAAATTGAGAGCAGTCTGTTTAAATAGTAGAAGAGTAGTGCATTATGATACGTAAAGAGTACCACACGTGTGAAAGAGGAAGATGAAGCATTATAAGAGATCGTTTTTATTATTATTATTAATGTTTGAGAGAGTTTTCAACAGATTAGGTCATGGAAGTGTTGTAATAAAAATCGAGGAAGAAGAAGAGGAGAAAAGAAGAAGAGGAAGAGGAAGAAGAAGAAGAGAAAAAGAAGAAGAGGAAGAGAAGAAGAAGAAGAATCGAGAGTCGTGAGTGAGGAAGGAGAAAGGTAGCGTTTTTTATTTTTTTATTTAAGATAAGAAATAGAGTGATTAGTTGGGAGGGATGGGGGACGTTAGGAAAGTGGGAAAGTAAGAAATTGAAGGTAATGGGGAGAAAAAACAAAACACGATCATACACCGAGGGGAACCGGTAGGCCTCAGCCTCGGGTAGGCCTCAAGCGTCCGGTAAGACACAAGTCGACAAAATCTCACAAAATAGCACGATTTTTGAAACAAAACCGAACTAGGAAACACAGTAACATGTAAGTGAGACAATAAACAGTTAAAACGGGACAGATAACGACGAAACTTAACTTGTAGATCGTCAGCAGAGAGCCCCGAACGAGACCTGTCGATGCTCCAACCCGGAACCGGAAGTTGAATTGTTGTTTTTGTTCTTGAATTGTTCAAAACATTCAAGAATTATGTTCATTATCTACATACAGGGTGTTCCAAAAAGACCTGGACAACTTTGGTTGTAAATATGTTGAATATCACAAATGATACAATGACACCCTTTGTTTTATACGATACAGAACTCATAAAGTTTTCTTTATTTTCAGGTCTGGTGTTTCATGTAAAAGAAAATGGCGATTCCACAGGAGAAGCTCAGTGCGTCAAATGGTTCATCGAGATAAGATCTGACACGCAGGTTCAACGTAATTTTCGTACAAGGTATGGAAGGAATCCGCCATCACGGACTAGTATCAGAGAGTGGTACAAGAGGTTTAAAGGAGACTGAACATTGTCGAAACAGAAAAAGTACCGGTCGACCAAGCAGGTGTGTAGCAGACGATGAACGAGTGCGTGATCATTTTTTTTTTTTTGTATACCTTGTCGAGGCTCGTATGAGACTAACACACAACGCACAGGAAGGTGGCATGAGACAAGAGGGGCGGGAGTGGGAGGGACAAAAGTGGGGAACAGACACATTAGGAGAATTGTGGAAGGGAAGGGATGGGACGGGAACATGGGGAAGAGAAGATGGACATTACAGGGACTTTCAGGAAGGAAAGCAGGGGAATTGAAGGAGTGGGCTTGGGTGGATTATCGAGGGTAGAAAAGATCGAGGATTTGGATGGGGGATGATAAGAGGTGGTGGTGAACAGCTGTTTTGAAAGCCTGGAGGGAAGAATGGGAAAGAATAGAGTGAGGGAGTTTTATCCAAAGGCGGGAAAAAAGAGGAATGAAAGAGTGAAGGTGAGCAGTGATTCGTGATTTTGGTAGTTTTACCAGAAGGGGTTGTTGGCGGACCTTGAGCGCCCTGTGGAAACGTGGTGGGGACAAATCGCAGAGAGAGCAGGGGGGGCAGGCTGAGAAGGAGCGGTAGAAGACAAAGACCACGACCAACCTGCGGTGATGAGTGAGAGGCCAAAGACTCAGCTTCATTGCGGGAGATGCGATGATCCTAAATGCCTGGTTTCGACAGCGTAAAGCCGAGAAAGGTGGGGGCAGGAGCACCAGCCCAGAGGGGAGAGCAGACTCCATCAGGCTACGGACAAAGCTTTGTAAGTGGTCAGAGCTCAAGAGGGCCGAGGAAGGACTTTGCACGATGGAGGATTCCCAGTCAGCGACTGGCTTTGGAGGCGAGGTTGGAAATGTGACTTTCCAGGAAAGGTCATGGCAGATAGTGAGACCCAGAAGCTTGAAAGAAAAGACTTCTTCCAGAGGATTGTTGAGAAAGTGGATGGGGGGGTTTTCTAAAGGTCTTTTCGAAGAGACATAGTGAGAGTGTGAGATTTGTCTGGATTGAAAGACATGTTCCACGTGTTGGACCAGTTTGTGAATTTTATCCAGATCTGCAGTGAGCGAAGAAGCTGCTGCTTGCCGTCTGAGGGATGACAGATGGTACGGCAGAGGGTGGAGTCATCAGCAAAGAGTAATAGAGGATTTTCCAGAGAGTCGGAGAGATCATTGATGAAAACCAGAAAAAGAACAGGGCCCAGAACGCTACCTTGAGGAACTCCAGCCTGGACAGGAAGAGGGATGAAAGAACTCATTTAGGGCCACACGTTGACTGCGACAGGAGAGGAAGTCTGCGAGCCATGAGTGTAGATGGCCTTGGATACCATGGGAAGAGAATTTGGTGAGTAGGGCAGGGTGCCAGACTGTGTCAAAAGCACGTGATATGTCCAGGGATACGGCTCGGATTTCCTGTCTGGCATTGAGGACCTCCATCCATTGATGGGAGAGCAGAAGCAGCATATCCAGGGTGAGTGACCGTCGTCTGAAACCAAAGTCCCAGAAATCATACCGACACACATACAGAGAACTGGGACGACCAACCACGACTATACACAGGATTTTAACAAAACCACTGAAGCTTTATGCCGATAAGGTGCAGATTCTGCACGAACTCAAACCAAATGACGCACCCAAACGCAAGCCGTTTGCTTTGGAAATGCTCAGTCGTATAGAGGATGATGAAGATTACCTGAAAACTGCATGTTCACAGACGAAGCTTGCTTTCATGTATCGGGGAAGGTTAACCGGCACAAGGTGAGGATCTGGGGCTCTCAAAACCCTCATGGTCATTGACACATATGCGACAGTCTATAATTCACAGAACAAAGGTTAATGTATGGTTGTCCGTTTTTCTTTGCAGAAGATAGTGACCTCAACAATTTACATGAACATGTTGGAAGGATTCACATTCCCACATATTGAAGACCTGAAACACCCAATGCAAACCGATATTTATTTTTCAACAGGACGGCGCTCCCCCCTCATTGGGCCTTTGTCGTTAGAGTCGTCCTGAATGAAAAATTCCAGGTCACTGGATTGGCCGAGATGGACCAACTGCCTGGTCTCCACAATCACCAGACATAACCCCCATGATTTTTCTTTGTTGTGGGAGTTTGTGAAACATGTTGTCTACAACACCAATGTGGCAAACCTGCAGGATCTTCATTCTCGGATCACAGCTTGCATGTCCACTGGTGGACGCAAACATGCTGAGCTGAACATGGCAAGAAACTTGTGTACCGCCTTGATGTCCTGCACGCAACAAACGGAACTCACATTGAAGTGTATTGATGGTGTGCACAAAACTTTTCTGAGTTTCCGTATCATATAAACCAAAGGGTATCAATCATATCATTTATGGTTCTAAACATATTAACAACCGAAGTTGTCCGGGTCGTTTTGGAACAACCTAATAAAAGCCAGTTCCTTTTTGGATTATGTGTTTGCACGTATTATGAACCATCCACGCACTGCCCTTTGGTTGGATAGCTGGCCCAATTCCATATATATAATATATATATATATATATATATTATATATATATATGTTATATATATATATGTATATATATATATATGTATATATATGTATATATATATATATATATATTATATATATATATATATATACAGTAATATTGTTGTGGGCCGGGGGTCGGTGGTGAGGACGACCGCTAGACGGAGCAGTAGGGCCGTCTCCCACCGAACACCAGGAATCGAAAGGTCGTCACCCCGGATAACTCCGGAGTCGACAGGTCCATTAAAGGACCGTGGTTGCCAATATTTCGACGGCGTGAGGTAGGGTCCACTTGTCTATTCCAATTTACCTAAGTACTCACGCCGTCTAGCTACCGGGGAAGCCACACCCCTGGCCGACTCTGTCCGACCGAGTCGCATGTACCGATTCGGGTCGGCGTAACCGAGCGGAATTACCAGAGCCGCCGGTCCCCAATGACAACTTACGGCACAAACGGCCTTACTACTTCTCAAGCCCGAACCATACTGGGCCAATGGAAGAAATGACAGGCAACGAACTGGAACATTTAATAGGGGTTTATTTACAATAATGGGGAAGGGAGACACAGAGCAGACTCAATCATGAATAAAATGCAATGTACAATGAGCAATCAACACTTAGACAATTTCTACTTGTAGGACGGCACCACCACAGACACACACACACCAAAAGAAATGGGGGCCAGCCGGCCTTTATTCGGACCTCCAGCCCGGGAGGATAGGCGAACTGGAGGGTCAGAGTTCTGCTGGTACCTGGCCGCGTTAGCGGCTTGTCGACCTGCCCTTGTGGAGCTCGGGATCTTGTGGAAGGGCTTGGGAAGATCGGACGCTCAACACCACGGTGGGATCGAACCCACACGGACAACCTCGCACCAAGCGCCAAGGACCAAAACGAAGCGGCAGATGCCAGCCAGCACCAGGCGGAAGATGGCCAGCAGACCAGACGAGACGACCCAAACAGATCGCATCGACAATTCTTCAACCCCTCCTGCCAGGGTGGGAGGGATCCGTCCTGAGGTAACTCTGCCTCCCATTGGACGGGTGGTGTGTCAGTGGCCCGCCCTGAAGAGGCTCTGTAGTTGTTTCTGGCCTTCTGGCTTCCCATTGGCTGGAGCGCCTTGGCTTTGCTCGCTCTTCGTCCATTGGCTGGAGGAAACACTCACTGCCCTTCTTCGGAGCGGAGCCACGATCTGAGGCGATGGAGGCTCGGCCCACGCCCTCAGCCAAAAAACACGTGGATAATGGAGTTGGTGCGCGAAGGTTTGGTTGGGTGGCGGACCGAAGCAGGATGTTGTTGGGGAATATAAAAAAAACGAACTACAAAATAACTCGCAGCGCACACATTAAATTCCCGTTAGACACAGGGATGGATTCTAACTATACACATATACTTAACGAAATAACTAAACTTTGGGACTGCTGACTGTCTGTGTGCAAGAGGCTTCCAAATCCGAAACAATATATATATATATATATATATATATATATATATATATATATATATATATATATATATATATATATATATAATATATATATATATATATACACATACATAACCATGATGCATTATATTGCAAATAAGCATGTTTTTGCTTCGTGTACATAACCCAGGTTGTTTTATTTATTTTAGGGAGCAATGGAAGCAACAGTCTGTTGCCTATACACTGCCCCAATAAGGGAAGGAGCAATCCTTCCTATAATTCACAGAACAATGTCTGGTTGTGTGTATTTATTTGTATGCAGCCTGTGACTGCTTGAATGCATCATTTTATGGGGGCACAGCTGTGTCATTGATGCAATGCCCCCTGTCACCACTAATTAAGCTGGTACTCATTTTTGCCAATCTCCGAAGGATGACAGGCTGAGTCAACTCACTTGGTGTTAATTCAACAGCATGACAGGGGCTTGAACTCTAGATCCTAAGATATTAAGCCAGCCACCTTAACCGTTAAGCCGACACCAAGCTTTGTTTGTGCATAAGTTTGTTTGTGTGGTTATTTGTCGCGCTACTCCTCCTACAGTTCTGGGCCGATTACATCCAGACTTGCTGCATATGGATCATCATGATCCCAATTAATGCAAAGAGGTGTTTTCATATTTGCTGTTGGTCTTGGAGTGCAGGGACACAAATTATCTCTGTAAACATGTATCGTTTGGTGTTGTTCCGAGTGGGGGAGGGTAGTACAGGTCCCCACCCTTTACAGTACAGTATTCCTGTCCCCACATTTTTCCAGTGCAGGGAGGTGTTTGGAATTGCGCAGTGAGAGGTAATTTGGAGGGGTATTTTGAATTACATGTTTGAATAAGGATAATGACCAACCCCCCCCCCTAGCTGTTCCCATTGGGAAGGTGTTGAAATAGTTTGTGTTATTAACCTCCGCTATCTTCGAAGATGGATGGAGGTTACTGTTTTCACCCTTTCTGTTTGTTTGTTTGTTTGTTTGTTTGTGAACAGTATTACGGAAAACTCTGGACAGATTTCGACGAAACTTGGTGGGGGGGTTAGGTATGGTCAAGGATCATGCCATTAAAATTTTGGACTTGGTCCCCCCCCCCAAAAAGAAATTGTTAGAGAATTTTTTTTTTTTTTTGGCATTTCTACATGTTTTAAGTGATTTCCAACCCCCCCAAAAAAATTGTTACCCCCCCCCCAAAAAAAAAGAGAATTTTTTTTTTGCATTTCTACATGTTTTAAGTGATTTCCAACCCCCCCAAAAAAATTGTTTACCCCCCCCAAAAAAATTGTTAGAGAAAATTTTTTTTTTTTTGCATTTCTACATATTTTAAGTGATTTCCCCCCCCCCCCCAAAAAATATTTTTTTTTTGCATTTTTTACATGTTTTAAGTGATTTCCAACCCCCCCCCCCCCAAAAAAAAAAGAAAAAAATTTTTTTTTTTTTGCATTTCTACATGTTTTAAGTGATTTCCAACCTCCCCCCCCCCAAAAAAAATTGTTAGAGAAAAAAAATTTTTGCAACTTTTTTTTCAACAAAATTTCGATTTTTTTTTTTGCATTTTTACATGTTTTAAGTGATTTCAACCCCCCCCCCCCCCCAAAAAAAAATGTTGGAGAAAAGAACTATAACTCTGTCAGCACTGTTGACATCATATTTAATGAATAAGATATAAGGTCACTTGAGTGACCCAGCAGTATTGGCGGCGGAGGTTTTGCACTCTCCCGAGTGCTCCCGCTCTAGTAAATGAATGTTTTTGTATGTAATTTCCGTTTTAGCCTGAGTTTTCAAGGCTGATTCGTGTGAAAATACAGAAGGGTCATCCATCAGAAGCATTAAGCAAGTTTTTGCTTCATGTTTGTAATCGCGTTATTATCTTGCCAAAACAAAGTTTTTGCAAGATATGTTAGTCAGCTTGTATGATTTTTTTTTTTGTTTGTTTGTTTTTTTTTTGTTTGTCTGTAATCACGTATCGATCACTCTGCAGAGCACAGTTATCATTGGAAATTTTTGTAACTTCGCATATCAGAGTCCTATAGAGGTCCTTTCAGCGCATAAAATTTTCAAGGTCAACGTCAAAGTCAAGGTCCTTTGTCGCAAATCAGGGGAGTCGACGAAACCCTTATTTTTTGAGTAATTTTGATCGGATCGTCTTCAAACTTCATGGGAATATAGTTCATGTCTGGCGCTCAGCTGATTAATTTTTGGTGGCGATCGGCCTTGACCTTCATGGTTAGCGTTGAGGTCGAAAGTTTTTGACCCAAGGTCAAATTTGAAATCTTAGAACCATATCGAGTAATACCTCATATGAAACGGCTTGATAAGTGCTTTCCAGATCTGTCAAAAGTTTGACGCTATGACGTCATTTGATGACGTCATGACGAAAAAACGGATTTTTCATGAAAATTTTATTTCCTCAGTTCTCATAAAAATCTCTTGATATTTCATGTACAACGGTCCTGGAGAGATACCATTAACCGTACGAAATATAAGGTCAAGGTCAAAGTCAAGGTCACAAAAAGGTCAAGCATCAAGGTCACGAAACCCTTATTTTTTGAGTAACTTTAATCGAATAAATAAGTCACTCATGTTCACATTTTGGCAAGATACTGTCCACCCTGGGGGTGACATTGGTTTTTTTGTTTGTTTTTTAGAAGCCATCAACACAGCGGTCTATTATCTATACACCGCCAAAATAACGGGATGAGCCATTTGTGTCCTCAATGAAGGTTTTTGTGTGTAATTTCGGTTTTAGCCCGGGGTTTTCAAGGCTGAATAGTGTGAAAATACAGAAGGGTTGCCCATCATAAACATTAGGCATATTTTTGCTTCATGTATGTAATCCAGGTAACTATACATGCATTTGACCGTAATACTATGTAACTGCTTCAAATTACACTCAAAAGGATTTCTGACTTTTTGTACATTTGAAGTCTGAACAACGCATTGCGTATCATGAAAGAAAGGTACGTTTTGATTTCAACCCATGGAGAGGAAAGAAAATAGTCTTGGAGGTAATGCATATTGATACTACAAAGTATAATATATACACATATACAGTATTTATCAACCAAATATATTTGAAGTTTTTAATCAAACAACTCCAACCCGTCATTTTTACGACCTTTTATGCTGTATACCAGTGAAATAGGTTAGGGCTTTTAGCTTATCTGGAATTTAAATTCTAGAGAGGGTATTGTCGTCGTGCACCCTCCGTCCGTCCATCTGTTCGTCCGTCCATCCGTTTCCTTTTTCGACTTCTCTGGCCAAACCGATCCGGCTGAAATTTGGCAGCAACGTTCCTCTCCTGATTGGTAACATGGATCGCAAAGGTCGTTCTGGTCACGTGACTTTAAGTCAGTCAAAATGGCCGACTTAGTAAATTCCTTCAAAAACCTTCTTCTCCAGACGCACCAGTCAGAATGCTACCAAATTTGGGTTACAACAAAAGGACACGGCCCAGACAAGCTACAGGTCCAGTGGTCATATTTTTGTACCTAATTTTGGTTTTAGCTCGAGTTTTCAAGGCTGAATGGAATGAAAATACAGAATGGTTGCCCGTCATTTCAACGGGCTTTTTCTGCTAGTCCTACTGCAATCTGTTATGTGGGATTTGAAACAAATTTTGTCGAAATTATGTCTTGCCTCGAGCCCTACAAGCCAAATGTATCGGATGCACTGCCTGTATAAACAGGAGACATTGCAAAAGCCAATACCAATGGGCATAGCAGTTGCTCCTCAATGAGAGATGCAAATGTAAATACATTTGCATTTAAGGATAATAAGAGAATGCTTTTAAGTGAAAAAGGAAAACCTGATTTTGTGAAGCTGTTAATAGACTGGATAGCAGTGAGAAAAGCGTCAGAAACCTAAGAAGAATGATGAGCTGTGGTTAAAATTTGATAAAGATGTTTCACAGAATATGAAAGTTTCATCATAACTCGGAATATATTGATTTCGAGACCGACTGAAGCTTGGATACACAACAGGCAGGGAGAGGCCTTAGCATCACCTATACTTAGTAAAGTAATTGCTGTAATAGCATGTGGGGGTATAGCTCAGTGGTAGAGCATTTGACTGCAGATCAAGAGGTCCCTGGTTCAAATCCGGGTGCCCCCTCAATTTTTTTTTTTCCCCTTCATTCCCTGAAAATATAATTATGTTGTGTCATTTTCTCTGTGGGTATCACATGGCATTGTGCATGTGATAGACATGATTAGATCATTTTTACCTGTATATATATTTCTTTGTCTCCATATCTACATGATTGCCTTGTCCTTGTGCAGGCAATGTCTTTTGGCAATACTGTCCAAGGAAATTTCGACATAGGAAGAGGCCATTTTGCCCATCAAGCCTGTGCCACATCCATACGTCAGCACTCTTGCTGACTGCAGGTTGTGTGTGCTCTTGATAAGCCTCACTTTAAGCACCTGTTCACAATGGCCTACTCCTTTGGAGAGATACCGTGATATCTGTAATATCGATCACTTTAGTGCGGAATGGACAGCCGGCTTTCGAGAAGCATCTGAAGGACAGCGTGCTCCAAGAGGTGTCACCTCATTCTGATAACGTGACAGAACGGCAGTTTTTAGTTAACAAAAAAAAAACACAACCCCAGAATCGACAACTTAATGGCGAGTTCACCATCAACCCAGGATGGTGGCTTGAAGTTGTGAATTGCCTGGCTTGCGTGAAACAAAGCCACATATGATGTGGTCTCTCCAGAAAGGTAGTGGCAGCGGAGGGATGGATCGGTTTAAATGGGAATTAGATAGGTAGCTGGATGCATTGGAGATGGAGGGGTACGGTATAGGGAGGGATATTGCTCGTCTGGATGGGATGGTCGGCAGTTGTGTGTGGATCAGTGGATGGGTGAGTGCAGCACAGGCATGATGGGCCGAACAGCCTCCTCCTGTGCCAAAGTTCCTTGTACAGTGCAGTGTGTTGCTTTGGTAAACTCGTCCGCTTTTTGGAGGAATTTTCCAAAATATATTGGAGTGAACATCCATTGTAACAGGGCTAACAGGATGGCCTGGAGGTATGCATCCTTACAGGTATACATCGCACACAAGCCTTTAAGCTGTCTAGCCTGGGTTCAAATCCCATCCAGCCTGGGTTCAAATCCCATCCCAGCTATAAACTGTCATCCTGGTGTTTCACAGGTAGGGTGATTCATCAATGTGTGTGCCGTCCCTCCGATGGTCGTCTGCCAGCATTCGTTGATGGACCTTCACTCTGCCGTTGTATTTCTACACTCTGCTGCTCCACCACATCATGTCCTCACCGCCGTGAGGAAACAATCCCCGAAGCAACACCCTGGTGTCCATGACAGTGAAGCACTTTATTATTGATGGTACATTTTTTCTAACCCAGCCGTGGTTGGAAATCATTGCTTGTTGGACGGTTCAATGGATTGTGTTTCATGCTTGGACGTTGATGAAAGAATGCCTCCAAGATGGTTGTTGGCGTCATGGTTGTGAGGCCACGTGGTGCGAGCATGGCCTTTTCGAGTTTTGCACGCGAAGCATCATCGGAACATTAAAGAGAGAAATTATTTTTTGAAGAATACCATGACAGGCACTGGAGCATCAGATGCGTGCCGGCACTCAGGGAGGGCAAGAATCAATAAGACGAGCTGTTTGAAATGCAGGTCCAACGTAATGAGAAATAATTAATTCCGCTTACCTTTAATTTCCATTTCACAGTAAAGCTGGGTTACTGGTAAAGGTCGAACATGGAAGGCTGATTGTGAACGTGTAGCCATCGCAAGAATCTCAAAATCCATGTCTCTATAACTTCACTGCACTGAATCCAAAGCACGACGTCTCTAACTCAAAATCAATGTCCAGACGTCCATGAGGGTGTCATCAACATCAACTACACATATTATTATCTCCGCCAACGAAGGTGGGCGGAGGTTATGTTTTCACCTCTGTCTGTTATTTGCGAAATTGAAGGTTCGCAGGTACACCACATGGCCAAAAGTATGCGGACACCCCTTCTAATTAGTGGATTTGGCTATTTCAGCGACACCCATTGCTGACAGGTGTATAAAATCAAGCACACAGCAATGCAATCTCCATAGACAAACATTGGCAGGAGAATGGGCCGTACTGAAGATCTCGGTGACTTTCAACGTGGCACCGTCATAGGATGCCACCTTTCCAACGAGTCAGTTCATCAAATTTCTGCCCTGCTAGAGCTGCCCCAGTCAACTGTAAGTGCTGTTGTTGTGAAGCGGAAACGTCTAGGAGCAACAACAGCTCAGCTGCGAAGTGGTAGGCCACACAAGCTTACAGAATGGGAACGCCGAGTGCTGAAGCGCGTAGCAAGGAAAAATCGTCTGTCGTCGGTTGCATCACTCACAACCGAGCTCCAAACTGACTCTGGAAGCAACGTCAGCATAAGCACTGTTTGTAGAGAGCTTCATGAAATGGGTTTTCATGGCCGAGCAGTCACACACAAGCCTAATATCACCATACGCAATGACAAGCGTCGGCTGGAGTGGTGTAAAGCTCACAGCCAATGGACTCAAGAGCAGTGGAAACACGTTCTCTGGAATGATGAATCACGCTTCACCATCTGGCAGTCCGACGGACGAAACTGTGTTTGGCGGATGCCAGGAGAATACGACCTGCCTGAATGCATCGTGCCAACTGTAAAGTTTGGTGAAGTTGGAATAATGGTCTGGGGCTGTTTTTCATGGTTCAGGCTCGGCCCCTTAGTTCCAGTGAAGGGAAATCTTAGCGCCACAGCATACAATGACATTCTAAACGATTCTGTGCTTCCAACTTTGTGGCAACAGTTTGGGGGAAGGCCCTTTTCTGTTTCAGCATGACAATGCCCCCGTGCACAAAGCGAGGTCCATACAGAAATGATTTGTCGAGATTGGTGTGGAAAAACTTGGCTGGCCTGCACAGAGCACTGACCTCAACCCCATCGAACACCTTTGGGATGAATTGGAACACCGACTGCGAGCCAGACCTAATCACCCAATATCAGTGCCCGACCTCGCTAATGCTCTTGTGGCTGAATGGAAGCAAATCTCCGCAGCAATGTTCCAACAACATCTCGTGGAAAGCCTTCCTAGAAGAGTGGAGGCTGTTTTAGCAGCAAAGGGGGGGGGGGGGACCAACTCCATATTAATGCCCATGATTTTGGAATGAGATGTTGGACAAACAGGTTTTTGTTTTTTTTACAAGGATTACAAGGAAATTATGCGCAGGAGGAGGCCATTCGGCCCATTATGCCTGTTGCACACCAATACAAGATTTAATAAATCCGTCAATACCCCTTCCCTTCATGTGCAGCCATTTGGCTGCTACATTGGTGCTCATTTTGCAGAACCTCAGAAGGATGACAGGCTGAGTCAACCCCCTGGTGTTAATTCAGTGGAAAAACAAGGCTTGAACTCAGCACCCTCGGATCCCAAGCCACCACCCTAATCACGAAGCCAACACCATGTTGTCCACATACTTTTGGCCATGTCGTGTATATTGGTTGGTCTAGTCTGTAATTCTGTTTGTTCGTCAATCGCCGACACATCCAAATTTTAATCTGATCTCCAGGAAACTTCACCGAATGGTGGAGTTCGTCATAAGCAAGAAACTTCTTGTTTTTAAGGTCAAAAGGTCAACTAGGCCTAATTTATAAAATTCTCAATTTTCATCCAATTGACTTGAAATTTGAAGAGGATTTTCATATCAGGTGACTGATTAAACCACCAATTATGTTTCAGCTTGGTGAAACCAGCGGCAAACAATCAATCTGAAATCAAACCAGCGGCAAACAAAGCTTGAACTCAGCACCCTAGGATCTCAAGCCACCACCCTAATCACGAAGCCAACACCATGTTGTCCAAAATCTGAAATCAAACCAGTGGCAAACAAGGCATTAAACCACCAATTATGTTTCAGCTTAAATTTGTTTCAGGAATTTCGCAAGTATCGTGCTATGCACAACATCTTTCTTCTTTGCCTGTTTTGATTTGTCTGTTAGTCAATCACCTCTTGTTACAATTTTAAACCGATCTTCACGAAACTTCACCAAATTGTAGAGTTGGTCATAAGCAAGAAGCTTATTGATTTTGAGGTCAAAAGGTCAACATATTGATGGTTTTTAGGATTTTTTCCGGAGTCGGAGAGATCATTGATGAAGATTAGAAAAAGCACAGGGCCAAGAACACTGCCTTGAGAAACTCCAGCCTGGACAGGAAGAGGGGATGAGAGAATTCCATGAAGGGCCACACGTTGGCTGCAACATGAGAGGAAGTATGCGAGCCATGAGTGGAGATGTCCTTGGATACCATAGGAAGAGAGTTTGGTGAGCAGGGTAGGGTGCCAGACTGTGTCAAAAGCACGTGATATGTCTCGGGAGATGGCTCTGATCTCATGTCTGACATTGAGGATCTCCTTCCATTGTTGGGAGAGCAGAAGCAGCATGTCCAGGGTAGAGTGAC
>CM068953.1:47958290-47969431 GCA_035128595.1 Eptatretus atami
GATACCAGGGTATTCACAAATAATTGATGTCACATGGTCTGGCAACCATATTGGATTGAATGAAAATCTTAAAAAAATTATTTCTCTTGAACTGCTTCATCAATCAACATGAACCTTCACAATCATGATCTAGTAGTGATGGGGAATATATGTTTTAAATTTCAACCTGGTCAGACACATGGTCTAGCAGCCAGATTTTTTTTTTTTTTTTTGAATCTAGGTAACACACCAGTGCACAAACACCACAAAATACACAATACAAAACTACACAACACCACACAAACAAGCCCTGGCGAGGGTATGCAATCTCTGATTGCTCTATTTCTTATTTGACCTTTTATTTATTTCAACCTTTTTTATTATTTTAAAAAAAATTCAACATTTTATTTATTTATTGGATTTAGAAAAAAAAAAATCTGTCTAATTGTCTTTTTGGTAACTTTCCAAACATGATGGTCCTGATTCAAACAAGTTTATCTCTTGTCCACTGGAACTTTCAACTCATCAAACTATCTTTTTCATTGCTTACAGTGGAGCAGCAACACTCACAACGAATTATATTTCATTGATCTCCCTCTTGGTGCTTTCTCTGTACAGCACGTCACCAGTTTTCCCTCCTGAAGGACAAAAGAACATCTGTTCGACAACTGTTTAAGAGAAAGAAAAGACAGACGAGAGAGAGAGAGAGAGAGAGAGAGAGAGAGAGAGAGAGAGAGAGAGAGAGAGAGAGAGAGAGAGAGAGAGAGAGAGAGAGAGAGAGAGAGAGAGAGAGAGAGAGAGAGAGAGAGACAGAGAGAGAGAGAGACAGAGACAGAGAGACAGACAGACAGAGAGACAGACAGACAGACAGACAGAGAAAGAGAAAGAGAAAGAGAAAGAGAAAACTAAAACGATAAGAGCTAGCCGATGAACTGGAGCATGATAAAGGTATCAAGAAAAGAGCATGAATGAGAAGGTGGTTCCATTCACAAAATATCCAGCGCTGTCCACGGGGACCGGTTGGGAATGTTTGAGGCAGCGAGAAGTTGGAATGGGGGATCGCGTGGTGCCGGCTGGAGGGACAAAGCTTCATGGTCGGAAGAACAAAGCTTGTGCTGCCCTTGGCCGCGGCCCAGCTTGGCTTTCTGCCGGAACAGAAAGCATCTCGTGCACGGAACTGTTATATTTAAACTAAAGCTTTCTTCCTCCGATCTCAGGTCCAGTGTAAGCTCGCAATCCGGTCTTTGGAGGGTACAATCGGATGGGACACATATACATACATGGTCGAGTTTGTGCCAGAAAGGGGTAACTGTTGAATCAGCCGACCTTTTATAGCTGAGAATTGATGACTATGGACTGGGAAGAGCTTCAAAGTGGTCCATTTATTGGAAACACACAGATGATCTTTGTGACTCCCCCACTCATCCGCCCCATCTTCACCATACCCGAAGAAGGATGCTCAGCTGATCACAGGGCGTGAGAAGACGGTGCGATGGGAGGGTGGACCCTCTAAGCTCAATGGAGATGCTTGAGGATCTAAAGGATGTGACGCGGTCACAGTCAGTGACACAATGATTGCATCCTGATTGCTGCTGATTCACGACGATGACCCGTGACCGAACCTCTTTGTAAGTGAAACCACGTGATTCGCACCTGCTGATCGTGCTCGCGTCATAACCGTGACTGAGTGATATGAAATCGATCACGTTTCGCAAATTGTTGATGGAAGGGGGGGTTCGTGTTCAAAGCACACTACTGTACTGTACATGTGTGTGCAATATCTAGCGGAGTAAATAAAACCTGCTTCCCACGGTCAACCCTTCAGTCATAGTGTAAACGCTCACAGTAAGCTTTGGCTCATAAGAGAGAGATGAAGAAGTGGAATAAGTAACGAAGAAAAAGAGGCTTACACATTTTCACAGACGATTCACGGTGAAGTGAAAACGAGTACAATGCCTCTTCAGGTGATGCAGTCCTTGCTCTGCTTCGTTTGCACTTGAGCAAAGTGTGGAAGCTGATGTCCTCGTCCGTTTTATATTCAGCCTGTTCTGCCAGGGGAAATCTATTTATTACGTATGCAAACAAAGCAGAATGTTTGACTCTTCCCACCCCCTTTCCACACTTAACTCTCCAGGATGTTCTTGATTCAAACAGATCTCATGAGTTACAACTACTATCTTGTCTTTACCTCTTCACTAGAACTACCAACTCCTCTCTTTTCTCCCACACTTCTCTACCCTTCATTGTCTCTTCGATAATCTTCCTTTCTCAACTTTCATTTTATCATTGTCACCCTCCCCATGTGCCTATGTAATACATATATGCCCCCCCCCATCCTCCATTTTCTACCTTCTGGTCCTATGTGCAGGTTTGCTTGATTACAAAGCACCGATGTCTCATTTGAAGCGATAGATGGCGCTCTCCTCCCGAGCAGTTGTGAGGCCTCATGGAGTATCGGAGTTGAATGCCTGGAAGGGTCAATGAAGGGGATGGATCCGTGTGGAGTGCTGGATCATGATACTAGCCTGTGGAGAGGGAGATTCTTTCTCTATCTCTTTGCCCGACTGTACACCCTTCGGATACAACCAAGGTTGTGGACCCAAGTTCTGAGAGGTTCTGGGATTAAAGCATCCAGACATTGACTATGGACGGTGACCAGTTGATTATATCCGTATGGTTATTGAATTGGGCACTCAATAAGCTTCAGGAATTCTTTGCATCTCTCTATCAGAATTGAGGGACTCGATTGGGTTGAGGATTTCTTCCATCGGGTTCTCTTTCCATTCCATTGTATGATTGTACATTTTGTTTGGACAAACTTCATCATCCACTTGGAGCTTTAGATTTACAATGTATGCATTTTATGTAAGGATCACTCTAAATTTGGCACAGGCCGAGCAAAGCGAGGTCGAGGCCGTTTATTCCCGGTAAGTGAAACACCCTGAAACCCACGCCTGCGGAAAACGGATTTTTGGAACGCCGGCCACATTTTCCATCCAATCATCATGTAGCTTTCTTTTAAAAATGCATCCATGGGTATGCGCTCATATGTTGAAACTTTGTGTCGATCGCTCAAGCAGTTGCAGAGAAAACAAATTTAAAAGCGAATAAAGGTGGAAAAGTGAGAGCCTCGGCCGACGTTCCACAACATGGTCGAAGATGGTTGTGGACACCTATTACTAGTCGTTTATCTTTTTTATATTAAAAGGTGTTTTTTTGTTTCAAAAAGAGAAAAACCATGTGTAGCTTACAAGACCATGATTTTTTTGCTTTCGGACCAGGAAGCCTGTGTTTATTATATGAACCTACATTTGCCCAGCATTGTTCTTCATTTGATGCTTGATTGTTCTGTTCCATCTTTACAAAGAGAACATCCTATGAATGTATTATTTAATTATTATCAAAGCAATCTTGCTTCTTCAAACTACCCAGATTGGTATTTGGTGCTGACAATCTGCCAGTGCTCTCGAAACTGTTGCGTGACATTATGATGTATATTCACCGGCACAATAATACAGTAACTATGTCCACCCGTGCATGTCTTACCTAGACAGGTTTAGCATACAATAGGAGGGCATGGTACAAAAATGCTGGAGATGAGATACTGAACTTAACTTAAGCAATGAGTTGGTTAGATCACTGTCAATAAGACAGTTGGTGGGAGAATTGGAGGTCACGTATGAACCGGTTCTATTACCGAGACGTTTGTCAGCCATTGTGAAGGTCTTGAGAGAACAATAATACCGGAAAACTTTTGAAGAGTTTGGTTTTGTATGTGCAGCATGGATTATAGACATATGAATAACTTGTGGATGAAGAATTGCGACAATGAGGAGGTTGAAAGGGATGCTGTTAGCAGATAGAGGAAGTTGTGAAAACCAGAGCCACATGAACTAAAAAGAAACCTCATAGGTTTTAAGCTTTTGTATCTCGGATCTAACACCCATTATGTGTAGTCTGTAACATCAAGAGCATCCATGGCAGTTGCCAAAGCTCCAACACATTGAAGGCAATGTGTTGTCCATAAAAAGGTATCATTCAGGTAATTGGTTAATTAGCGTTGTTTGGCAGCACATGGGTTCTTCAAGATCAAAGGTCTGTTGCATTATTTCTCAACAACAATACCTTATAATTGTATCTACTGATTTCAAGATGGAGATCATATATACGCATGATAATTTTAGGCGGACTTTAGGTACCCGAGGATACACAAGGAATTTTGGTGCAGGAGGAAGCCATTCGGCCCATCATGCTTGCACTGCACCAACATCGGATACCATCATCCATCCACACAGAAGCACTCCCTACAAGTCCTGTCTACATCCCCATAGCCCTCTATCTCTAATGAATCCAGGTACCTATCTAATTCCAATCTAAACCTATCCACCCCTCCACTGCCACTACCTTTCCGGTTAGACCATTCCATGTATTAGTGTCTGAAAAACCCCTGCCTATCTGACTGAAAGACCCCTGCCTTAAAACTGTCTTAACTCTCATCTTCTTTACCCTCAAGCTGTGGCCCCTGGTCTTACCACTGTCCACTCTGCTGGAAAAAAAAAGTCCAGCTCTTCTTATCATGTCCTGGTCGAGGAGACCTTTAATACCAAGTAGGCTGTTTCGGGGACAGCTAAGCCCACTTGATCAGCAACAGGTCCCACTATGAAAAACAAATTTATTCAGCATACAAATAAAATAATCCACTACCAGCAACTCAAAAAATAATAACAAGAAGAAACAAAAAAAAATCACTCACTATGCACACTTCCGAGATAGTCACAAATAATCGCTCATGTAATCAATAGCAGCTGTTAGGAACAACGACAGACAAGTCTGAACAGCGCTTATGATCAATTATCTGGATTGAAGTCACGGGGTTAATGAAGCCGGGCGGCAAGAAAGCTGTGCTACGCTAAACATGAAATGAAAGATCGATATGGAAACAAGAACTCGCGACGAATGCAAACGGGTAACGAGACACTAATATTATCGCATTACCATTATGATTGAGCAAACACTCGGGCTAGCAATTAACTCGAGTTGGCTTTTTCGGAATTGCTCACGATAAGGCTGTTTACTCTTCTTTAGTCTGCCTTCAGTCCTGTTATGGAAACAGATTTGAATGGATAAAATTTTTGCAAAAATATTGCTACCCATCACAGGCCTTTTATCTCTGATGTGATGCGAACGAGCGAGTAACATTCGAGGAGTATCTGTCAGGGTCTAACATACCTCCATGAAGCACATCCTCATGGGATGGACAGGCACATCCTCATGGGATGGACGGCTTCTTTTGGTCAAAGATCCTCATGTTTGCAGCCTCATAATTGGTCAATTCACCCTCATAAGTTATTGATGAAGTTTTGGGCTTGGCAATCCATCTGCATGAGCCGGTCATTCTTTCATTTACTCAGTTATTTGTATTCAACTCCCCTTTATATCGATTGTATCTTTTGACAAATTCAATCACAGCCTTAACTTCGTTCCTTTCCTTCTCTTGTCACGTCAACGAATTAATGCGCCATCCTTCACCTCCTGGTCCATAAAACGGTAGACTCGATTCCTGAACTTAGTCACTCCAGATCAACCATCTTGTCGCTCCGGAAATGTTTTAAGGCCGAAGCAATCATCTTTCACCATGAAACAAATATGGCATTGAGATATCCTGATATTAGTATTATATTGTGCATGTGACGAACCTTTTGCATGAATGGTCTATAACCCGATGAGGCGCAGGGAGGGCGATCCCATTTCCCCGGATCTGGCTCTCTCACATGACCACCACACTGCTCCTTTTGTGTGGTGGCCTATGGAGAGGTCTCATCTGCTCATTATCTCTCAACTTGCCGAGGCAAGCAATAATGGAACCCGATAGACATGTTCCGTCGCTGTTAATGTTCGGTTTGGCACATGTTCTATTCCCAACTTGCCTAACTGTCTGTTTATTTATTTATCAACTTCTGGTGGTGATAGACCAACACCTCTCTCCCTGATGATATATGGTCTGAGCGGATAGTCCATGAACTTATGAGAAATACCAGGAAATTATTATACGTTCAGATATAAACGATAGGAATGAAAAATAAGAATTTCCATCTTGACAACACATTAGGGTAGACTTCTAACTATCTTATATCCAAAGATCCTTAACATATCTTTCCATGTCGCAGGGGTGAGGAACTTTGCTCCAAATTATGAAGATGACATCTCACCAATCTGACTACTGTATTCATTGCTCAGCTGATGTAAATCATTTTGCTGGCCTGTTAGATTTCCCCCTTAATGCTGAGGATATTAACTCCACCCTAAGCCCCAACACACTCATAAAGATTGACTTGTAGCTTACTGTTTTACTTGCTATGATACCCCTGTATGTTTCACGTGTAATGATCTTGTAAAAGTCCATGCTGTGTCACCTGGCTTGATTCATATGGTTATCCAGGTTGTCAGGGCCACTGGTTGCTTCAGCATAAAAGCATATTTGCTTTTGGGGTGCATGATGACCAGAAAGAATATGCAGAAGGCAAGGTGCTGTGGTGGTGAACGGAGGAGTATCAAAGTCAGCAGGTGTGGTGGTTGTGGTCAGGGTGTGGCGGTTTGCTGGGTGAGGTGAAAGCAGCTCTTTTATAGGTCAGGAGGGTTCAAGAGAGAATGGAAACAATATTTGGTGGGGGGGGTAGGCCGTGGGGGGGAGATGGTGGCTGTTTTGTGAACCAAAGGGTGAAGGTTAAAAGAAGGGCAGGATATGAGGTGAGAAAAGAGGGAGTAGAAGGAGAAGTCTGGTAAGTGAGGTGTAAGGGGAGCATGGCGGGGTGAGTGGGTGAAAAGACGAAGATGGAGTTGAGAGGGAAACAGCTCGAGGCAGATATCAGATATCCCTGCAAACAATATGACAAACAACGGAAATGAAAAAAGGAGCTGAGATAGATTAAACAATCAGCCTTCTTGTTAAGGTTGACACAAAATAAGAGATTATATTTAACGATCACACTCGCACCGATTAACGGCCAAGCGGCCCGGGGCGACAGTATCGTGTTCCTCTCCGTTAACGCTCATTTGTTGAGCTAACAAAGCCGCCATGGCAAATTACACGGAGAGGTAGAGGGGGAGAGAGAGGGACCTTCAACCAATTATGACCAATTAAGCCCTGCAGCCACGTGCCCGGGCAGCGTGCTGTGCACGAGATCAATATTTGCACAGAGGCAAAGCGATTGTGCCGTGAGACGAGCACGCAAGGCAGCTGCTCTGAATGTTGTTAGTTTATTTACTTAGTGTTATTATTTTCCTAATATCAGCTAAAAGTAGGTAGAACTGCATGTGGACAGTAATAAATAAGCTGAAGGAACATATACAAGGCTTATAGGGTGTGTCCTGGGACAATAATCAGGTGAAGCTGTTGAAAGAAAACCTCGAGAGATAAGCAAAGGATTGTTTGAAGGTTCAAAACGAGAAATGTTTGGTTGTTTGTGGTGGTTAGAATGATAACTTGTTGAACTCCAATTTCTCTAGACTTAGGCATTAATACAGCGGTTGATCATTACGTCTGGGGCGCAAAATTAATTGCAAAGAATAAGGGTGATTGTCCCTTTTAAGCATAAAATTGCTGTCAAACATCTAAGTTGAAAAATACAGTTAAAATGTCTGTAAAAATGTCGATGTAATAAAATATGTTTCAATAACGGCAATTGATGATGTCACACATCATGGCACGAGTTCAACGACCACTTGTGTTTTGGGCCCTTCACGTTCATAAACGAACCGTTTTTATGCACGTCAAACAACAAGAATGCTCAAAATGCCTTCTGTTACCATCATGTATGTGTGCACAGGTGGCAATTACAAAGGAAAATCCTGTTTTCAATGAGGAATGCAACAGACTGTTCGTTAAATTTCCACTTTTAACAGGGCGCAAGTGAAGAAAACAACAATAAACTCAAAACGCAAATCCCGTCCACGTCCGCTTTGTACTCAAACTAAACTTGAAAACAACAGGTAAAAAAGAAAAAAAGAATGTAAATTTTATTAACTAGTGTTCTCCATATTGTCATCATCGAGTTTTGTTGAAAATTTGATGAAAAAAAACTCAAATGGTAAACTAGAAAGCATCTCAAAATGCAAGTGAACAAAATAAAGAAACACTGAAGCGAACTTAAAAACCGGCCGTTCCGTGCTGCACAGCGGATCGACTCGTAAGGCCTATTTTTACTTCCTGTGACTTTTCCTTTTGACATTTTGACCAAATTATTAATTAGTGTTCTCCATATACTCATCTGTGTCCCATATACTCATTTGTGTCGGAGTGGCGACCCGTCCAGGATTGTGCCCAACAGCCAAGGAGACTGCTTAGGCAGCACCAACGCTCTGCACAGAGTATGGTCCCAATGGATGGATGGATATACTCATCGTAAAAGTTTGTTGAAAATTTGATGACAAAAACTCAAATGATTAAAAAAAAGTTCTGGCTTGAAACACACATACACACACATAGATACTTTCAGACCTAGTGGGTCTCTGTTCCATCTACTGAAACCCACCCACGTGTGGAGATTGCAGCCAACAGCAACTTTCACGCACACACACTTACATACGTATTTGTGCACACACTCATATACAGTGTACACACACATATACAGTGTACACAAACAACACACACACACACACACACGTGGAGGTGGATACTTCGAGACCTGGGAGTGCTCTGTTCCACCTTCTGAAACCCACATATAAAAGCCAGTCTTCTGCGGCGTGACAGATGGGTTAATAATCCATCCATCCATTGGGACCATACTCTGTGCAGAGCGTTGGTGCTGCCTAAGCAGTCTCCTTGGCTATTGGGCACAATACTAGACAGGTCGCCACTCCGACACAGGGGTTAATAATGATACAAACAAAAGGAATAATAATAAAAAAAATTGTACAAAAAATTGTCATTAATGGCATAACGTGCAGTCATGTGGGTCAATGTCATTGGGTTACGCTAGGTACCACTGGCAACTTTTAACAAATTATAATTTTCTGCTACCTTCAGTCAAACGTCAGGCCTGGCCATCTAGTTTACAAGGATACACAAGGAACTCTGGTGCAGGAGGAGGCCATTCGGCCCATCATGCCTGTGCTGCACCAACCCCAGTATCTTTCACCTATCCACACACTAGCTACCTACCATACACACAATCCAACATCCCTATACCCTTAAATGTCCAATATATCCAGGTACCTATATAATTCACATTTAAAGTTATCCACCCCCTCCACTGCCACCACCTTTCCCAAGAGATTATTCCATGCATTAACCGCTCTCCAACTGGAAGACCCCTGCCATAAAACTGTCCCAACTCTAATTTTCTTTACTCTAAAGCTATGACCCCTGTTTCTAACACTGTCTACACTACTGAAAACCTACACTACACCTATCTTGTCAACACCCTTCATTATTTTAAACATCTCCATCAGATCCATTCAAAATCTTCTCCTTTCCAATATAATGTACTTCCTGTCTCCTTCAAACGTTCCTCATAGTTTAGTCCAGCTAACCCTGGAAACGATCGAGTTTATCGACACTGTACCCGCTCTATCGCAGCTATGTCCTTCCTCAGATGTGGTGACTAAAAGTATACACAATATTCTAGATGAGGCTTCACTAAATTCCTGTAAAGTGTTAAGACCACCTCTTGATTTATAATTTATACCCCTCCGAATACAACCTAAAACCGAGCTGTTAACTTTACCTACAGCTGCCTGCCACTGTGCCGTCTGCTTATACCCCCCTCCACTCCTGTATCTATTGCCACCCCCAGATCCTTCTCCTGTGTGACACGCTCCAAAATTACCCCTTGCATCCTGTAATCTCTATATTCATTGTTCTTTCCCATCCCCAACACCTTACACTTGCTCAGGTTAAATTCCATCTGCCAATCTTTTGCCCAATCGATGCAAGTATCAATACTTTCCTGAATCTGATCACCACCCTCTCTGCTATCCACCTTAACTCCAAGCTTTGTGTCATCTGCAAATTTGGAAAGCCAACTCTTTACCCCACTATCCAAATCATTGATGTAAATAATGAATAGTAATGGTCCGAGTACTGATCACTGAGGTACCCCACTACTTACATCCTCCCACTCACAGCCACTCTTTGCTTCCTCCCACTAAGCCAGTTTGCAATCCAATTAGCTACCTGACCAGTCACTCCACAAGCCGTCACCTTGGCTAACAACCTCCTATGTGATACCTCATCAAATACTTTCTTAAAGTCTAGATATACTGCATTCGCAGTACTTCCCTCATCCACCCAATCAGAAACGACTTCGTTTGATAGAACACATTACCCCGCTCTGTCTTGCGAGACAAGGACATGGGGGGGGGGGGGTCTACGAGCAGCAAACTTGATTGGTTGTGATGATGTAAAATGGCATAATATTTTCTCCAAGCATTGGAAGGGTTTTTGAAAGTGCTAAAAAGGCGATTTGTGTTCTACAGTGTTCAGTTATATAATTCAGATTAGATAGAATAAAGATTTTAAAGGTCATAGAAAAATATAATTCCGAAAGTTTAACGCCGTTGATGCAGCATCTTTTACACCACCTTACACCACCCACCACCACTTTACATTCGTTATTTGTGCCTGGTGTTTGTGTCCTTTATGACATCGTTAAAAACAGTAATTTTGCTGTTCGGAATGATGCAGAGTAAAAATATCTCACTCCTCTTTGCGCATGTGCGATTAGGACAAATTCAGAGCCAAAGTACTAACAAACAACAGGTTTGTTTTCCGATTCATGTTAAAAAAAAAACTTTTCAATTTTAATTATGTTGTTCGTTGATCATAAACTGTCATTTGTAGACAGGACAGACGGACAAAAGTGAACCAATTGCTCACCCCGCTTTTCACTTTGCATGTGCAGGGTAATTATATATATATATATATATATATATTGTTACGTGTAAACACAGACACCATTCAGTTTCCAGAGATCAGTTATGTCGATAAGTGTGTGCTCAGATTAGATTTCCCCACCGATGTCTAAAGGGATTTATTCGTGAAACCGGGCTGTGATCTTTGAGGTAGTATTATTCTTTTGCTATCTTTATTTTGCCACAAACGCATCTCAACAACCACGCCATCCCCACCACAGTGCCAACCACGACATCTCCTCACCATCTCC
>CM068953.1:47972815-47987080 GCA_035128595.1 Eptatretus atami
ATGTAGAATGCTACATCGATCAGTATGAACATTTTGAGGGTCTCGGGATAAAATAGTCCACAGAAAAAAATTGATGACATCATCGGTCACGTGATTCGGCAGCCATATTGTTTTTGTTTTTTTTAAACCTTTAAAAATCTTCTTCTCTGAAATGGCTGAAAAGATCGAGGTGAAACTTTAAACGTATGACCACCTATTAATGAGGAACAAAACGTTCACACGTATGATATCATAGGTCACATGGTTTGGCAGCTATATTGGATTACCCTAAAACTATAAAAAGTCTTCGTCTCCAGGACGGCTGGACAGATCGAGGGGAAAACTTCACACAAATGTTCCCCAAGCCTTGGGATACCAGGGTATTCACAAATAATTGATGTCACATGGTCTGGCAACCATATTTGGATTGAATGAAAATCTTAAAAAAATTATTTCTTTGAACTGCTTCATCAATCAACAAATGAAACATACAATCCAATCTGATCTAGTAGTGATGGGGAATATATGTTTTAAATTTCAACCTGGTCAGACACATGGTCTAGCAGCCAGATTTTTTTTTTTTTTTGAATCTAGGTAAACACACCAGTGCACAACACCACAAAATACACAATACAAAAAACTACACAAACACCAACACAAAACAAGCCCTGGCGAGGGTATGCAATCTCTGATTGCTCTATTTCTTATTTGACCTTTTATTTATTTCAACCTTTTTTATTATTTTAAAAAAAATTCAACATTTTATTTATTTATTGGATTTAGAAAAAAAAAAATCTGTCTAATTGTCTTTTTGGTAACTTTCCAAACATGATGGTCCTGATTCAAACAAGTTTATCTCTTGTCCACTGGAACTTTCAACTCATCAAACTATCTTTTTCATTGCTACAAGTGGAGCAGCAACACTCACAACGAATTATATTTCATTGATCTCCCTCTTGGTGCTTTCTCTGTACAGCACGTCACCAGTTTTTCCCTCCTGAAGGACAAAAGAACAATCTGTTCGACAACTGTTTAAGAGAAAGAAAAGACAGATGAGAGAGAGAGAGAGAGGAGAGAGAGAGAAGAGAGAGAGAGAGAAGAGAGAGAGAGAGAGAGAGAGACAGAGAGAGAGAGACAGAGAGAGAGAGAGACAGAGACAGAGAGACAGACAGACAGAGAGACAGACAGACAGACAGACAAGAGAAAGAGAAAGAGAAAGAGAAAGAGAAAACTAAAACGATAAGAGCTAGCCGATGAACTGGAGCATGATAAAGGTATCAAGAAAAGAGCATGAATGAGAAGGTGGTTCCATTCACAAAATATCCAGCGCTGTCCACGGGGACCGGTTGGGAATGTTTGAGGCAGCGAGAAGTTGGAATGGGGATCGCGTGGTGCCGGCTGGAGGGACAAAGCTTCATGGTCGGAAGAACAAAGCTTGTGCTGCCCTTGGCCGCGGCCAGCTTGGCTTTCTGCCGGAACAGAAAGCATCTCGTGCACGGAACTGTTATATTTAAACTAAAGCTTTCTTCCTCCGATCTCAGGTCCAGTGTAAGCTCGCAATCCGGTCTTTGGAGGGTACAATCGGATGGACACATATACATACATGGTCGAGTTTGTGCCAGAAAGGGGTAACTGTTGAATCAGCCGACCTTTTATAGCTGAGAATTGATGACTATGGACTGGGAAGAGCTTCAAAGTGGTCCATTTATTGGAAACACACAGATGATCTTTGTGACTCCCCCACTCATCCGCCCCATCTTCACCATACCCGAAGAAGGATGCTCAGCTGATCACAGGGCGTGAGAGAAGACGTGCGATGGGAGGGTGGACCCTCTAAGCTCAATGGAGATGCTTGAGGATCTAAAGATGTGACGCGTCACAGTCAGTGACACAATATTGCATCCTGATTGCTGCTGATTCACGACGATGACCCGTGACCGAACCTCTTTGTAAGTGAAACCACGTGATTCGCACCTGCTGATCGTGCTCGCGTCATAACGCTGGACTGAGTGATATGAAATCGATCACGTTTCGCAAATTGTTGATTGAAGGGGGGGTTCGTGTTCAAAGCACACTACTGTACTGTACATGTGTGTGCAATATCTAGCGGAGTAAATAAAACCTGCTTCCCACGGTCAACCTTCAGTCATAGTGTAAACGCTCACAGTAAGCTTTGGCTCATAAGAGAGAGATGAAGAAGTGGAATAAGTAACGAAGAAAAAGAGGCTTACACATTTTCACAGACGATTCACGGTGAAGTGAAAACGAGTACAATGCTCTTCAGGTGATGCAGTCCTTGCTCTGCTTCGTTTGCACTTGAGCAAAGTGTGGAAGCTGATGTCCTCGTCCGTTTTATATTCAGCCTGTTCTGCCAGGGGAAATCTATTTATTACGTATGCAAAACAAAGCAGAATGTTTGACTCTTCCACCCCCTTTCCACACTTAACTCTCCAGGATGTTCTTGATTCAAACAGATCTCATGAGTTACAACTACTATCTTGTCTTTTACCTCTTCACTAGAACTACCAACTCCTCTCTTTTCTCCCACACTTCTCTACCCTTCATTGTCTCTTCGATAATCTTCCTTTCTCAACTTTCATTTTATCATGTCACCCTCCCCATGTGCCTATGTAATACTATATATGCCCCCCCATCTCCATTTTCTACCTTCTGGTCCTATGTGCAGGTTTGCTTGATTACAAAGCACCGATGTCATTTGAAGCGATAGATGGCGCTCTCCTCCCGAGCAGTTGTGAGCCTCATGGAGTATCGGAGTTGAATGCCTGGAAGGGTCAATGAAGGGGATGGATCCGTGGAGTGCTGGATCATGATACTAGCCTGTGGAGAGGGAGATTCTTTCTCTATCTCTTTGCCCGACTGTAACCCTTCGGATACAACCAAGGTTGTGGACCCAGTTCTGAGAGGTTCTGGGATTAAAGCATCCAGACATTGACTATGGACGGTGACCAGTTGATTATATCCGTATGGTTATTGAATTGGGCACTCAATAAGCTTCAGGAATTCTTTGCATCTCTCTATCAGAATTGAGGGACTCGATTGGGTTGAGGATTTCTTCCATCGGTTCTCTTTCCATTCCATTGTATGATTGTACATTTTGTTTGGACAACTTCATCATCCACTTGGAGCTTTAGATTTACAATGTATGCATTTTATGTAAGGATCACTCTAAATTTGGCACAGGCCGAGCAAACGAGGTCGAGGCCGTTTATTCCCGGTAAGTGAAACACCCTGAAACCCACGCCTGCGGAAAACGGTTTTTGGAACGCCGGCCACATTTTCCATCCAATCATCATGTAGCTTTCTTTTAAAAATGCATCCATGGGTATGCGCTCATATGTTGAAACTTTGTGTCGATCGCTCAAGCAGTTGCAGAGAAAACAAATTTAAAAGCGAATAAAGGTGGAAAAGTGAGAAGCCTCGGCGACGTTCCACAACATGGTCGAAGATGGTTGTGGACACCTATTACTAGTCGTTTATCTTTTTTATTAAAAGTGTTTTTTGTTTCAAAAAGAGAAAAACCATGTGTAGCTTACAAGACCATGATTTTTTTGCTTTCGGACCAGGAAGCCTGTGTTTATTATATGAACCTACATTTGCCCAGCATTGTTCTTCATTTGATGCTTGATTGTTCTGTTCCATCTTTACAAAGAGAACATCCTATGAATGTATTATTTAATTATTATCAAAGCAATCTTGCTTCTTCAAACTACCAGATTGGTATTTGGTGCTGACAATCTTGCCAGTGCTCTCGAAACTGTTGCGTGACATTATGATGTATATTCACCGGCACAATAATACAGTAACTATGTCCACCCGTGCATGTCTTACCTAGACAGGTTTAGCATACAATAGGAGGGCATGGTACAAAAAAATCTGGAGATGAGATACTGAACTTAACTTAAGCAATGAGTTGGTTAGATCACTGTCAATAAGACAGTTGGTGGGAAATTGGAGGTCACGTATGAACCGGTTCTATTACCGAGACGTTTGTCAGCCATTGTGAAGGTCTTGAGAGAACAATAATACCGGAAAACTTTTGAAGAGTTTGGTTTGTATGTGCAGCATGGATTATAGACATATGAATAACTTGTGGATGAAGAATTGCGACAATGAGGAGGTTGAAAGGGATGCTGTTAGCAGATAGAGGAAGTTGTGAAAACCAGAGCCACATGAACTAAAAAGAAACCTTATGGTTTTAAGCTTTTGTATCTCGGATCTAACACCCATTATGTGTAGTCTGTAACATCAAGAAGCATCCATGGCAGTTGCCAAGCTCCAACACATTGAAGGCAATGTGTTGTCCATTAAAAGGTTATCATTCAGGTAATTGGTTAATTAGCGTTGTTTGGCAGCACATGGGTTCTTCAAGATCAAAGGTCTGTTGCATTATTCTCAACAACAATACCTTATAATTGTATCTACTGATTTCAAGATGGAGATCATATATACGCATGATAATTTTAGGCGGACTTTAGGTACCCGAGATACACAAGGAATTTTGGTGCAGAGGGAAGCCATTCGGCCCATCATGCTTGCACTGCACCAACATCGGATACCATCATCCATCCACACAGAAGCACTCCCTACAAGTCCTGTCTACATCCCCATAGCCCTCTATCTCTAATGAATCCAGGTACCTATCTAATTCCAATCTAAACCTATCCACCCCTCCACTGCCACTACCTTTCCGGTTAGACCATTCATGTATTAGTGTCTTGAAAAACCCCTGCCTATCTGACTGAAAGACCCCTGCCTTAAAACTGTCTTAACTCTCATCTTCTTTACCCTCAAGCTGTGGCCCCTGGTCTTACCACTGTCCACTCTGCTGGAAAAAAAAGTCCAGCTCTTCTTATCATGTCCTGGTCGAGGAGACCTTTAATACCAAGTAGGCTGTTTCGGGGACAGCTAAGCCCACTTGATCAGCAACAGGTCCCACTATGAAAAACAAATTTATTCAGCATACAAATAAAATAATCCACTACCAGCAACTCAAAAATAATAACAAGAAGAAAACAAAAAAAATCACTCACTATGCACACTTCCGAGATAGTCACAAATAATCGCTCATTTAATCAATAGCAGCTGTTAGGAACAACGACAGACAAAGTCTGAACAGCGCTTATGATCAATTATCTGGATTGAAGTCACGGGGTTAATGAAGCCGGGCGGCAAGAAAGCTGTGCTAGCTAAACATGAAATGAAAGATCGATATGGAAACAAGAACTCGCGACGAATGCAAACGGGTAACGAGACACTAATTTATCGCATTACCATTATGATTGAGCAAACACTCGGGCTAGCAATTAACTCGAGTTTGCTTTTTCGGAATTGCTCACGATAAGGCTGTTTACTCTTCTTTAGTCTGCCTTCAGTCCTGTTATGGAAACAGATTTGAATGGATAAAATTTTTGCAAAAATATTGCTACCCATCACAGGCCTTTTATCTCTGATGTGATGCGAACGAGCGAGTAACATTCGAGGAGTATCTGTCAGGGTCTAACATACCTCCATGAAGCACATCCTCATGGGATGGACAGGCACATCCTCATGGGATGGACGGCTTCTTTTGGTCAAAGATCCTCATGTTTGCAGCCTCATAATTGGTCAATTCACCCTCATAAGTTATTGATGAAGTTTTGGGCTTGGCAATCCATCTGCATGAGCCGGTCATTCTTTCATTTACTCAGTTATTTGTATTCAACTCCCCTTTATATCGATTGTATCTTTTGACAAATTCAATCACAGCCTTAACTTCGTTCCTTTCCTTCTCTTGTCACGTCAACGAATTAATGCGCCATCCTTCACCTCCTGGTCCATAAAACGGTAGACTCGATTCCTGAACTTAGTCACTCCAGATCAACCATCTTGTCGCTCCGGAAATGTTTTAAGGCCGAAGCAATCATCTTTCACCATGAAAAAATATGGCATTGAGATATCCTGATATTAGTATTATATTGTGCATGTGACGAACCTTTTGCATGAATGGTCTATAACCCGATGAGGCGCAGAGAGGGCGATCCCATTTCCCCGGATCTGGCTCTCTCACATGACCACCACACTGCTCCTTTTGTGTGGTGGCCTATGGAGAGGTCTCATCTGCTCATTATCTCTCAACTTGCGAGGCAAGCAATAATGGAACCCGATAGACATGTTCCGTCGCTGTTAATGTTCGGTTTTGCACATGTTCTATTCCCAACTTGCCTAACTGTCTGTTATTTATTTATCAACTTCTGGTGGTGATAGACCAACACCTCTCTCCCTGATGATATATGGTCTGAGCGGATAGTCCATGAACTTATGAGAAAATACCAGGAAATTATTATACGTTCAGATATAAACGATAGGAATGAAAAATAAGAATTTCCATCTTGACAACACATTAGGGTAGACTTCTAACTATCTTATATCCAAAGATCCTTAACATATCTTTCCATGTCGCAGGGGTGAGGAACTTTGCTCCAAATTATGAAGATGACATCTCACCAATCTGACTACTGTATTCATTGCTCAGCTGATGTAAATCATTTTGCTGGCCTGTTAGATTTCCCCTTAATGCTGAGGATATTAACTCCACCCTAAGCCCCAACACACTCATAAAGATTGACTTGTAGCTTACTGTTTTACTTGCTATGATACCCCTGTATGTTTCACGTGTAATGATCTTGTAAAAGTCCATGCTGTGTCACCTGGCTTGATTCATATGGTTATCCAGGTTGTCAGGGCCACTGGTTGCTTCAGCATAAAAGCATATTTGCTTTTGGGGTGCATGATGACCAGAAAGAATATGCAGAAGGCAAGTGCTGTGGTGGTGAACGGAGGAGTATCAAAGTCAGCAGTGTGGTGGTTGTGGTCAGGGTGTGGCGGTTTGCTGGGTGAGGTGAAAGCAGCTCTTTTATAGGTCAGGAGGGTCAAGAGAGAATGGAACAATATTTGGTGGGGGGGGGGGTGGGGGGAGATGTGGCTGTTTTGTGAACCAAAGGGTGAAGGTTAAAAGAAGGGCAGGATATGAGGTGAGAAAGAGGAGTAGAAGGAGAAGTCTGGTAAGTGAGGTGTAAGGGGAGCATGGCGGGGTGAGTGGGTGAAAAGACGAAGATGGAGTTGAGAGGGAAACAGCTCGAGGCAGATATCAGATATCCTGCAAACAATATGACAAACAACGGAAATGAAAAAAGGAGCTGAGATAGATTAAACAATCAGCCTTCTTGTTAAGGTTGACACAAAATAGAGATTATATTTAACGATCACACTCGCACCGATTAACGGCCAAGCGGCCCGGGGCGACAGTATCGTGTTCCTCTCCGTTAACGCTCATTTGTTGAGCTAACAAAGCCGCCATGGCAAATTACACGGAGAGTAGAGGGGGAGAGAGAGGGACCTTCAACCAATTATGACAATTAAGCCCTGCAGCCACGTGCCCGGGCAGCGTGCTGTGCACGAGATCAAATTTTGCACAGAGGCAAAGCGATTGTGCCGTGAGACGAGCACGCAAGGCAGCTGCTCTGAATGTTGTTAGTTTATTTACTTAGTGTTATTATTTTCCTAATATCAGCTAAAATAGTAGAACTGCATGTGGACAGTAAATAAATAAGCTGAAGGAACATATACAAGGCTTATAGGGTGTGTCCTGGGACAATAATCAGGTGAAGCTGTTGAAAGAAAACCTCGAGAGATAAGCAAAGGATTGTTTGAAGGTTCAAAACGAGAAATGTTTGGTTGTTTGTGGTGGTTAGAATGATAACTTGTTTGAACTCAATTTCTCTAGACTTAGGCATTATACAGCGGTTGATCATTACGTCTGGGCGCAAAATTAATTGCAAAGAATAAGGGTGATTGTCCCTTTTAAGCATAAAATTGCTGTCAAACATCTAAGTTGAAAAATACAGTTAAAATGTCTGTAAAAATGTCGATGTAATAAAATATGTTTCAATAACGGCAATTGATGATGTCACACATCATGGCACGAGTTCAACGACCACTTGTGTTTTGGGCCCTTCACGTTCATAAACGAACCGTTTTTATGCACGTCAAACAACAAGAATGCTCAAAATGCCTTCTTTACCATCATGTATGTGTGCACAGGTGGCAATTACAAAGGAAAATCCTGTTTTCAATGAGGAATGCAACAGACTGTTCGTTAAATTTCCACTTTTAACAGGGCGCAAGTGAAGAAAACAACAATAAACTCAAAACGCAAATCCCGTCCACGTCCGCTTTGTACTCAAACTAAACTTGAAAACAACAGGTAAAAAAGAAAAAAAGAATGTAAATTTTATTAACTAGTGTTCTCCATATTGTCATCATCGAGTTTTGTTGAAAATTTGATGAAAAAAACTCAAATGGTAAACTAGAAAGCATCTCAAAATGCAAGTGAACAAAATAAAAGAAACACTGAAGCGAACTTAAAAACCGGCCGTTCCGTGCTGCACAGCGGATCGACTCGTAAGGCCTATTTTTACTTCCTGTGACTTTCCTTTTGACATTTTGACCAAATTATTAATTAGTGTTCTCCATATACTCATCTGTGTCCCATATACTCATTTGTGTCGGAGTGGCGACCCGTCCAGGATTGTGCCCAACAGCCAAGGAGACTGCTTAGGCAGCACCAACGCTCTGCACAGAGTATGGTCCAATGGATGGATGGATATACTCATCGTAAAAGTTTGTTGAAAATTTGATGACAAAAACTCAAATGATTAAAAAAAAGTTCTGGCTTGAACACACATACACACACATAGATACTTTCAGACCTAGTGGGTCTCTGTTCCATCTACTGAAACCCACCCACGTGTGGAGATTGCAGCCAACAGCAACTTTCACGCACACACACTTACATACGTATTTGTGCACACACTCATATACAGTGTACACACACATATACAGTGTACACAACACAACACACACACACACCACACGTGGAGGTGGATACTCTCGAGACCTGGGAGTGCTCTGTTCCACCTTCTGAAACCCACATATAAAAGCCAGTCTTCTGCGGCGTGACAGATGGGTTAATAATCCATCCATCCATTGGGACCATACTCTGTGCAGAGCGTTGGTGCTGCCTAAGCAGTCTCCTTGGCTATTGGGCACAATACTAGACAGGTCGCCACTCCGACACAGGGGTTAATAATGATACAAACAAAAGGAATAATAAAAAAAAAATTGTACAAAAAATTGTCATTAATGGCATAACGTGCAGTCATGTGGGTCAATGTCATTGGGTTACGCTATACCACTGGCAACTTTTAACAAATTATAATTTCTGCTACCTTCAGTCAAACGTCAGGCCTGGCCATCTAGTTTACAAGGATACAAAAGGAACTCTGGTGCAGGAGGAGGCCATTCGGCCCATCATGCCTGTGCTGCACCAACCCCAGTATCTTTCACCTATCCACACACTAGCTACCTACCATACACACAATCCAACATCCCTATACCTTAAATGTCCAATATATCCAGGTACCTATATAATTCACATTTAAAGTTATCCACCCCCTCCACTGCCACCACCTTTCCCAAGAGATTATTCCATGCATAACCGCTCTCCAACTGGAAGACCCCGCCATAAAACTGTCCCAACTCTAATTTTCTTTACTCTAAAGCTATGACCCCTGTTTCTAACACTGTCTACACTACTGAAAACCTACACTACACCTATCTTGTCAACACCCTTCATTATTTTAAACATCTCCATCAGATCCATTCAAAATCTTCTCTTTCCAATATAATGTACTTCCTGTCTCCTTCAAACGTTCCTCATAGTTTAGTCCAGCTAACCCTGGAAACGATCGAGTTTATCGACACTGTACCCGCTCTATCGCAGCTATGTCCTTCCTCAGATGTGGTGACTAAAAGTATACACAATATTCTAGATGAGGCTTCACTAAATTCCTGTAAAGTGTTAAGACCACCTCTTGATTTATAATTTATACCCCTCCGAATACAACCTAAAACCGAGCTGTTAACTTTACCTACAGCTGCCTTCCACTGTGCCGTCTGCTTATACCCCCTCCACTCCTGTATCTATTGCCACCCCCAGATCCTTCTCCTGTGTGACACGCTCCAAAATTACCCCTTGCATCCTGTAATCTCTATATTCATTGTTCTTTCCCATCCCCAACACCTTACACTTGCTCAGGTTAAATTCCATCTGCCAATCTTTTGCCCAATCGATGCAAGTATCAATACTTTCCTGAATCTGATCACCACCCTCTCTGCTATCCACCTTAACTCCAAGCTTTGTGTCATCTGCAAATTTGGAAAGCCAACTCTTTACCCCACTATCCAAATCATTGATGTAAATAATGAATAGTAATGGTCCGAGTACTGATCACTGAGGTACCCCACTACTTACATCTCCCACTCACAGCCACTCTTTGCTTCCTCCCACTAAGCCAGTTTGCAATCCAATTAGCTACCTGACCAGTCACTCCACAAGCCGTCACCTTGGCTAACAACCTCCTATGTGATACCTCATCAAATACTTTCTTAAAGTCTAGATATACTGCATTCGCAGTACTTCCCTCATCCACCCAATCAGAAACGACTTCGTTTGATAGAAACACATTACCCCGCTCTGTCTTGCGAGACAAGGACATGGGGGGGGGGGTCTACGAGCAGCAAACTTGATTGGTTGTGATGATGTTAAAATGGCATAATATTTTCTCCAAGCATTGGAAGGGTTTTTGAAAGTGCTAAAAAGGCGATTTGTGTTCTACAGTGTTCAGTTATATAATTCAGATTAGATAGAATAAAGATTTAAAGGTCATAGAAAATATAATTCCGAAAGTTAACGCCGTTGATGCAGCATCTTTTACACCACCTTACACCACCCACCACCACTTTACATTCGTTATTTGTGCCTGGTGTTTGTGTCCTTTATGACATCGTTAAAAACAGTAATTTTGCTGTTCGGAATGATGCAGAGTAAAAATATCTCACTCTCTTTGCGCATGTGCGATTAGGACAAATTCAGAGCCAAAGTACTAACAAACAACAGGTTTGTTTTCCGATTCATGTTTAAAAAAAACTTTTCAATTTTAATTATGTTGTTCGTTGATCATAAACTGTCATTTGTAGACAGGACAGACGGACAAAAGTGAACCAATTGCTCACCCCGCTTTTCAACTTTGCATGTGCAGGGTAATTATAATATATATATATATAATATATATATATATATATACATATATATAAACATATATACACATATATACTGTATATATACATATATATATATATATTGTTACGGTTGTGGAAATTCACAGAACACCTTCAGGTTTCCCAGAGATCAGTTATGTCGATAAGTGTGTGCTCAGATTAGATTTCCCCACCGATGTCTAAAGGGATTTATTCGTGAAACCGGCTGTGATCTTTGAGGTAGTATTATTCTTTTGCTATCTTTATTTTGCCACAAACGCATCTCAACAACCACGCCATCCCCACCACAGTGCCAACCACGACATCTCCTCACCATCTCCTCAACAACATCTCCACAAACGAACAACATCGCCTCACCTTCATCTCCATTGCGCCGCCATCTTTTCACCAGCCACTGCGAATCCCAACGAACAGCATCTCCGCGACAGACGCGGGAACTCCCTCGTTGGGGCGGGAGCCGATGATTTCCACAACGTCCGCTCTCTCCACGTTTGGTGACGAGATCAGATCAAAACACCAAAAGGGCGGAGCCAGCGGGGCGAAAGGTCGAAGGTGGAAGATCAAACTCACCCCCCGGACTCCATAAAAAGGCGCGCTGGAACGCCAAGCGAGCAGTCTGTCTGGGTTCGTGGTCCAGTCTGTCTGGGTTCGTGGTCCAGTCTGTCGGGGGTTCAAAGTCTGTGAGGAGTCTGTCGGGGTTCAAAGTCTGTCTGGAGTCGAGCTGGAGTCGGGGTGGAGAGCGCCAAGGTTCGAGTCCAGTGGAGGGCAGTCGGGGTCGTCGGAGCGCAGCGAAGCCTGGAGCGCAGCCAAGCCTGCAGTACCGTGCCAACTGTGGGTCGGTGGTGACGGCCGGAGAGAAGTCGCCAGCCAGCGAAACGCGGACGACGGAGCAAACACTGAGGAATGGGCGGGCTCGTAAAAGAGCATCAACTCTTGAAAGAGCAAAGGCCCGTTCGTTCCTCTGAGCGTTGTCGGATAGGCCCGATCGACCAGGCCGCACGGCGGGGGCCTGGGCCAACCGAGTCATGGTTACACCAACTGCCGTGTTGACGGAACATCGAGGGTCGCCCAGAGAGTCACCACGATGGTGCAGGTAGCCAGCCCGTCTCACGGAGCTCCTTCGGTCTCCACAGCTCCGCGAACATTAAAGGCCTACGGGCCCTGTTCTTACCCTTTCCTTTCCTGGGGTTTTCTTTGCATGAAAGTGGTGGTGCCTTGTCCATAAGTAGAACTGTGGTTAAGTGATTGTGTACATAATAAATAGATACGGCTGTAGGTCTTTGTTTGCTCGTGTCTTTTCCCTACCCCCATTCATTGCATACGTGCTTGTATATCTGCATTGCTTCATTGACTGCATACGTGACAATAAATGTCATTGTTTGAATGTTCACCTGCTCGTTGCGTCCCCTTCCCCATTGAGCTGCTGTAATTACGTACGGAATATTAGTTGGCTTTTATAGCCGATAAAGTAATCGGATCGACGGGACTTGGCGAATATAAAACCGCTCGGCAAATCGCAAACTAAACGAGCTGCTTAAGAACGGCTCGTTTTCGTGCAGGCTCCGTTGAGGTGTAAATCCCCGGCATTTCTGTCTGCGCGCATACTTAGGTAAATCGACAATTCTTGCGATCGGACCCTGTCGCGCATGGACAGAAGAGTTGGCTGATTTACGGTGTGGTTAAAAACACACCCGTAGCTGGATTTCGGCGTTGATCCGAAAGCTGCGACTAGGATTGCCCGTCCGGTGGGCGCGCGGCCGCGATTAGCTAAAAGCGGTCGTCTGCACGCCGAACGGGTGAAACCACAACACTGTTGTCAAGGAGTGGGATTCAAATCCATCCCGCCTCCAAACCAAATTAACGGAACCGATCAGTGGGTGTGCGAAGTGACCCTCCGGTTCCATCAAATTACGAGCTTTTTAATTATTTCCGATACGCAAAATGCAGCTCAAGGCGAGCAGGCGCAGGGTGGATTAAATATAGATTTGGAAATGGTAGAATCCATGGTCCAGGACGCCATCGCCATGCGGTTTGAACCCGTACCAGAAGGTTGGGAAATGCGGCAATGCAATGTATCTGGTCCTCCTTTTTATTACAACCCCACCACTAATTGTAGTCAGTGGGAGCGGCATGAGCATGAACTTTGCCGGCAAACAAACTCGGAGTCGCAAGATGGCGGCGCGGCCGCACTCAGCGCGGCACGAGGCGTGAGCGGTTGCTATTAATAGCGCAACGAGCCGCACGGCACGGCGGGGAAGCGCTCCCGCCCACCGGTTCAAACCACGGGGCATGGCAGGCGAGGCAGGGCGACGACGCATACATTGGCGAACTTCAGACACAATTGTCGGATGCTTTGGAGCAGTGGAGGTGTGGTGATAACTGTATAGAGGAATCGCAAATTGAATTGGCCGATGCAGAGGAACGAATTCGGGAGCTGGAAGAGGACTTAGCCAGCACAGTCGAGGAACTACATGGGGAAACGACACAAGTAGATTGGTTGCGTGGGTTTTTGTTACAAAAGGCGAGCGAACTGAATAAAAGAAAAGAGGAGGAGCAAATTAGTAATTCTCAGGATAGAAGAACTTGGAGGAAGAATGGGAAAAAGCTATGTGAAGAAAAGAATAAAGTAGAGTGGTTTACCCGTTTGTTGGAACATGAGAAGAGCGAACTGAACAAAAGAATAGAGGAGGAGCAAATTAGTAATTCCTGGAATAGAAAGAACTTGGAGAAGAATGGGAAACAAAGCTGGAGAGGAAAAACGGAAACACAATTTGGAATTGGAACTACTGAAGGAAGAGTAAGATCAGGCAATCAGATAAGGGAGAGCTGGAACAGGAGATAGAAAGAGGAGAAATCTCTGGAGCAAAGGAAGGAAGAATTGTTGGAAAAGTCAAGACAGTTCGAAGAACTACAGGGAGAAATGAGGAAAGTAGAGTGGAGTACCCATGAGTTGGAACATGAGAAGAGCGAACTGAACGAAAGAATAGAGGAAGAGCAAATTAGTAACTCCCGGGGATAGAGAGAACTTGGAAGAAGAATGGAAAACAAAAAGGAAAAACGGAAACATGATTTGAAATTGCAACAACTGAAGAAAAAGATAAGATCAGG
>CM068953.1:48002252-48016805 GCA_035128595.1 Eptatretus atami
TTCCTAGTGACATGTCGTGTCATCAGCCAGCGCAGAAGTGCCCCTTTACGGAGGGTGAAGCGATGATGCCTCCTCACTCTTCGCTTCTTGATTTATAGTTTGTTCCAGGGCTTGGTCAGTTGGCACACAATTAAATGTTCTATGTGGGGATCTTCCACAACAAATCCACCTTGCATCATGTGTTCATACATTCTTGGCTGAGTTTGTTCCAACTGCTTCATCTCTGCAATATACACTGGAGTGTAGCGAGCATAGTTATGCTCCTGCAGCACATAGTTTCATTAATCCTCTGATCTTGTACATGAGAACATCTTTGGTTTTCTTTTTAAGATCCTCCTGTTCAATAGGCCTAATTTGACCAATACAATGAGTGATGATCCTCTTCTTGAGGTCAGTGTCTTGAAGTTGATAAGAAGATTTGACATGTTTGAGCCATGCATGACAGAGGCACAGGTGTCATGATGCCAAAACAAAAGATCAGCAGCGGCAATGCCACCTATGGGTCTTGGTTTTAACTAATAATATCATCATGGGAGAAAATTCCAACTGTCATTATCATTATTAATTGTATTATTTTACAGTACATATGCTACATGTGGGGGTATTTTGGGTTCCTTTTAATCCCCTGCTCATGACAAACTGCACAGAATATCTCAAAACATATGAAATACCATCGAAAATTACAATGTAATGAGTTTGGCCGAAATCATGAAAAATGCCAAATTAGTGGTGTTCCGGAGGGTCTTTTACCCCTTGACAGCATAAAAGTCCATGAAATACCTTGCATATATAATTTCTAATAGTAACCCTGATATTTTCCATAGTTTCCATGATAACAGTTCATTTTTGCATAAAAGATGCCGATTTTAGAAAAATGAGAATTTTCACTCGAACGCGCACATGTCAGAAAAAGGTTAATTTACCTGGTTGTGAACATTCTATCATAGTTTAACTGACATATTCTTTAATAAGACACCCTGCCTGATGAAAATAATCAAATTGGCACTTTAAACATAATTGGGCATTTAATAAGAGAAAACGTACAATTTTTGCTAAAATTGCGCAAAAACTGCCAAAATTGGGGGTATTTTGTGGGTCCTTAACCACCTTAGAAGCATAAAACCCCCTGAAATATCTTAAAACATGTCCAATACATAGAAATACCCTGAAATAATCAACCATTCTACATGTATTTTATGCTTATTGAAGTAAATAATGAATTATTGAAAATGGCCATTTTTTCTTTTGTTCCAGCACTCAAGGGGTTAATTCACCATGTTGTGCAGAATTTCACAAACTACAACTTCAGTTTTCGAAAACTAGGCATCAATACGTTAAATGAGGACCGGTTTCAGCTTGTTATACCACCGGTAGGGGTCGACTCATTTTTCTCGGTCTCAGCCACTACACTATAAGCTGTCTCGCCTTGGTTTGAATCTCAGCCTAGCTTCCAACTGTCATCCTGATGTTTCACAGGCAGGGTGATTTCATCAAAGTGTGTGCTGTCCCTTCGATAGGTGCTAAACAGGTGTCCTGTCTGCTGATATTAGTTAGTGGACATTAAAGATTCCAAAGTGTCCTTTGTGAAGAGTATGTGAGCTATTGCTGGCACCATGAACAAACGACAAATTCCTGCCTTAACCTTAGTCAAATGTAAGACCTGGCAAGCTGGTTCTTGAAAGACTTGGGCCAAGCTTCCATTGGCCAACCCCACAAGAATGTGTGAATAATTGTTGCCATTCATTAAGAAGAAGAAGTGGAAGAAGAAGATGACCTGAAGTACATAACTTTTGGGAAACATGTTTCTTTTTCATGAAATTCTTTCCTTTTCTCATAATAACGCATTTGGTCTGTGGTTGACCTAGTAAGCTGATAAAGCTATCATGATTAGACTCAGTGACAAATTTTAACAATTACAATAATAATCATCATAAAATGAAAAACAATAGTCCGTTATTGTATTATTTATATTTGCTGTTTTGATCAATTTTAAAACATTATTATTTATGATTAAAATTTCATGTCCAATAACAACTTTAAAGACAGGTGTAACAAGCAATCTCTCATCAAGAAAGTGAAGCCCATCACCATCATTTGGATACCAGTAATAAAATAAAATGTACATAATATGGTCATACCTGATTTCCAGTAGCTCGTTTCTACCAGGTAATGCATACGGTGAAAGATTTACTGATTACAAGCATTCATACCCTGCTTTTTTCAAAGCAGGGCCTGTAGAAGGGACTTGCAGGTTTGTATATAAGCTGGCTCTTATCAAGCATGTGATATGGTCGTTGGTGAAGGAAGGCTGAGATCATGTCGTTTTATAATGTAACCGCAATAAGGAAAATAACAATAATGTAATTGTCGGCAGTAATAAGCTCATGATGCTACTGTAGTAACAACGAGATTATAAACCCGCCATTTGATTTCCTTGTGGGATGAGGCACATTTTGTCATGGTATATATGGTGTCATCAGGTCACGGATAGTGTGCTGGTAGTGAACTAAAACGTCCTGCTAGACCATTTCATTGTGAAAGTTGAAGTGTCTATTAAAAACCATACAATCGAAAATAAATGACCGAAATGGGGATGTTTCTAAGTGGCCTTTGCTTCTCCGACACTACTGCCTCTTTGCCCTCCACAAACTCTGTAGCTCTCTCTCTCTCCCTACCTCCTCGCCCAACCACATCGGCTGCCATTTGTACCTGTCAGAAGCATCGGCGCCGGGCGCAGGAGAGATGGGAGCTGGCGGAAAGCTTTCAAACGAATCAGCGGAATTGAGTTAGCATCAATCGCTGCTATTAGCAAAAGCCATTTGGGTGATGGAGAGTCGGCTTGCTATTAGGCTGGATATACATTTGGAATTTGTCTCCATAACTCAGCGAGAAGCGCTTGGCAAAGCCTTGGAGACAGAGGGCCCGGTGCAGGATGCTGGGGGAACAGGGATTGGGGAATACATACCTCTGAGATGCAGGACTTGGAAGTTGTGGAGGTAGTAAGAATTGTGAATCATCTGAGACCCTTCAGTGCTGTGAAGCTGGGAGCTACCAGGGTAAGGACCCCAAGGAAGTGCCTTAATTGGGACCTTGATATTGAGAGTTCGCAGCCAAAAATCCCAAGTTTGATTCTGTTTGGGAATTTCATATATGACTGATGTTATATGAGTGTTATTAGCTAGCAAGTTGGAAGAGTTGTAAGGAATATAATCTGATTTGTCCAGAACTGGAATAGTGATCTGTAGAAGTTGAGAATCTGACATTTGGTGATCTTGCAAATATAATTGGGAAAGTAAGTCATTTAATATGTTCAGCTGATGAGCTCAAAGATAATGCAAGTGTAGAACCACTGGCTCTATTCAGAACCTCCTAAAGCTTTAGTGCAATTTATTTTAGGTCTAATGAGCAGAAAAGCTCAACATTGAACAGACAGAGGTATGAACAGCAGGGGGTGATGTGCTAATCGTTGTTTCAACTTGTTTAACTCAAGTCAAAAATTGGTGAGTACACTGCACCCATAACTGTAAATGTCACAGTGACTGTATCGTTGTAGCTTGGTGTTGGCTTTGTTGCTATGGTGGCTGGTTTAGGATCTTAGGGTCCTGAGTTTGAGCCCTGTTGGGTGCTGAATTGACACCAGGTGAGGTTGACTCAGCCTGTCATCCTTCCAAGGTCAGCAAAATGAGTACCAGTGTACTGGTAGAGGGGCACAGCATCAGCAGCACAGTCATGCTTCCAATAAATAATAGCTACCTGGCAGCCAAGCTGCCATACACAAGAACATAACAGAACTATATAGTTCATAATGGGAGATATAGACAGTTAAAATCTAAATATCACACATTATTATAACATATTTTGTCATACAACTATAAATCCCAAAATGGGACTTGTGATTATTCCTCTCAAAGAAGTCCAGAAATAAGGATTCTATAGTGCTGTAATTAAACTTTTAAAATAATGATAGAATTTTGGACACAGAGATCATGTGACCGGCCATATATCCAACAAAGAAAACCATGCACTGTAATACAAATGATATTTACAATGGATCTCTCGGGTGCTGCATTGCCTGTGTGAATTTAAGTTTCCTTGGTCTCTTAATGCTTTCGAAAAAAGAAACATGAGTTTATTTTCCATAAATGAAAGAAGTATTGGTGGAAATTGTCACCGAAAGATTAATCGATGTGCTTGAACCTGGATGCTTACATGTCTCATTGGTTGTGCCATCGCAGGTTTGTCCAGATCCGGGGTGGCAGTGGAACTCGGCATCTCCTTGATTTTGCGATGCTGATGAAAGACCGAGTAAAGCAATATGTTATACACACAAATCATTTCCTTCATCAATCGAGTTTCAATCTTGTCTTGCATCATCCTCTTGTGGTGTTTCAGAATCTATACTATAAAAGGAGCTGTGCAGGTGTCCGTGCGGGCATCCGTCCGAGTTCCACCCATTGGTTTAGCGGTTTATCTGACTCCCCCACAATTTCTATACGACGGCCATCATGTTGGTGCTTACTGCTATGTGAAGTCAAATATATCTTCGGAGCTGTCATCTTCACAATCTCTATGCCCTCCCTATAAAATGTATCTGCAAGCCTGGTGTTGGCTTCGTGGTTAAGGTGGCTGGCTTAGTAATCCCAGGGTCCTGAGTTTGAGCCCCATTGGCTGCTGTTGACTCAGTCTTGTCATCCTTCTGAGGTTAGCAAAATGAATAACAGTGTACTGGTACAGGGGCACAGCATCAGTGGCAAAGTCGCGTCCCAACAAAATGATAGCTACCCGGCAGACAAGCTGTCATACGCAAGAAGAAGAAGTAGAAGTTTTCTCTTCAGTATAAAACGACGAACAAAGTGACAGTTAAAAGGATTTTGAACTGATAGGTATCATGAGCCTTGTGAAGATAAGCCACAACAATCGAGGCAGCGGTCTGATGTTTATACACCACCCAAATAACTGCATTCTCTGAAGCAGTGCTTTTACCACAACGAAATTTTTGCACAGGAGGAGGCCATTCGGCCCATCATGCCCGCATCACACCAATAGCAGATTTAATAAATCCGTCAATACCCCTTCCCTTCGTGTGCAGCCTTTTGGCTGTGACACTGGTATAAGTCCTTTCACCGACCTCAGAAGGATGACAAGCAGAGTTAACCCCCTAGTGTTAAATTCAGCAGCCAACAGGGCTTGAACTCAGGACCCTCGGATCCAAAGCCACCACCTCAAACCCGGCCGACCATCTACACCACAACACCACAGAGTTACACAGGTCCTTGCTATTATTTCCGATTATTTATCTTAACTAGCATATTACCCATCGACAAGGGACCACTAAAACCCATGTCATTATAAAGGTCTTTGATAAGGACTTCCAGGTGAGGAGGGAGGGACAGAGTTAGGGATGGTGGGGGGGGGGGGAATAAAGATGGGACAGATTTGGAAGGGATGGTTGAGGCTTTGGGGAGGGTTAAGGACTTTCAATGTGGGGGGGGGGATGGGCTGTTGAGGAGTTGTGCTTGGGTGGGGAGGTGTTTGAAGGCTTGAAAGTGGGGAGGAGATTGATGCCTTAGAGATGGGTGGGAGGGGTAGGACTTAGGGTGGGTAGGGGAAGGGAGAGTAAAGATGGGACAGGTTGGGAGGGGAGGTTGAGGCTTTTGGAGGAAGGGTGAGGATTTTTGGGGGTGGAGGGAGGGGTTGAGGAGATGTAGCAGGCCTGAGAGTGGGCCGTTTCAAAAATATCTGTTTTTAGCGAGCTAGGGAGCGTAGCGACCGGAGTCTCGCCCCTCACGGCCGGGGTCCGGGGCCCGCTTAAGGGCCCCTAGTGGGGTCGAGGGGCGAAGCCCCCTGAAGCTCATGGATTTAGGGGTTTTCAGAGGTCTAGAAGGCATCTCCTCAACAACCTGAAGTACCTGGAATTTAGCTGTATAAAAGGGAAAGATGGGTTTCTGAGGCACAAAGTGCTTAAATTCAGCCATATCTCTCAACTATACATGCCTTCTAGACCCTCTGAAAACTTTTAAATTGCTTTAAATAAATGTACATGTAAGCTCATCAATTCGTCACAATGACCAATCAGATTCGTGCTTAGAAGAATGTGACCAAGTTGCCAGAACTTATACTTTGTATTGGGCGCAATTCAAAGAAAAACATCGCTGCAAACATGACAATTTGGGCGCAATGTGCCCTTCATTTCTAGCAATTTTTGGCGAAAAAGGCATAGAAAATAGACACCCTAACCCCCCCGAATTTTAACCCGGATTTACATTGATCTCAGAGACCACCTATTTTGGTGAAAAATATCGGGAACCGATAAATATCGGGAGAATATCAGGCCCGGATGTAAGTTTAATCCAGTCACAATGTAACTGGATACAGGTGTTGTGTGGTGTGTGTGTGTGTGTGTGTGTTGTGTTGTGTGTGTGTGGTGTGGTGTGTGGTGTGGTGTGTCACTTTAGGGGTAATTTGTGTGTATCATTACAATCACCCTCTGGGTAATGTGCTCGGACTATCAAAAGTACACTCGCTTTGCTGACGGATTTCATCAAAAGACAGCATGTTGACTTCACAAACATTCTGCTCTGGTCACCCTATAATTTGCCTGAGGTCATCTTCCATCTGCTTGGAAGTCAGCTGACATCACTTCATCAGCATTCCTTGCTGCTTATATATGATGTGAGCAAAAATCACTCAGTGTTGGATGCTTTGGTTTGAACCTCTGCTTAAAATTAGTGAAATGAAACATTTTGAAACTTTTAATTATTCTCACTCAGATTTCAACATCACTGTAATGCATAATATTGTTACGAATTCTGGCCCGCCTGGCGTGCGAGCGATTGCGTAACTCCAATCACAACCGCGTCGCCACCGGACAGACAATTCAGTCGTGACCTCCTGGAACTACCGCCGAGCCAGTCACGGGTGGGGGTTTAACCTCACCGCGATCGTGCCAATTCCACCCGCGCAGGATAGGGTTGCTCGCCAAATTCGACCTACCTAAGTACCTGCACGAGTCGTCGACCGGGCGTCATACTCGCCGCAGGTCGGCCAGGACACGAACCGCTTAAGCGGTCCGTTCCGTGCTACAGTGATAAACTGAGCGGTGTTATCGCGCACCTCGACGGATCAGATTCTCTTCTTTACCCGGGTGTTCAAAACCCACTACTATTTATTCCGCGATTCAAGATGGCACTTTCAAAAGGGAAAAAGACGACGAACGGGATACATTTCACACAAGGACATTTATTATAACACACACGTATTCAGAAGCAAGCAGTCATGCAATGTCAAGAACAAATAGAAAGCGTTACCACGAATACGAGCAATGTACAGTCACTTACACAGGTCTACTTATAGGGACACGGCGCCACAGCAGTCATACAAAAGCAAAGAAAACCTCCTGTAGGCAGGGAGGTAGACGGGGTTCGTAAGCCTTTATGGCACGGGACCTGGAGGACGAACGGGTCCCGTGAGACCGAAGGTCTTACCGCGCCCTCGTGGCGCGACGGTGGGCAGGTCGCGACGTCGACTCCACGGCCTTGCGTAGCCGTGCCTGACCTCGGGCCCCTGGCGTGTCAGCGAGCTCTCTCCGGCGTTGCTGCTGGAGCTTTCACGACCCACGCCGAACAAGAAAGGACGGAAGGGCAGAAGGGGCTTCAGGACCAGAGAGAGAACGACGTCGACGACCAGACAGAGAGCTCATGGACCAGAGAGGGAGTGACGTCGACGACCCAGACAGAGAGTGAGAGCGAGCTCGACCCTGGCCACCAAGAGAGAGGAGCACTCGACCCGACAGAGAGAGCTCATGGACCAGAGAGAGAGAGAGAGTGAGCGAGCTCGACCTGGCCACCAAGAGAGAGAGCACTCGACCCGACAGAGAGAGAGCTCCTGGACCTCGCGCGCGGTCCGCCTTATATAGCGCGGGGCTCTGCCCTTCGCTCCTCCCGTTTTCAGCTCCACCTCCCTTCGAGAAGGTTCCCGAAAAGGGGCGTTCCCTCACCCCGACCGCCTCACGCTGTTCATCCACCAATCGGCGGCGAGCTGCCCTCCCCCTTTCCTTCACACAAGTGCGGGAAAAATAGGCGGGAAAAATCGCGCGCCCATCGGAACTCTTTTGGTTCCCTTTTTCGTTCGCGCGTTTTCAACGCGGCTTGTTGCTTGCGTGGAGGTTTGTTCAAAATAACGATAGAAAAGAAAAACGGCTATCTCAAAGAGTCGCAGCCCGGTGATCACACAAATTCCCTTTAAACAACGGTGGGGGACTATCTGCACATAAACTTAGCGTCATAACTGATCTAAGGACCTTTATGGTGTATTGCGAAATTTCCACAGCGGTAACAATATCAGTTGTTTAACTTTATTTATACAAGTTAGAAAAAAAAAACATTGAGGTATAGAGTCACCAGAAACAACCAAATAAAGTAGGAAGGAATGACAAGGTAGGAATGACACCAAAATCCTTTTACAGATTGCCATCATGACATCTTTGACATTTTTGTCACCGGTGGCAATAGTAACAATTGTATGAATATGTTGATGTTCGAGGTAGTTGTAGATTTGTAGTTACATGGGTTGGTGCAATTGTGTATTTTATTTGTGGAATTGAGATGGAAAAATGTCAAAACACATCATGACTCAGTGGTGTAACAGGATCAGCGTCAGGAAAATGAGCCACGTGCCCATATAGTCGCAGCTGACGCTCACGGACCATGCAGGTAACAAATCTCATCTGAGTCTCTCAGAAAACGCTCGTTGGACACAAAGTCTGACCAGCGATAGCCAAGGATTCCCCAGAGATCTGGTACGGAAGGAGTTAAGTCTCCGTCTCAGATCCCTGGTCAGAGTCCAAGTTTCACATCAGTAGAGCAAGACGGGAAGCACTAAGGACTTAAAGACTCAGACTTTAGTCCTCCTGCATAGGTACCGACAGTGCCACACCCCATGATCCAGTGAATGCAGACTCCCCAGGCCCGCCCCAGATGTCTATTGACCTCTGCCTCACAGACAGCGGAGACATGAATATCCCTGGCAGGGTAAGTGAATCTCTCCATGACCTCAACATCCTCACCACAAACATGTACAAACAGGATAGCAGCATCCAAGACGTCTTTGAAAGCCTGGATCTTAGTTTTGACCCAGGAAACCCATAATCAGAGTGGCTCCGACTCCTCGTTCAGCACCGCGAGGGCCCCCATCAGGATATCCAGAGTCTCTGCAAAGATGACTGAATCATCTGCGAAATCAAGGTCAGATATATTGATATCCCCAAAGGATGCACCGCAACTTTATCTCTCCGACAACTTCCTCAGAATCAGGTCAATCGAAGCGCTGAAAAGTGTGGGGACCATTACACACCCCAGACGAACTCCAGTCACAACTGGAAATAAGTTGGAGATGGAATCACCACATCTCACAGCACTCTCAGTACCAGAGCATAGTTCAGAAATCAGATTGATCAGTTTTGGTGGCACCCCACAAAGACCGAGAATCCTCCAAAGGGCATCCCAATTCACTGAATCGAATGCTTTGTGGCGATCAACATAGGCTGTGAGCAGCCCCTGCCGAAATTCTAGTCTGCGTTCAGTGTGGACCTGAAGAGCAAGGATATGGTCAATCATTGACCTCTTTGGTGTAAAGCACGACTGCTCTGGGCACTGGTGTTCAAGCAAATGGTGACGAACCCTATCAATAATTATCTGAGAAAAGACCTTGCCCGGCACTGAGAGCAGCGTCACCTCTCGGTAGCTGTGGCAGTCCTGGCGATCACCCTTCCCTTTCCAGAGAAGGACAACAAGGCCCCTCTTCCAGTCAGTTGGGATGATGCCTGTGTTCCAGACAGAGAACAGACCTGCATGCAATGATATGGGTACAGCATCTCCACCAGCCTTGACAAGTTCAGCATGGATGCAATAGATCCCAGGGGATTTACCCCCTTTCAACTAGGTCACCGCAGCCTGTGTTTCCACAAACGAAGGTGGTTCACAGTTGATTGGACGGTCAGCAATAGGGATAGTAACACCACTGATATCCAACTCAACAGCTGGTGGATCAGCCTGGAAGAGCCGCTCAAAGTAACCGACCCAGCGGGCCTTCACATCAGATTCCTCTGCCAAGAGCTCACCACCCTCCGCTCTCACTGCAGTACACCGAGGGACGGGCTTGGAGGAACACAATGCACCAATTCCTCTGTAAGCGGGACGAGAATCACTTGAACACAGGTGATGTTCTACCCTTTCACAGATTCCTCGCACATAGGCATCCTTATCCACCCTCAGAGCACATAGTTTTTTGCCGCAACTCCGTGAACAGCTCAGCTCTACCATTAAGCCTGGCCCTGCAACTCTGGTCATTGGTATCCAGTGTCCCTTGGGAAACAAAAATTCTTCTTCGCCTGATGGTGGGTTCCAAGACATCCACCGGTAGCATCGAGGATGGTAGTCTTGAAGGCACTCCACAATTCTTCAGCATTCTGCAAAACACCCAGACCCCCCAAATCCCCAGTCAGCCTGTTCACAAACTCCTAAGCTACCCTCTCATCCTTGAGCTTGCCAACATCTAGCCTTGGCTAGGATGGCACCATTCTCACGGATTTCAGCTACAACTTCAGAGTTGCCACCACAAGCCTGTGGTCGGTATTGAGGAACTGAGCACTCCGGTAGACCCTGCAGTTCTGATTGACCCCACCCCACCACCCCCCCCCCCCCCCCCCCCCCCCTCAGCAACCATCAAAGAGCACATGGTAAATCTCCTTTGTCACACCACCAGCACTGGAATATCAAATCCAGCAATGAGCCTGTGGGCGCTGAAACCATGAACCAGCCACCCTAACTAAGTCCATGACTTCTTGCAAAGTCAAGGAACTTATTGCTATTCTGGTTCACAGTTCCAGACCCATGGGGCCAACACATGTCTCATAACCATCCCTATCAGTGCCAGTCGATGCATTGAGATCTCCCAAGACAGGAAGGGTACCCGCTGGGGCACTGATCAACCACAGACTCGAGAGAAGCATAGAATGCGTCCTTCACGGTGAGATCACTCGCTTCAGTCGGAGCCTTTCCAGAACCAGGAAAATGACACCCAAGGAGTGACAAATCCTCAGTCTCATAATACGCTCATTGACCAGTGTCACCTCATTTATCATGGGAGTCAGCTTGTTGGACACAGCTACAGCAACTCCTTGGGCATTGTACCTATCAGAGTGAGCAGACCAATAGTATGTGTAACCACCTGCCATGATCTCACAACTATCCAATCTCCAAACCACAGAGAGTGCTGCAATACTGATGTCCAAACGCTGGAGCTCAGATGATAACAGAGACAGGTGATCATCCTCTCTTCGGGTTGGGACATTCCAGGCACCCACCCGAAGGGGCCGCCTCAGGTTAACCCAAGGAGACTGCCGTCTAGTGGACGACACCTCAGCACCACCCCGACACACACCATCGCAATCCGACCCAGGAAGATTACCCTGTGCTTTTCCTCCTATCATCAAAGAATGGGGGCCCGAAGGCTTTGCCCCAATCCCGTCATCCAGTGAGCTGCCCTGCAAAGGGCAGCTGCACAGGAGGTACTCTCACGGAGTGAGTTTTCAGTTTTATTTGCGTTTTTTTGTGTGTTTTGCAGAATGAAGTGTTTCGCAGTGGCCAGAGTGCAAATGCTGCCACCAACCTCCTAGAAAGAGGTACGCAACTGCAGGACATCCGCAGACAGTTGGGCACCAGATATGGATGGCCTTTGGCTCACAACGAGGTCCTCCATCCTTTGACAGGTTTTGTTTTGAATGCTGCCAGGTGTCCCTATCCATACACCCTCCTCACCAGGAAGCCTGGTGGGGGAGACGGTTTAGTCACCGACAACCCGACCATGAAATAGGTTAGTACAGGTTTACATGATACCTGCAGCAAGTCACATTCTGATCTAGCCTGACTTGACCTCGACCTCTACCCCCTCAACGATATATCTTTCTCTGCACCCAAAATGAAGATTATATTACTTCATGCTTTTTTTTCGTTTTTGCAAAGGGTCAGAATAAGCATACAATTATACAGGATTGATTTAACCTCTAAACATACAACGGAAACTGCGGCAAAATTAAGTGTAATGCTCAAGTAAAGGTTCACACTGATGAGTGCCTAATTGGACGCGTACAGAGCGAGTGAGTAGAAGAAACACAGAAGTAGCGCGAGAATGAAGAAATTTGAAATAATTGTAAGAAGGATAGTGAAAGACAGAAATGGAAACACACCAACCACACCAGATGTGCACATCATCAAGAGAGTAGTGAATTAGAAAGAGCTTGAGAGGATTGATTGATTGATTTGTGCTCTGCCTGAAGGTAGGTTCTTGTCTCCTTGGCAAGGGTGACAGTGTATGGCTCCTTACTCATCTTCAGCACAATTTTCCCAAATGCCTCCTTCCACTCCCCCAGTACTTCCTGCATCTCCCACCCACTCTCCACACAACAGCCAGATTGTCCGCAGACAGCATCCTCCCCATACTACGCCTCAAGCTCATCTTCATGCTTTCCAGCTCAATCTCCATGATAAACATGAGGGCTGAGAGCGTTTCCCTGCCTTGAACTGATGTTCACGGTGTACTCCTCAGACTTCCCAAGACCAACCAAAACTCTTACCTTCGTTCCCTTGTACATTCCTTCCACCAACCTAACTTCTACTTCGGGCACTCCCATCCATCTCAGTGTTACCAACACCATCTCTCTCGGGACAATGTCGTAGGCCTTCTCCAGGTCCACAAATCGCAATGCCATCTCACCTTGCACCTCCAACCTCTTCTCCACCAGCTGTCTCAGCGCTAACATTCCATTCGTTGTCCCCCTACCCTTTCTAAATACCTGCTGCTCTTCTCCGATCTCCATCTCCCATCCTTCTTTATCCTCCCATCCAGAATCCTCTCCAGCACCTTCATTACATGACTTGGAAGCATAATGCCCCTGTACTTCACTGGATCTTGAACATCTCCCTTCCCTTTCCATACCGACACAATTAACCCTGTCCTCCACTCCTCCGGAATTGAACCCTCTCATGCATACATTGAACAGCCTCTTTGTCCAACTGACTCTGATCTTTCCCGCTGCAATTATCATCTCTGTACACACCTCATCACTGCCGGGCGCTCTTCCCTTCTTCATCATTTTCAATGCCGTCTGTACTTCCTCCTCTGTGATCTCCACCAACTCAACTTTTCCCTTGACATAACACGGTCACACTTCATAAGTTGTTAGACATGATGAATGTGATTATAATTTGTTGCCGAGGCACATGGGTTTTGTTTACATAAGGATTAAAAAAAAAAAAACGTTTTCAGGATTTTATTGAGTTACGAGTAAGTTCTAGCCTCTGATATAATTTTAAAACAAACATCCTCACGCAGAGTATGACGTCATCTTGTGGGCTGGTACAATTGTGACGTCATTGTGATGTTAAAGGCAGTCATGGAGTGGGTCTACAAGGGGTATAACGAACAGAAATTAGAAATGATGGATAATCTATGGCGAACCAATTGTGATCTGTACTTTTTGGAACTTTCAAGACGTTTCTCCCGAGGTATGACAAAGCCAGAGAGACTATGTCTGGGAGACTTTAAGAAATAATTACTGGAGAGCAATCCAAGAGAAGGCGATGGTAGCAACTGTTACTGTGATGGGAGCAAGTTATCTGAATCTACCATACACATTGAGTTACTGATTACAGTAATGACTCAACTCAAGGACAGCACTTTATAAGGAGGGTTTATGCTTGTACAAGTAAACATATAGACATAGTATAGGGGAAACCATTGGCCCTTCATAGCTGTTCTCGATTGATGATACTCCATTTAACTAATCTCACGATGTCGGCCTCCCATATTCCATGCACAAACCCCATTCTTATCATTAACTGAACCAAAACTAACACACATCCTTAAGAAAAACGTTTTTTTTTTAACATTTCCCATTTTTAATCTCAAGGTGGGGAAATCAGCCAGGAGACCGGCTCACAATGACCTACTCTTTTTGAGAGATACTGTGGCATCTTTGACGTCCCCAACCTAGATGCGAAACGGACAGGCATCTTTATGACCCCATTTGAAGGACAACATGCTCCGAGATGCAGCACCACATTTGTGAGTTGGTTAAAAATGGTTGGCAGAATGTGTTTCATTATTACTCGGAATATATTGATTTCGAGATCGACTGAAGCTTGGAATACACAACAGGAAGGGAGAGGCCTTAGCATCACCTATACTTAGTAAAGTAATTGCCATAATAGCATGTGGGGGTATAGCTCAGTGGTAGAGCATTTGACTGCAGATCAAGAGGTCCCTGGTTCAAATCCGGGTGCCCCCTCAATTTTTTTTACCCCCCCTTCATTCACCGAAGTTAGTTTTCTATTTCGTAATTTACTTTGTTGGTATCACATCTATTTCACATCACAGACATCATGAGATCAGTTTTTTTTAACAGTTTGTATGTAACTTTCTTTGTCTCCATATATACACGAGTTAATATGTTGTCTTTGTGTACACCTTTGGAAATACAGCTTCAAAAGCAAACTT
>CM068953.1:48016815-48061121 GCA_035128595.1 Eptatretus atami
CCATCTAGGATCTTCCGGCTTCCAGGGCCCTAAGCGGGCCCCGGACCCCGGCCATACAGCTGCGCTCGCTTTGCTCGCGGTGATGGTAACCTGATACTTTTTAATGGTAGCCTCCTACTCCAAGAAATAAGGAAACCCCTGACAATGTTCTCTTTTCGAGAGATACCGTCATATCTTTCAATGTCCTCCAGCTAAAATACAGATGGAATAGCTGGCTTTACATTCCATCCAAAAGACGGCCTACTTTGGGATGCAGCGGCCCCCCTCCCAGGACCAGGAGGAGACAGCTCAGAAGCAAGTACTCCACCAACTGAGCCAATTCCTACCACGACTTTGCCTACAAAGCCCCACATTCAATGGATCTCAGGAGTCAATTTATTTTGAGTTTGTTCTTCATAAATAGAAATAAAATTCTTTCTTACAATGCAGTTGTTTTTTTGATGTAATACTTAAGTTGCATATCCCATTTAATCCCATGTGCCATGTGCTCCCTGTGCCATGACATCCTTCATCCTTCAGACAGGCAGGCTGCAGCCTCTTCCCTTTCTTCAGGCCTTGAAAAAAATCACAAGCTGGTCAAACACTTGAAATATGTCTTTCAATCTTGACAAGTCTCACACTCTCACAATCTCTCTCTAAAAGGACCATCTGGCAAATCCTCCAATCTACTTTCTTTACATTCCTCTTGAGGAAGTTGTCATTCAAACTCCTAGGGTCTCACTATCAGCCATGATCTTTCTTGACCAAACCACATTTCAAAGTTGGCTTCCAAAGTCAGCTGCTGAAAAGGCATCCTCCATCGTACAGAGTCCTTCCTTGGCAAACCTAAACTCTTATCCACCTTCAAGGCCTTTATCTACAGCTTGATGGAGTATTGCCATCCCCTCTGTGTGGGTTCCCCTGCCTCACATCTTGCTCAGCTCGATGCCGTGGAAACCGAGGCCTTCAAGATCATTGGAATCTCCTATGATGAAGCTGAGTCAAAGGGTCTATCACTTTGCCGTCACAGACAGGTCATTGGTCTCTCTGTCTTCTACCGCCTCCTTTCTGGTCTTGCACCCTCAGCTGTCTCCATTCGTCCCCGCCCCCGCCAGGTTTCTGCAGGGCTCACACGGTGCATCATCAACCCCTTCTGGTGAAAACTACCTAAATCCAGGATCACTGCTCACCCACAATCATTCATTCCACTTTTTTTCTCACCTGTGGAATAAACTTCCACATCCTCTTCCATCTCATTCTTCCCTCCAGGTCTTCAAGGCAGCTGTTCACCACCATCTCAGATCCTCCTCAATCCAAAAACTAAGATCTTTCCTACACTTGTTCACCCTCACCCCACTCCAATCCCTCCTCCGTCCTTTGTTTGTGCATGGCTGGTGGGAGATGGTTATGGAATTTTGTTATGCGTGTGGCGCTGGTGAAAGATCATGGTTATTTGTGCACAAGAAAACCACGAATACACGAAGCACAGGCCACGAATGTAGAAGCAGGTCACATTTTATCAACCGCGGGTATGCTGGGTCCATGAATGTCGAATCCGCGAATGTCAGGGCTCCATGGTATACTTATAATGGAACAGTGGGGACACAGTTTGAACACATTAAGCAAGTGAATGAACGAAAAAGAAGAGGAAAGAGAGGATGAAAGAAACACAGTAACCTGGGTTAATATGGGTCGATAGTACTGTAGCATCAGAGGTCCGCTAATGCAAACCGTCTGATTCAGAGGTGAATGGCCAAACGATCTTGTGAGTTGCTGCGAGCAGACAGCACTTGTATATCCTCTCCATCCCCTAATAGCAAGGAGTCTGTTGCAATCTAATATCTCCCCAAGGCTGTTCAATATGGCCGAACCAGGTGATCTTTCCCAAACTTGCGGAACAGCCGCACAATGTAAAATTTGACTTCAAGTCCTCAACTCTCCCCTTCCACAACACTCCACCCCCCTCGCAAACTCCGACATCACAGAAATCGCGATCGAAACAGCTCCTCCAGGTCGTCTGTCCAACTCACAATCCCGCGAGATATGCGGAAACCCCGTGGAATTGCAACTCTACAGTGATCATGAGCAGCCCAATTGTGATAATAAACGACCTGAAACCAATAATCTTCTTCCCGATGCATTTTTTTTCTATAATATTTCCACTTATTGCGGTGGCATGATTTCATGCTTTCAACTGGCTACGAACAACGTAGCATCGCCACTGCTACTGAGGATGCAGATGTACACATCGTTAAAACTAAATAATGACATTTTCTTTCACAATCTTGCGAGATTCCCAGAAGTCCGCAATATTTGAGTCGTTTAAGAGAAAAGAGGTGGAAATAATAGCAAGGACCCACGTAACCTCTGCGGTAAAAGCCTTGCTTGATTGAATGTCACAGTTATTTGGACGGTGTATAGACAACAGACTGCTGCCTCTATTGCTGCGGCTTATAGTACTGTGATCTTCACATGGCTCGTGACACCTATCAGCTCCAAGCTTTCAATATTTGATGATCTTTTTAATCGTCGCTTTAGTCGTTTTACACTGAAAGGAACACTTGTAGGGAGTGCATGGTGATTGTGAATATGACAGCTCCAATGCAATATATGCCTGGTGTTGGCTTAATGGTTGGGGTGGTGGACTCGGGATCCCAGGATCCTGAGTTCAAATCCCACTCGGATGTTGAATTAACACCAGGTGGGGTTGACTCTGCCTGTCATCCTTCCGATGTCGGCAAAATGAGTGCCAGTTTGCTGGTATCCTGTGTCGGAGTGGCGACCCGTCCAGGATTGTGCCCAATAGCCAAGGAGACTGCTAACGCAGCACCAACGCTCTGTACAGAGTATGGTCCCCATGGATGGATGGATCCAACATGATGGCTGTATGATTTTTTCAGGTTGAAATTGTGTTTGAAGTCAGGCAAACTGTCCAAGCAATGGGGGGAACGGAATGTTACACACAGATAGACGGATGAACAAGTGTATTACTATTATATTGATGGTTTATTAAAAACAAATGATACGAGGAGTCGAGACTATAAAACTCGGGACAGATCTGGTGTACAAGATAATGAATAAGTGGAGGGAAAGTCACAAACTTACGATACAATAAAACTAAAACACCGCTAATGAAGCCAGCACACTGATTTACACAACAAAGGGGACAGGTGAGGACTTGAGCAAATGAACAGGAAACAAAACTCTTTGTCACAACAAATCCTGGTGGTTGGGTGTCTTCACGCTGCACTGATACAGCAGGGTCGGATGAATCGACATGAAGCGAAAAATGCCAAGCCGACCGTAGCATCCTCGGGCTGATAAGGAGAGTCCTGGGCAGAGGGACCACAGCTGAGGGAGTTAGCAGGCCAAGAGCATTCCGTGCATGCACACCGGTGGCTTTTGTCAACAAAGGACCATCCTCTAGCACGCAGCTGATCCTGGGATAGGCTGTCCTGCCACCTGGGGGTGGTGCTTCCACCTGGGGTGGTCAGGGCTTTTCCATAGCGTTACTGCAGTGCACTATACCACCAGGTAAGTGGTCCTCTGCAAAGTGGTCAGTGTGAGATTCCCCAAGTCGTGCCAGTAGTGCTTTCATGTGTTCGTGTTCACTCACCTCAAGCTCCTTCACCTGGCCTCACCTGTAGTTTTGCATAACAACATGCTTACCCTATACTATTCTATTATGAATGCCCACTGCCTCCCCAGTGCACATATTATGTACAACTTAGCCCTGAAGTGTCCCTCATACAGGACAAATCGTACCAACTCGAGCACGTGGACCATGCTATCTGAATACATTTGAGTTATAGTCCCCCCCCCCACTCAATTCCATTCCACATAAAAGTATTGTAGGTAGGGAGGAGGGATAACATAGGATGGTGGTGGACTGCTTACTTGAAGCACTGGAGGGAAGTGTGAGATTGTACCTCCTTCAGAAGGTATTTCCAGAAACAGGAGAAACGAGAAGGGCACTCGGTGGAGCGCATACCTCCGCCACGTAATGCCTGATCCACGAGAACATATCGGGCCCAATACATTTTTGAAATATCATGCTATACAGTACGACATGGTTTTGGCCCGATCTCTCAATGGCGAAGAATCCCTTAAAAAATTAAATAACTCTCGTATCCAGATCCGGATTCAGATCTTCACCAAAATCGAATCAATTTGTCCTTGCAATACATCCAACCTGTCCACCAAGTTTTCGTCCGAATCCATCCACAACTTTTTGAGATATCATACTGCATATCGGTTTCGCCTTATCTCTCAATGGTGAAGAATCACATCAAAAATTCTAGTAGTCGGATCCGGATCCAGGAATTCACCAAAATCGAATCAGTTCGTCCTTGTCACACACCGAACCTGTCCACAAAATTTCATCCAGATCCGTCCACAACTTTTTGAGATATCCTGTACACAGACAAACAGACAGAAAGGGGGTGAAAACATAACCTCCTTCACCTTCGGTGGCGGAGGTGAAGAGGAACAAAAGAGTTGAGGCATGCAATAAATCTAATGCGTGAGTTGAACAAGGTGGAGGTTCCTGAAAGAAAACTTGCATCCTGAAGGAGCTTTGGATGATCACAGGGCTGAGAGTGTAGAGGGAGCAAGAGCGGTGGAAAGGTGGTAAAAAGCAGAGGCGACCAACTTCCCTGCAACTTGAGAGCAATGGACCTCGGCCTCATCGTGGGAGAGTCTAATAATGCCGAGAGCTTTAGATTCTACAGAATCCAGGAAAAATAGATGTGATGCTGAGGGGTGAGGGGTGGGGGTTCAGCTTCAGCCCATTGGGGAGAGCAGTACTCCATTGAACTTTGGATAAAGGCCGTGTAGGTTGCTGTGAAAATAAATTGGTTCAGAACCTTATTTTTTTTTCATTTTTAGGGTTTTTATTGTTTCTACAGTACACATTAGCAAACTAAGGAAATGATGAGACAATAAAGAACCCACCACAGAATAAATTGTAAGATAATCAATCGAACATGCTTAACATTCCTCTGTCCCAAGCTCCTTTGTGGGGTCTCAAGACACCCGCGACAAGTAAAATGTGTGTTCAGAACTACAAACTTACACTGGACAGGTCGGCTGTCCATCGCAGGGTTCATCAAAGCAGGCCTTAACCTATGCAGGAACTCGGAATGTAGCCAGGGCACCCACACACAGTGTCCTGCCTTTTCAAAAGGTACCGTGAGGTCTTTATAAAACGTTCAAAGCATCAGCTAGCAGACAGGACAGTTGCAGAGACATCCCTTTCAAAATGACAACATACTCCTTTGCCAAGTTGGGAAGCTCCTGGGTGACATTTTGTAGTCAAAAACTATCCACATTGGGAGTCACACTGAAAACTAGAAAACTGTGTGACAAGTATGACACCTCCTGAGCTCTCGCACTAGCCTGGACCAATGAATGCTATACCTGCTGGAAGGTACAGTGTTGTAAGTGGGAAGGTTCTGACAATAGTATCATTGTGGTTTGCCATTGTCATATATAGTAGGTGGTTTGCCATTGTCATATATACTGGGTGGTTTGCCATTGCATTCCCAGCGTTGTTTATCTGTGCACTATCCTATTAAATGCTGAGTGTCAAGCAAGGAAGAAGGACGTGCATGTGAGTATATTCTTTAAAAAAAAAAAAGACTTTGGTTGCAAAACATTACTAATTGGAGATATTTGAAGAGATATATGCAAAGACAAATTAAGACACAAAACGAGAGTAAAAGATCAACAACCCATCCAACTGAACCATCTTGCAGGCCAGGGCCTCGCCCATCAACGCGGCAGAAACCAGAAATCGATGCCCCTTAATATTTCATTAGCCTTCCTTCCACGACCCCTAATCAATGGAGGTCAAGAGTAACTGCTGATCTGGGCAGTGTGGGTGACAACGGCAGTCGGCGGAGGGGGTTCGATTGACTTGGACTCGCCATGTGCCGGAGACCCCGAGGCCTGGCTTTAAGTGGGATACGATGGAGGCTTTCGATTGAATGGACATTGGTGGGCTAATTGGCATGGCCGTGGTTGCATAGGGCAAGAACGCAACCGTTTATAACCCCATGGGCTTTTGGGATTGGTTTTTAGTGCTTGGTGTGGAGGAAGGCACTGTCAACATATATGTCTAAGTCCATCAACATGTATGTCTATCTCCATCATGTCCACTCCATTACCCTGTATGTCTGACTCAATTACCATGCATGTCTAACTGCATTCACATGTATGTATATTACATCCACAATGTACAACCAATCACATCACCATGTATGTCCAACCGCATCACTAATTATGCCAAAACTTACTAAAAATAAATGTTTTTCATATCATTACCAAAGTTCTTAAAGACAAACAAAAATGTAATGTATAATTAACATCCGTTAACAAAAGTGATGTTGTTTGTTATGTCATTGTCTCATTGTTCTGTTGACAAATGATATTAGTTGTTCGGGATTTATGTTAAGAGTCCTCAAAGCATGAATTCCAGATGAGGCCGACACTGCATAATATCGACATGAGGCCGACACACGACACAGCAATTCAACTTAAAAGAAAAACAAATAAAAATCTCAGAAACTGAGCTACACTAGTCATGAATCCTGAAGGGGGTCACAGAGAACAGGAAAGTCCAAATGACCATCTCAGTTATTGAGTGTTATTTCCAGCAGTCCTATAAGTGGTCCCCTGCAGCGGTTTTTATTTCTACCATTCAGCGTATTATAAAATCACTTATTCTTCTTCTTATATATGGCAGCTTGGCTGCTGGGTAGCTATCATTTTGTTGGGGCACAACTATGCCACTGATGCTGTGCCCCTATGCCAGTACAATGGTACTCATTTCACTGACCTCAGAAGGATGACAGGCTGAGTCAACCCCACCTGGTGTTAATTCAGTGGCATAAAGGGCTCAAACTCAAGACCATAAGATCCCAAGACAGCCACTCTAACCACAAAGCCAACACCAGGCTTACATAAAACCACCAATTCACATTACAACACCACAAACCTGATACCAACAACAATTTAATGCTTGGAACAATACATTTGATTAATTATGATTAACGTTTTTCACTGAAGAAGGAATTTTTTATTAGACGTCATTAGGTAACATGCTATTTCAGTGATTTTCTGGTATTTTCCATGGAAGGAGCTGTGTCTTACCTTTGTGGGTCCCATGATTAGTTGTGAAAAATCACGTGATGTTTTACAGCCCATCGTAAACCCACAAAGGCAAGACACTCTTCCCACCCCCCCCTTTCCTCAAAAAATACTGGGAAATTCACTGAAACTGCATTTTCTGCATAATTGTGCTGTTGTATTTTAATTGCCAGTTAATTGAAAGAATATAGATGAGATCTAGTAATTCTGAATTTATGATATTCAAATTTCGTTTCCCTTTTAGGAACCTGCCCCTGGCCTTTTACAAGTGCAGTAAGGGTTTCATTTGTGGACCAAGAACAAACATCCTGCTTTAGGGTGAACAAGTCGGACAGTAAACGTAGGCCTGAAAAGTATAACAGAAGCTGGCTCCTCAAACACATATCCAATAGGTTATTCATAACTCATTTAATGCTAACCACATCTCAATGTCCACAACTTAAGGGATTAAGAATCATTCTTTAAAGGTGGGTTGTCTTTCAGCCTTCCAACATCCTTTCATAAGTAGCTCTCACACACTACTTCCCTCAGGAGATCTAGCATGACAATGGGAAGGAAGTGTGTGAAGACCACCATGAAATGGAATGTACCGCTCTAGCATACGAAACACTTCCCATTTACAATAACTGTTCCAGGTCAACTCCACCTTTTATAAATGGAGCACATTCATTATGTTTTGTATACAAAGTCAAGGCTCGTGGAAGAGCTAGAGCGTAGAGTGGATGAGGCCATAACAGAACAAAAGGAACAGAAGAAAGAGAGGGGGAAAACACACTGGCAGCAGGGTTGAGGGACAAAATCGAGGGAGACTTAGACAAATAAGGGATGTGGGGAAGAATGAGGGGTAGGGGAGGACACAAGGGGGTGGACAAGATGGATACAGAAGTAAACTCTCAGGAAGGAAACACTGGAAATTTGGAAGGGGTGGCCTTGGGGAGGGTCAATGTGGGTAAAAAAGATAATGGTTTTGGATGGGGGATGGTCTGAGATGGTGGTGAACAGCTGTTTTGAAGACCTGGAGGGAAGAATGTGAATATGGAAGTTGGTTTCATAGGTGGGGAAAAAAAGAGGAACGAATGAGTGGAGGTGAGCAGTGATTCTGGATTTTGTGCATTTCACCAGACGAGGGTTGGCGGTGGACCATGTGTGCCCTGCAGAAACCTGGTGGGAGGACAAAGCACGGAAAGAGCAGTGGGTACAAGACCAGAAAGGAGGCGGTGGAATAAAGAGAGACCACCGACCTGTCGGCGATGGCGAAGTGATAGGCCCATCGACTCAGCTTTATCACAGGAGATTCCACTGATCTTGAAGGCCTTGGTTTCCATGGCATCAATTCATATTCATTTATCCTCTGATTTTGGATGTTCAATATGTTATTCCAGATAGTCCATCTAAAATTAAGGGCGATGCAGCTATCTCGTGTTAATAACATCTAAAGATGGAGTGTGTGGTTCTCCGCTCCCTTCAATTTCAAAATATGCTATCACTTTAAACATCCTCTTCCTCCTCAAGACTGATGTTCCTCCCTCCTTATCTCTGGAATTAATTTTTCTCATACTTGATCTCAGGCTCATGGAGTTGCTTATACGCACAATACGTGCAAGACAAGCACATTGACAGACACCGCTGTACTCTTGCATGGATTCCAAGGACATTGGCAGACAACAGTTATCAACAGTGCGAGTTGTGTGGAATTTGAGCTTGGGGTTTCGGCATCATGAGGGAAGTACTTAAACGAGTGATGCCAAATAGACGAACATTCACTTCATAGAGACTTTCACATTTATACACGTTGACTGAAATTACGCATCGTTTAACAGGTTTGCTCTTTGCATTTTCCTCACGTGTGTGAACATGAAAAGAACATCTCCCCACTCTAACCTCTGACCCCAGTTCACCTCTTGAAATCCTGAAATGCATCTCCCTTGGCTCGTCTTGCGCGACACAAAGGAGAAGTGCAACGCGTCGCAGGAAAAGTAATGCAGGGGTGGGTGCAGGGGATAATTGGGGGAGATAAAATGAAAAAGATGAAGGATGTGATTTCATAACAGCAGATAAAACAAGGAAGAAGAAAAAAATAACCGGATTACTTTGACCCCTGCGACCCAGTCCTGGTAGCGGATCGATGGCGCGGTACAAAAAGCCCGTTCGCTTCTCTCCTGTTTCTGAGCTTGAACAATTTCATTTGTTGTCAGAGACATTGAGAGACAACATATGTATCATGGGCTGAGTGAACGACCCCATTTCATCAATGTGAGCCGCCAAGTAGTTGAGAGGACAATGCAGGACATCATGTGCGTCTTCTTTTGAAAGCCCACTTTGTGCCTACATTCTTTCTCGCCATCTTAACATACTGTACTTCAAAATACAAATTAAAAAAAATTTAATCTTTAAAGCACAATTTTGTATTCACGCATGTAGATTACATTTATAATGCAACTGGAATAGCCCAGCTCCAAGTTCAAATGCCGCTGCTCAAGAATACGGCTACTGGAAGGGACCATATTTTTTGGATGAAAGAATTTGTTTGCACACAGCCGTGTATTTGTCTACGACATTTTGTCATTCCTCGCTAAACATGGTAACACGACGAAAGGCCATTCTTATGAAATCATTGACGTTCAAAGTCCTGTGACTAATGACCTGAACATGGTTCCAAATAAATTCTTCCATCACTGTTTTCGGTATCTCGAGGAATGCTTTGCTTACTACATTTCAACAAGGTTCATACTTTGAAGAGGAAGGAGTCAGCCCATCCTCCAATAAGCAATGTTTTCCTGAACTTTATTGTCTCCCATATTCTGAACGCTGATTGGTTGTTCAATCCATATTGGTTAAAGACTTCTTTTGTTCGACGCTGGTCATTGGTGGTCATTAGGATCCTTGGGTCCTGAGTTTGAGCCCTGTTGGCTGCTGAATTAACACCAGTTTGGGTCGACTCAGTCTGTCATCCTTCAGAGGTCGGTGAAATGAGTACCAGTGTACTGGTAGAGGGGCACAGCCTCAGTGGCACAGCTGCACTCCAAGAAATGATAGCTACCTGGCAGTCAAGCTGCCATACGCAACAACAGAACAGAGATCGGTGAGCGCTTGATTTTCAAAACTGCTCACTCACACCAACCCACACTTGGCAAGCATGTTGAGTATGCCAAACACCCTTTGGCATTATGTGAAGGAGGTCTTTGACCTCTTGAGGGCTGAATTAGGCTGGTTTGAGGGTTTTCTTCCTTAAAAAAAATTCAGATTGATAAATGTATCACCTGGCTGCTGGTGTCCACAGGACGGAGCTGTGATTTCTCTTTCTCATGCACAAGGTATGTCCACAATCTTTCGGCTCTTTTAGGCCATCCCTGCTCCAGAAACAGACATTCACTTTAGCCACCTGACTCATAGCTCTACCGAGACGAGGAAATGTAATCCTTTTCCCCAAAGGACTTACTGTCTCTCATCGATAGTTTCAAACTCTTCGATCCAGACCTCCTTCAAGAAGGCTTCCCACCAGTCTCCCATTTATGATTGCATGTAGAGTGGAGTAGTCTTAGTAGCAGCCACAGTGATATGGAGCTGCAGTAAATTAGCACTTCCCAGCTGTCCTGTTAGATTTGGGCATAGTTGGAGCTTTGGAGTCACTTATGCTGCTCATTATGCCTGGTGTTGGCATAATGGTTCGGATGGTGGGCTTAGGATTCTAGGGTTCTCAGTTAAAATCCCGCGTTACCGTTGAATTAATAGCAGGTGGGGTTGACTCAGCCTGTCATCCTTCCGAGGTCGGCGAAATGAGTACCAGCTTGCTGGGATGATTGAGCCATTCGAGTATCCTTCGTCGGAGTGGCGACCTGTCCAGGATTGTGCCCAATAGCCCAGGAGACTGCTTAGGCAGCACCAATTCTCTGTACAGAGTATGGTCCCGATGAGGGATGGATGGATGCTGCTCCTTGCTGTTTCTGAGTTTGTTCTGCAGTGTGTTGCATGCAATATGTCCTTGCAACAGTAAGATTTGTGAGCTTGTGAATCACTGTGGTGTTGCTTCTGCTACTCCCTCTCTGCACTGAAAGACCTTAGGCCCCTCATCGGGAGTTTGCAAACTTATATGGTTCTCTCACATGGTGAACCATGCCCAGTGGGATCTCCTGTGACTCTGAGTGCAGTGAAATCAGGATATCATATTTTGCCCCCTATCCTTTAAAAAATGTATACAAAGATGAGGCTCATGGAGTAGCTGGAACATCGTTTTGAATTGTGTATTTTGACACGTTTTATTCCGTTGTGGTTTTTCTCAAGTGTCTTTCTTGCCCTGTGCCACCACTGTGGCCCTCTTTCATTATTTTCATTTCAATTAATCTACCTTTGTTGATACTCAGAGTTAGGAATGTCATATGTTTTGTTTTGGAGGTTTGAGAATGAGAAATCTGTTTTGGAGCTTACCAAGTGGTTTTATTGTGTCAACTTGTGCACAATTCCAGTGCAACCATGCTTCAGGAACACACACCAGTAACACACCTTTTGCATCCCAGACAATGCTCCTCGGGATCTTCCCAATTCACGCTCACACCTTCACCATCCTTGCAGTTAAGGAATCAGTGTGTTTCCACTGAAGAGGTATATTTTACTCTCGATAAAAGTGGGGATCGGTGAAATCTCTGAATTTTCAAACATGCAAAGAAACTGTGAGGCCAATCTCAGAAACACTCCAACATAGACATATCGCTGTTTCCTTATGTGACAGGCAGATGTGGTGGGCTGCCTGCTCTAGGGAAGCTGGGAAGAGCTAATTTATCACAGCTGCATAATCACCATGGTTGGTAGTAAGACCACTCCACATGCAATAATGAATGAGACAATGGTGGGCAGCCTTCGTGCAGATGACCAGCACACGTCTCTTGGCTATCAACCTGCTCACAGATTTGATGAGGACAGATAATCTGGTGCTGTATACATGTGCGTACACTCCACTTATGTGTCTCAGTGTCAACACCTGTGTGGGCTCAGATGATGGGTGCAGTGCCCCTTATTATGCGATGGAGGGCCACGTCGGGGGCCATTGATACAGGACCGTTGTTGCTCAGTGCTCTCCTATACTCCTGACAATTCCCTCACTTAAATGCTCTAAGTTGGAGCCTATATGTGAATAATATTCTCACAGTGTTTTCCACATGATGTCCATGGTGTTGCCAGACCTGTGAAGCAGGGTTTCTCTCCAACATTCGCTTGTCTTACCAGTCCTTTCACTTATATTTCCTGTGTTTCGCTCTGCACATGGATGTTCATTTTAACCCCTCTTCCCTTCAATACCTACTTTGTATATCAAGCCATGTTTTGTTTTTTTTTTACCAACAAGCTGACCATCAGACCTCCTGCAAGTTGTTCTTCTTCTCAAGCCTCTGGTATATCTTCCCATGGTTCTCCCACTCCTGCTGTTGCACAAAACTCCCAGATCCTTCAAGTCCTGAATTAGCCACACTGACATGTCTGATTGGCTTGCTGGAATTGCATAATCTTATCACCATGGTTTCATTATGACTGTCTTTTTTGAAACCAATTCACCAATTATAATAGCACAGTGCGATACCCCCATTGGATTTGCACAGGGGTACTCCTATCCTCATTTAAGAACCCACCTGACCGCATCATATGCACACAATTACTGTTTGCAATGATTTTTGTACATGAAGTAGAGGCTCGTGGAAGAGTTAGAACACAGAATGGACCAAAACGTAACAGAAGAAGAAGAAGAAGAACATAGTGGAAGGGAAGGGGAACGACGACACACCAACAGCAGGGTAGAGGGACAATTAGAGTAAGAATGGGCACAGGGAAGAATGAGATCAAAGGAAGTGGGAGGAGGACAGTGGTAAACAAGCTGGATACAAGCTCAAACATAGCAGGAAGAGTAATGGAAAAACTGCAGGGGATGAAACAGACATGAAACAAAAAATGAAAAGGAGGGTGAGGGAGCGGAAGTGGTGGGGGGTGGGGGTGGGCACAATAATCTTGAAAGGAAGTAGTGGGCCTGGGGAGGTTTAATGAGGGCAGATAAGATTATGAATATGGATGGGGGATGACATGTGCTACCTTCAAGAGGGTGGTGGTAAACAGCCATCTTGAATCCCTGGACAGAAGAATGGGATTGAACGGAGTGAGGAAGTTCATTCCGCACATGATGAAAAGAGGAACTAATGAGTGGAGGGGTGGAGAAAGCTTTGATTTTGGAAGTTTCACCAGAAGTGGGTTAGTGGCAGGCCACATTCACTCTGCAGAAACCAGAGGGAGGGGGAGAGGGGCAGAGGAAGAAAGCACAGGAAATACAGGTGGTGCATGACAGAAAAGGTGTGGTAGAAGACAGAGGTCACTGACCTGTCTGCGATGTGGGTTAACAGACCCTGATAATGAGCTTCATCATGGGACATTCCAATGATTTTGAGAGCCTTGGTTTCCATGGCATCAAGAAGTGCAAGTTATGAGGCAGAGGTAACAGCCCAAAGGGAAGAGCACTCATCCATCAAACTGTGGATTTAAGCCTTGTAGGTAGATAAGAGTGCAGATGTGCCAAGGAAAATTTTTGCATGAACGAGGATGCCTCCAAAGCGGCAGGCTTTGGAGGCCAACTTAGATATGTGGTTTGCTCAGGAAAGATCATGGCTGATGGTGAGGCCCAAAAATTTGAACTATTTTGGGCCTCACCGACAGCCATGATCACACATAATGAACTTGACTTTTAAGTATCTCATGTACCCCCATTTTACCCCTATTTCTTTTTTTTATCTCTCCCATGAGCCTAGATTTCTGCTTCAAAAATGAAACTTCCATTCTGGTAGCTTTGTTGTTGAGGACTGAACAATCTTGGCAGACATTGTGCAGACACATTGTTGAGGCAAAGATTTTGATGGAGAATGGTTTCAACAAATCAATCTTGTCAATGTAATCAGACCATGAACGAAGATATCTGAAACTGGTAAGTCAAGAGCGATCTGGTTGTTTTCAGATCTATCACTGGTCCTTGTTACTTCATCACAAAGGTTTTCATATGATGATAAGCTGAGCTGGCACATCCGTTCACCTTTCTTTTACCCTGAAGATTGCTGAACACCACAATGGCGAGTCATTACGACCCGACCAGCTAAGGTAAATGGTTGTGCTTTTGACTATTACTAACAGCTACTCCAACTTTTTGTGGTGACAGACGGTCAGAGCTTGGTTTTCAAACCCGGGGCGCGACCCCAAGTGGGTCGCCGAGCAAATTCGTGGTCGCGGGCGTCCGCTTGCAACAAAAAAAATTGCTATTTCGATCGGTGTTTGCTTTTACGGGATGTAATATAAACGTTCGTTCAAAGTATGGAACCGGCGCAACATGACGCTTGAATGAGATCCAGCCGATGAGTGGGCTCGCTGAAGGGCGGTTCATTTTGGCGGAGAAATAGTGGTTTGTTCCACGGCCTCTCAGACTCTGACTCTATCATTAACGTCTATTCATGTCTCCACGTACGACTTGAGACCTTATTTGTGATGCAGCACCGCACCAGCAAAACTCGAGAACGTTCTTACCAGGATAAATTTCTGGACCTTGGATTTTACGACGTGTGGATAAAAGGGGGCACAGAGGCCTCGGTGTGTGATTTGTTTTGAAGCTTTCTACGGAGTCTATGAAACAAAATAAGTTGCAGAGGCATTTGACTACAAAACATGCGCCTTGTCAGGGTAAGGAGAGAAGCGTTCTTTGAGAGGAAACTTCTTCACTCAAGAATACACGTCTTTACAGAGAGGGTACATGCCATCAGACCAATTTCGGCATTAAAGCCTCGTATCAAGTGTCGCTCCATGTTGCCAAGACTAAAAAGCCTCACTCCATTGCGGAAGAACTCGTGCTGCCATGTGCAAATGACATGATCTCTGATGGTTGGGAAACGGTGAAGAAACTGGCAGTATACACCTCTCTGACAACACCATCCAACGCAGAATTGAAGATATGAGTCTGGACGTAACGGCTCAGGTTGTACAGAAGATCAAGGAATCGCCGTGGCACCCATACAGTTGGACGAGTCCACTGATATCGCAGCGTATGCGCAACTCATCGTCTGGGTCTGCTTCATCAAGGCTGATAACTTTGTCGATAGCCTCTGCTCATCAAACCATTGGAGCCACCACCAAAGGCGAAGACATTTTTTGGAAAGTAGAGCAGTTTTATCGTGACCATGATCTGGACTTCGGAAAGTTGCTCGGTTCTACAACAGACGCGCGCCAGCAATGTTAGAATGCGTTCTGGATTCAAGGCTAAATTGCTTGAGGTGGCTCCTCAGACCTCCATGGTACACTGCATGATTCACCGAGAAGCGCTCGCCTCTCGTACTTTGCCAGAAACCTTGCAGAGCGTGCTCTCAAAGTCGTAAAAATGGTGAATCACATCAAATCGAGCGCCTCAACACTAGGTTATTCAGGCTATTCTGCCAGGAGATGGACGCCGACCATAAGAATTTACTATTCTACACTCGTCAGATGGTTATCTCGAGGAAACCTTCTTCTGCGCGTTTACGGCTCAAAGATGAACTGAAGGAGTCCTACGCACACAAGGGAAAACGGCATGGGTAGCGTTGCTCGAGTCGGACTCTTGGCTGTCAGAACTGTGCTATCTCGTTGACATCTTTGAACGTCTCAATGTCCTCAACCGCTCCATCCAAGGCAAAGACGCCAACCTCATGATTTTTCACGACAAAAGAGCGGATTTCTGGCGACTCTAAAATTACTGGCAGACAAAGAGCTGTTAAGCGCTTCAGCCTTTTTCCCCGTCTGGTGGAGCATCTAACGACCTGCCAGTACGATGATACTGAACTCGACAGTCTTCTGGGAGATAGCACGTCACCTTCGGTCGCTCATTAAACAGTTCGAGCACTATTTCCCTGAGCTGGATGTGCAGTCCTTTTCTGTGGTTCGGACCCTTTCACGGCTCCACTGACTCGATTGCTGATGAAGATGATACAGCACAGGAAGAGCTTGTACAGCTCCAGCAGGATTTAGGAGTGCAAGCTCTTGCGCGGACGAATTCGTTGTCAACATTCTGGTGCAAAATGCTTGCCATCGTACCCGACCCTGTCACGGCGCGCCATTAAGGTTCTCATGCCATATCCTTCATCATACTTTGTGGAGCAGTTGTTCTCCACCATGGTGTGATTAAAACAAAGTACAGAAATCGCCTAGAAATGGAGCATGATGTGATCCTGGCATTGTCATCTACTTCTCCACGAATAGAGAAGTTGGTTTCTGAAAAACAGCTCATCCTTCTCACTGATATATCTAAATGTCATTCGGACTAAACTTCTGAAACATTCAACTGTACTATTTGGATACTGTCGGCTATTCTCCGTTTACTCGTCTATGAAAAACATGACGATGGTGAATAAAGTAAACAGTAAATGTTCTTGTGTCACATGAAATCTTATCTTATATATTAGTAATTGGGTTTTGAATCTTTGGTCGCGGCGAATTTAGAAGTTCTGAATGTCGCCACTAAAAAAAGTTTGAAAACCACTGGTCTAGAGGTACGCACACTCACCTATAAGCTGTCTCGCCTGGTTTCAAATCCCGACACAGCTATAAACTGTCATCCTGGTGTTTCACAGGTCATGATTCATCAGTGTTTGTGCTGTCCTTTGGATGGACGTTAAACTGGACGTCCTGTCTGACATATTAGTTGGTGATGTTAAAGATCCCATGGTGTCCTTCACAAAGAATATGGAGCTGTTGTTGGCACCATGAACAAATTCCAAATTCCTGCCCTAATTACTGCTAGGAAAGCAATGGAAAACCACCCAGTATAACCCTTGCTCAGGAAGCTGCTTTGGCAGCAGCACCGATGTCTGTAGAGTATGGTAAAGAACAAAAAGACAGAGAATGAGACAGAACAGAGAGAAGAGAAAGAGAAAGAAAGAGAAAGAAAGGAGATTGGGACCATACTCTTTGCAGAGCGTTGGTGCTGCTTAACAGTCTCCTTAGCTATTGGCACAATCCTGGACGGTTCGCCACTCCGACACAGTATACCAGCATGCTGGCACTCATTTTGCCACCTCGGAAGGATGACAGGCCGAGTTAACCCCACCTGGTATTAATTCAACAGCCAAGTGGGATTTGAACTCAAACCCTAGGATCCAAAGCCCACCACCCTAACCATTAAGCCAACACCAGGCATCGAGAGAGAGAGAGAGACTCTGGTTTTGATTCTCGGCCTGCAAACTGTCAGAAGTGGAGCTTCGCAGGCAGGGCATTACATCACAAAGTGCACCATCCCTTGTATAGATGTTAAGCTGGGACCAGTCTGCTCTCATTTGCTGATGGACATTAAAGACATCTCATGGAGTGTTTTTTTCATGAATCATAGGCGAGATATCACTGGCCATGGATTAATTTCAACATCGCCTCTAAGCTGAATGGCCAATGCATCAGCGGATGATTGCACCTCACAAAAAGAATGCTACCAAAGGGCCGAACTTTAACCGATTCCTGCCACATGATGAAGAAGAGAAGAAAAGAGAGAGAGAGAGAGAAGAGAGAAGAAGAGAGAGAGAGAGGAGAGAGAGAGAAGAGAAGAACAGAGAGAGACAGAACGAGACAGAGACAGAGACAGAAGACCCACAAAATGACTCCTTGACTGCCACGGCTATAAAGTTATCAATGACAGCTCACCCTCAAACTGATTCCCTCACATAGTACATGTAAGACTTCACATCATATGCCATTGTAGATTATTTAATCTCCAAATGCATAGGATTTTGTTATTACCTAATTGTATTTCCACCTCTGATCACTGCTTATTAGTCCCCTACCGGTTTCACTGAAGGGGACTATAGGCTTGATCTCCATCTGTCCATCCTACCTGTGTTTTTTCAGACTTTTTTTCCAACACCCCTTAATATATTCAACTGAAACTTGGTACATGGCTTTATTATGATAAGTTACAGAGGAAGTTCGAGTTTCAGGGCATTTCATCAAATTTTCACAGTTATGCCCTTTTTGGAATTAGAAAGTATCACATCAGTCGGGGACATGTATTGCAAAGCAATTCTTGCTCTTGGTAGTTAGGTTGCTATATAAAATCAACGTAATTCAGGAAACATGCTTTAACTAGACCTTTTTGTATACATGGTCGAGACTTATGGAAAAGCTAGAGCAGAAATCACTTCATGTAACAAGAACGGCATACTTCCACCACGCTGAACAGTTTCTGTTTTGTATCCCACTGATGATAGGCCGAATCTGGATGCGGACCTGAACTAAAATCGAATCGGCATGTTCTTGTCACCTAACCAACTCATCCGTCTAGTTTTGTCATAAATCGTCCACAACTTTTTGGGAAACATCATGCTTCGATTACGAGCTTGTCCACCAAATTTCGTCTGAATCCGTCCACGACCTTTTGAGATATCCTGCTCACAACCAAACACGATACACGTCGTGCTTCGCAAGATACTTGAAAAATCCACGACCCCCCCAAAAAAAAAACACTGCCATGGACACATCAAATTATCCATTGAATTAAGATTAAATTTGACGATCTTAATCAAACTTCAAGTCAATCGGATGAAAATTTGATTATTTTTCAAATGAAATTTGATGATTTTAGAAGTTCCACCTTGAGTTGACTTTGACTTTTGACCTCAAAAATAGTTGATGGCCCAATTCAGTGATGCACGTATGCCATTGCTGTTGAATTTTGCAAGTTAATAGGATGAAAATTGATGATTTTAGAAGTTCGACCTTGAGTTGACCTTTGACCTTTTGAACTCAAAAACAGGTTTCCCAATTCAGCGAGGCACTATGCAATTGCTGTTCAATTTTCAAGAAAATCGGATGAAAATTGACAATTTTGCAGATGTAAATTGATAATTTTAGAAGTTTGACCTTCAGTTAACCTTTGACCTTTTGACCTCAAAAATAGGTGATGTCCTAATATGAAAATCCTGTTCACCTTCTTAAGTCAATTGGATGAAAAATGATTTTAGAAATTTGACCTAAAGATGACATTTAAACCTCAAAATCAATTGGCTTCTCAGTTGTGTACCACTTCTACAACTAAAGTTTCATGACAATCAGTTTAGAATTATGACCTGTAGGCGATTGACAGAGACAGACAGACAAACAAACAGAACAATAAAGTCGACCGATCAATATACTTGCAAATTTTCGATTTTGCAAGTACTGTAACAAACAAACAGACAGACAGATGGGGTGTAATCATCACCTCCAGTCCACCTTTGGTGGCGGAGGTAATTATTACTTCATGTACTTTGAGACAACATAATTGGCAACTGTTCAGTACCAGCAAAGAACGACCTTTTGTTTTTTTGAAGCGAAGCTGAAGAAAGATACGAACACAATACTACTACTTCTTTAATGGCACCAATTATTCATACTTTCTTTGGGAATTGGCTGGGGGAGGTTTTTGGCCCAGACATTTCACAAACTGGCTGACCAAGCCTGAGGTTAGACTGAAGGTGGCAGGAATTCGTGATTTGTTCAGGGTGGCATCGCTTTCTCTTCACACCAAATACATATTGTGATCTTTGAAGTTCACGAGCTAATGCTAACAGATGGAGTTTAACGTTCATCCGAGGTACGCTTTGTGATGTAACACCCTACCTGCGAAACACCAATCCGACAGTTTATAGTCGGGTCGGAGATCAAACACAGACTAGACAGCTCAAAGGTAAGTGCTTTCTTGGCGAACAAAAGTATTCCGTCTGTAATTAAGAAACTCCAGATTCTTGTTGACACCATGAGATGGTAAAGCTTGATCTTGTCACTGCACCCACTGGTACTCATATCACCGATCTCAAAAGGATGACAGGCTGAGTCAACCCCACCTGGTGTTAATTCAGCAGCAAACGGGGCTCAAACTCAGGACCCTAGGATCTTAAGTCAGCCAGCCACCCTAGCTGCTAAGCCAGAACCAGGCTGATGCAAATTTGAATGACAAAGTTTTATTCATCAGTTTTCATGAATGCCAAAAACCTGGTGTTAGCTTTACGGTTAAGGTGGCTGGCTTGAGATCTTATGGTCTTGAATTCGAGCAACTGTTGTGCCATTGAAATAAAACCAGGTGGGTTGATTCAGCCTGTCATCCTTCTGAGGTTGCCAAAATGAGTACCAGCTTACTGGTAAAAGAGGCACTGCATCAGTCACAAAGCTGCACTTCCAGTTATGATGCAAACAACAGCCACAGGCTGCATACGAAACAACAACATGAATGCCAGAATAGAGTTAAGGAAACCAAGTTGCGTAATTAAAACATTTCCATAATAAGGAGGATAATAAGAAGTGCATCATTATGCTGGAACATTTTTACTTCCATTTACACCAGTGACTCAGGGTGGAGAGTATGGAGTGAGGTCAAGGCTGTTGATTGACTGTCCAGGAGGGATGAAATACTCCCACCTGAGCATTCTGGCTCGGTGCATATTGTGATCATTCATGACACATAATGACTGATCTAACCCTAACTGTGTTACAAGCCGTTATTTGTTTATTATAATTGTCTGTTCTGTGGCCTTGTTTATAAACTTTAGCCTTGCATACAATTGTGGCTTTGCTATGTAATGGAAACACAGGGTGATGGATTTGCACAAAGAACAACAAAGACCATAACACGACACCCTTTCTCCCACCTTCTGCCCGCCTGGGCACTTAGAGTGAAAGAAATAAGGAGAAAGCTGAAAAAGAAGAAACAATATAACAATACACTGGGCATCGGTGTCGGGCCACTGTGCCGCAGTCCGGGTAACCTGTTGAACCGTAATGGAATTAGCCACGGCCGCCGCGACCGCTGCGGCCATTCGTGTGGCTTAGGCTGGGGCGAGCGCGACATGAAAGGCCCTCGTATCGATCGGGCTCCGCCGACTGCTGGGCGTCCCGCACTTTCGGAAAGACGAAACGCGCTCTTGCCCATGCACTTTGCCCAGATAACAGGCATTCTTGTTTTGTCACCCCCCATTTCCCCTCCCTGCTCTACGGCTCCAATCTGCCTCGTAATCCCACAGTGAGAGACCAGCTCTGGCATACACCTGTCCACCTGTCCGCTCCCATTAGCATGTCTCCACTGTTTGCCAGCTGGCTCTCTTGGACATCTGTCTAGCTGTCTGAGCTATTTCCATCCTGCAAGTTATCGAGGAACAAATAAACCTGAAATGTTCATGTACAGGTTGGCCATGAAATGATGAGTTTTTCTTTTCCTTGCAAGTTTGTAAGCAGAGATTGATAATGCCATACATTGTATTATATATCCAGGAAATCATATGGAAACACTGTTTTACACCTGGTCTTATTAGACGCACATTCAGAATGAACATAGGTAATCTAGCCCAGTAACATTTAATCCCTTGTCCCAAAAGATACAAGGGATTAAACCCAGACAATCTGTGGGTCAAGCAACATAGTGTCATTTGCCATATTGAGAGATTTTGGCTCTTCATGAAACTTGAAGATTTGCCTCAATTTCATTCTTGCATCATTTTCCTTGCACCTTCAGACAGGTACCAATGCAGAACAACATGGCCCAGGCATGCATACTCCGACTGTAAAAATAATTATCTTACTATAATTCACCGTCTGTCTATCTGTCTGTTCGCAGGTACCGCAAAAACGGCTGAACCGCTAGCAAAAATTTTTGGGTGTGTAATCCTGGGACCCCTTGGAGTAAAATAGACGTAAATATAATAACATGACCCCCTTGACAGCTCCTGTAGGGAGCGGGTGCTTATAGTTATAATAATACCATTCCTCTCATGCTGTAAAGGCGCGTAGGGCTGCCAAGGCAGTTTCATTGGCAATGAGTACAGTCCTGGACAGGTCACTAATCCAACGCAGGTTACCCCGAATGGTTATGACCCCAGTACACTGGTACTCATTTCACCGACCTCAGAAGGACGACAGGCTGAGTCAACCCTTCCTGGTGTTAATTCAACAGCCGACAGGGGCTCATTCTCAATCTCAGGACCCTTAGGTTCCGAGCCAGCCACCTTAACCGCCAAGCTAACACCAGGCATCCCACCGCAATAATGGATGATTATTTTCGAAGGGGACGTTTGAAGTCGAGCCCACTGAAGGATTACAAAACAAACTCTTGTGGAGCCGATGGTAAAAATGGAATTCTGCAACTCAATCGAGAAGGCCTCGTGTCGGAGAATAGTGATCGAGTTTATCAATCGGTTGGAAGAAGTTCAGAGGAAGAGATTATGGTCCAATTGAACATATTGCTCATCACATAAATCGACATGAAAAAGTGTTCATATTGTGATGAATACATTGATGCTTCATGCACGTGAAAAACTTTCAATCTCGTATCGTAAACGTGACATCATTTAATGAGCAACCCTATATTTTGAGCACAGTAAGGTGAAATATTTTCTCTGTCCCCGAGACAAAAGGCCAAAAACGTCCCGGTAAAGGAGACAGCTGTACGTACGACTTGTTCTGCGATATGGATTGCGATATGCTCTGAGGACTCTCGCCAGGCGGGCGGCAACACAATCTAATAACATCAGTTGAAAAATGGAATGCTCTGATACAATTAACGGTTAATTTCATTTAATAACATTAATTACAAAGCAAAGCTCTATGTTTGGCACTCTCCATGTCATTGTTATCCCATTTAGATTGCCAACATGCTGTGACATCATAACATCCTGCCAAGTTGTGAATTAATCACAATGTCGTGACACTTCTCACAGAAAGACCACACATCGTGGCATGAAGATGAAGTTCATTCACAAACAAGGTCAGCCCCACATGTGCACTCATACAAGAAGCAGCTTTCGCTGTTTGCTTCCCTGCCACAGTGGGTGCAGTGCCGTTTCTTGGTGCCAGGAGTGCTGTGCGGTGCGGTGCGGTGCAGCGGTTTCATCCTAATGGTGCATCCCAAGCCATTGAAATCATCAGACAGTCCTCAATGTCTTGAGGAGCCTTCTCGAGGAACGTCATAACGTTTCTGATGGCGTCTTCTAGAGTACTCAAATTTATTCTGGTATCACCTCTTTGTGTTTGTAGTGTAATCCAAGAGAGTGTTGCCGTGTGTGTGTGTGTGTGCGTGTGCGTGTGTTATATATATATATATATATATATACATAATATATATGGGCAGTGGCTGTCATGTGGCAATGTGTGTCAGGAGAGGTCTGTCAGTTTGTTTGTCTGTCTGTCTGTTTCATTTTGGTAGGAAAAGCTATTTTCGAGATATCTTGGACTCACTGTCCTCCCGTGTTTATCCTGATCATGCTCATGGGTTCAAATGTGTGCAGATTATATAATATACTTCAGCTGTAGGTCCGGCGCTGCGGAGCGAGCATTTTGAATACTGGAGCAAAATGTCCTCTGCAAGGAACGTTGTTGTTTATCTTGTTTGCACTCACTTGTAAGCAATAAAACTTAATTACCTTTGCAGTTTGCACGAACTCTGGTGCAATTCTAAATTTCTATAGGGATAGTGTGATTGCATCAATTTCAAAGCGAGCTCTAAACAAATTATACAAGATCGAGGCTCATGGAAGGGCAAGGGATGGAAGGTGTGAACTGACAATAGGGCAGCGGGGTAACTTGTGGATGCAATAACCAAGGGAATGAATGAACAGGACGAGAGAGGGAGGAGGAAACACTGCAATCCGCAAGTAAGACTGTTGGGTTAGGATGGGTTAATGGGGGTAATAAAGATTGTGGGTAAGAATGCAGGATGACATGAGATGGCAGTACATCACCTGTTTGAAGCCCCAGAAGGAAGATTGGAATTCAACAGCCTCCTGAAGGCGGTTCCACATACGGGAGAAGTGAGAACATAGGAGTTGAGGTGTGCAGTCAGCCTGGATTTTGAAGTTCAACCAGGATGGGGTTTAAGAACATGTGCATCCTGGAATAGATAGGGAACGTCAGAGGTCTGAGAGAGCAAAGGGAGCTAGACCGGGGGAGAGGTGGTTTCAAAAATGGTTTAGTGCTGAGTGCCGATGATGGTGCTGTTGTGTTTCCTATCTCGTTTGTATTTCCTTCTCTCACCATGTTTCTACCGTTCTCGATTTTTAGAATGCAAGTTCTTTAAAATAAGAATTTCTCACCTCCCTATCTTGTCTGCTTGTGGACCATCTATTCATTAAAAGTACTCAAACATGGCCGTAATTTATACCCCCTCCACCCTTCCGTAAACTCTGTACAAGCCCCTTCCCTCCCCTTACTCCTATCTTCTCCCAAACGTTTTCAATTAATCTCAACAGTCCACCCAACAACCTCCATATGGCCTCCTTTATCTCTCCAATAATCATCCCTTCCCTTCCTTTTATCAATTTTTACTTACTCAATTTTTTACTTACCCTTTACTCACTCCCAGTGAATATGTGAAATTTACATCTCCCTTGTTTCATGATTGGATTTTTTTATACATTGCCGATGCTTAATTTACTTCAAATAATTATTTTGCTACTTTATATCTCTTTTAATCCGCCTTACATCCTTTGTACCGTGCCTGGTGCGAGAAAACGCTCCATTAAGAAAAAAATTTGACCGCATTTGCATGCAACTCAATTTCCAAATCTCAAAACTTTTCCGTCTCATAATAAAATACACACTCGTCCTCCCATCTCCATGTCTCTGATCACTTGCAGATATTTGTCGTAACTCGCAGTGCTTCCACCCTCTCACCATCTCTCATTGTGTCATGTTTGCTGTGTCTCCAGCCGTGTAATTGTCTGTATAATATGTTTGCTTTCCTCTCTCATTGTCCTCCTCCATTTACTTTTCATTGCCCCTCAGGCATGCTCACCCTTTCTCCTCCAATGTCTATATCTTTGTCTATCCCTGTCATTATCTTGTTTTATTTGTTTGTCTCCAGATAGAGTGCTTTGATTCAGAAAAAGTACACAATCAAAGTGTGCTTGAATATTGGCCTCCATCATGAAAAAGATTTATAGAATGCACTTAGCCACAAACTGACTTTTTGTTCAAGGTAGTTAAGGACATTATATCAGCAATGACATAAATGTATATGTATGTATGTATGTGTATTCAATATCATACTTCTTTTCAACCCAACAGTGATGTATGTGACCACATTTCCGATTAAGGAATCCTGAGTTTCCTGTTTTCTTATCAACTCCTACCTGTCCCTGTGTGTCTGTCTGTCTGTCCGTCTCACATAGCCCTGCCCACACCCCAGGACTCATGCTCATGTGTCCCACCCCCCTTGTCTGCACCCCTCCCTGCAACCAAAGCCCTCACCCCCATGATCCATGCCAACACCCCCTTGGCCAGGACCCCATCCCCATCTCTCCCTCTAACTCCAGTACACATCTCCCTACAACCCTTCCCACACAACCAACTATACATGATCCAATCCTTTCCAACTGGTCCACTCACAGCAAAAACTTACACTCCAATGTCATGGATCTTTTCCTCGAGGATTATGCCTCATCTCCAGAAGTTACTAGTCTCACAGAAACTTTTCTTTAACAGGTTCAATGCACTTAGGGGAGCGTCAGAGGTCAGCCCTCTGCTGTTCAACAAAAATATTTTTGCTATCCCATGATACTCACTCATCCACCTCTCCTCACCTTTGGTTTATTATACATTTTTGATAGACCCAATACATGTGCTGGCGGCAGTGTCGTGATCTACATCAAAGCCTCCATTCTCAAAATCCCTGCCTTACCCTGGCAACCACCAATCCCACGGAATATTTCTGGATCCCTATCCCTCTCCAAAGCAACGTCTTGATTACACCACTGGTCAAAAGTTTTAGAACACCCCCATTTTTCAGTTTTTACTGAAATTTAAGCAGTTCAAGTCCAGTGAATAACCTGAAATGGTACAAAGCTAAGTGGTAAACTGCCAGAGGTTAAAAAATTTAAGTTTAGGTTACCAATAACTGAAAAATAATGTAAATTTCAGAGTTGTAAAAAAGCCCTTTTCAGGGAACAAGTAATGGGTTAGCAACTGCAGCTGTTCTGCAGTAAGGGAAGTAAATTAAGCCTTGAAAGATGATACAAACAAATCCTATAGGTGTCCCAACTTTTGTTGATTAGTTACAAACCCTCTGTATAAAAGCAGTGTTGGAACAGACTGTGTTGCTACATCCTCTGAATCATTATTTGGACAATATTGCACTGCAGGAAGTAGTATATTGCAATCATAATGGTGAGAAAAAGACAATTAACAAAGGAAGACAGACAGACCATTATAACCCTTAAAAGTGTAGGTCTTTCCTTTAGAGAAATTGCAAAGTAAGCCAAGGTGTCAGTGAGTACAGTTTCCGACACCATCAAAAGGCACTTAGAAACTGGAGAAAACTCTGACAGGAAGAGGTCTGACAGACCCAAAGCCACAACACAATCAGAAGACAAGTTTCTGAGAGTCAACAGCTTGCGTGATAGGCGGCTCACAGGACAGCAGCTTCAAGCACAGCTTAACACTGGTCGAAGTAAGGAAGTCTCAGTTTCAACTGTGAAGAGAAGACTTCGAGCTGCAGGTTTGACAGGTCAAGTGGCAGAGAAAGCCATTGCTAAGATGGCAAAATAAGAAAAAGAGGCTTGCCTGGGTCATGAAGCACCACCAGTGGACTACTGAAAACTGGAAGAAGGTCTTATGCACCGATTAATCAAAATTTGAAATCTTCGGTTAATCACGCAGGGTTTTTGTATGCCATCGAGTTGGCGAAAGGATGGTTCCTCAGTGTGCGACACCAACTGTCAAACATGGAGGAGGAAGCGTGATGATCTGGGGCTCTTTTGCTGGATCCAGAGGGCGACTTGCACAGAGTGACTGGCACCCTGAACCAAAATGGTTACCACAGCATTTTGCAGTGCCATGCAATACCCTCTGGTCTACGCCTAGTTGGTCAAGGGTTCATCCTACTGCAAGATAACGACCCAAAACATACCTCCAGGTTATGTCAGAAATACCTTAGAAGAAAATAACAAGATGGTAGGCTTCAAATCATGGAATGGCCAGCACAGCCTCCAGACTTAAACCCCATCGAGCTGGTTTGGGATGAACTGGACAGAAGCGTGAAAGCAAAGCAACCTACAAGTGCAACACATTTGTGGGAACTTCTGCAACAGTGTTGGGAAGAACTTTCTGAACAATATTTGATTTCCATTGTAGAAAGAATGCCACGAGTATGTTCGGCTGTTGTATCTGCAAAAGGTGGCTACTTTGAAGAGTCAAAAATTTAGATTAAATTCTGTTCAACAAAACAATTCCATGATTTCTTTTTTATCTGCAATTGTTTATTTGTTCTGTGATTTAATTTCAGAGTACTGTACATTGAAACATTAAACTGCTTAAATTTCAGTAACAACTAGAAAAATGGGGGTGTTCTAAAACTTTTGACCGGTAGTGTACATGTATGATCGACTACCTTCCCAACTATAATGACTTCGTATCGGACGCTATCGCAGCTAGCTCTGACTCCCTTCTATGCTCATATTCCAACTCTATCTTTCATAATATGTGGTGCCTTCAACTGTCACCATTCCATTTGGCTTGACATCAGTCCTCACACTACTGCCCTAAATTCTGTATTTTTTGTATGCAGTGTCGAGGAGCGAGAACACAGAAAGACTACAATGTAACAGAATGAAACAAATCCATCCCCACTTTTTGAGATATCCTACTCACAGACAGACAGACAGACAGGGGTAAAAACGTAACATGCATTCATGTTTGGTGGCAGAGGTAACTGGAATGGCACTCAGTAGAGCACATACCTCTGCCAGGTTGAACAGTTTAAGTTTTGTATCTCACTGATAGGCCAGATCTGTATCCATCGAGACCTGAACGAAAATCAAATCAGCTTGGTCTTGTCACCTACCCAACTCATCCATAAAGTTTTGTCATAATCCGTCGACAACTGTTGGACATATTGTGCCATACTGTATATCATTTTGACCCCATTTCTCAATTGTGAAGAATCATTTTAAAAATGAATGGATCCAGATCTCACAAAAATCAAATAAATTCATCATTGTCACACACCCAACCCATCCACCAAGTTTTGGCCGAATCAGTCCATCACGTATTTTTTATTTTTTAATGTAAAAAATACGAAATATTAAATAAAATAAAAATAATAATATTTGATATTAAAAAAAAAATTTTTTTTGAAGTGATCATTCACCAACAGCAAATACCACCTGTTGCTTCGCTGACGGTAATACTAAAGGGGGGAGGGAGAAAAAGAGGGGGTAGGAGGGAAAGTGGGGTGGGGGAGAGAGAGCCGGGAGAGTTAAGAGGTGGAGAGGAAAGGAAAGAGGGGGGAGGGGGAGCGAGGGGTGGGGGAAGGCAAGAGACGTGTGGTGGAGCGTTAATAACGATTCACACTGTTTCATCAAAATGATTTTGCACAGAATAACAGTGAAGATGGAAACAAAACAATTCCTGAAAGCCATTTTCTACCAGTAATACAATAAAAACAGGCTGGAGACAAACTCCTGTCCGGACAAGTCCGGAGCCAAGCTGTCCGGTGACAAACACCACACGGACGGACGGGCACACACAGACGCACGCACGCACGAACGCACACACACACATCCGAAATCGGAATTTTTTCGGGAATGGCCAGATTGGAGTCATATGTGATTACCAATGACAGCACTTTCTGTATACAACCCAGAAACCTTGAGTAGTTTTCACCGAAAAACAACGTTGCATTTATACAGACGCTTTAAGGATATGTTCACAAACATCAATCTATATTATAAATAGCTGTGTGTGACGGGTGGGAAAAAATTTGGCTCGGTAATTTAGAAAATACGATAATACGGAAAACGGCCAGGAAATCAGGTGGTATTTCACAAAAACTCGCTCTCGGGGCGACGGTGCACAGACGCCTCTCTCTCGGCGACGGGGCACGAGACGCTCTCTCTCGGGGCGACGGGGCACGAGACGCTCTCTCTCGGGGCGACGGGGCACGAGACGCTCTCTCTCGGGGCGACGGGGCACGAGACGCTCGCTCTCGGGGCACGGGCCGAGACGCTCGCTCTCGGGCGACGGGGCACGAGACGCTGCTCTCTCGGGGCGACGGGGCACGAGACGCTCTCTCTCGGGGCGACGGGGCACGAGACGCTCGCTCTCGGGCGACGGGCACGAGACGCTCCTCGTCGGCGACGGCACGAGACGCTCGCTCTTGGGCGACGGGCACGGAGACGCTCGCTCTCGGGGAGACGGGGCACGAGACGCTCGCTCTCGGGGCGACGGGGCACGAGACGCTCGCTCTCGGGGCGACGGGGCACGAGACGCTCGCTCTCGGGGCGACGGGCACGAGACGCTCGGTCTCGGGGCGCGGGGCACGAGACGCTCGGCTCGGGCGACGGGCACGAGACGCTCGGTCTCGGGGCGACGGGGCACGAGACGCTCGGTCTCGGGGCGACGGGGCACGAGACGCTCGTCTCGGGGCGACGGGACGAGCGCGTGCGTCTCGGGGCGACGGGGCACGAGACGCTCGTCTCGGGGCGACGGGGCACGAGACGCTGCGTCTCGGGGCGACGGGGCACGAGACGCTCGCTCTCGGGGCGGACGGCACGGAGACGCTCGCTCTCGGGGCGACGGGGCACGGACGCTCGTCTCGGGGGCACGGAGCGGCAGGCACGAGACGCTCGTCTCGGGCGACGGGGCACGAGACGCTCGGTCTCGGGGGAGGGCGACGGGCACGAGACGCTCGGCTCTTCGGGGGCGACGGACGAGACGCTCGGTCTCGGGGCGACGGGCACGAGACGCTCCTCGGGGTCGCTCGGCGCGCCCGGGGCGGGGCACGAGACGCTCGCTCTCGGGGCGACGGGGCACGAGACGCTCGCTCTCGGGCGACGGGCACGAGAACCGCTCTCGGGGCGACGGGCACGAACGCTCGCTCTCGGGGCGACGGGGCACGAGACGCTCGTCTCGGGGCGACGGGGCACGAGACGCTCGTCTCGGGCGACGGGGCACGAGACGCTCGCTCTCGGGGCGACGGGGCACGAGACGCTCGCTCTCGGGGCGACGGGGCACGAGAGCTCGCTCGGGGGGGGCGACGGGCACGAGACGCTCGTCTCGGGCGACGGGCACGAGACGCTCGTCTCGGGCGACGGCGCACGAGACGCTCGCTCAGCGGCGACGGCGCACGAGACGCTCGCTCAGGGGCGACGGGCACGAGACGCTCGCTCTCGGGGCGACGGCGCACGAGACGCTCGCTCTCGGGGCGACGGCGCACGAGACGCTCGCTCTCGGGGCGACGGGGCACGAGACGCTCGCTCTCGGGGCGACGGGGCACGAGACGCTCGCTCTCGGGGCGACGGGGCACGAGACGCTCGCTCTCGGGCGACGGGGCACGAGACGCTCGCTCTCGGGGCGACGGGGCACGAACGCTCGCTCTCGGGGCGACGGGCACGAGACGCTCGCTCTCGGGCGACGGGCACGAGACGCTCGCTCTCGGGCGACGGGGCACGAGACGCTCGCTCTCGGGGCGACGGCGCACGAGAGCGCTCGCTCTCGGGGCGACGGGGCACGAGACGCTCGCTCTCGGGGCGACGGGGCACGAGACGCTCGGTCTCGGGCGACGGGCACGAGACGCTCGCTCTCGGGCGACGGGCACGAGACGCTCGCTCTCGGGGCGACGGGCACGAGACGCTCGCTCTCGGGGCGACGGCGCACGAGACGCTCGCTCTCGGGGCGACGGCCGCACGAGACGCTCGCTCTCGGGGCGACGGGGCACGAGACGCTCGCTCTCGGGGCGACGGGGCACGAGACGCTCGCTCTCGGGCGACGGGGCACGAGACGCTCGGCTCTCGGGGCGACGGGGCACGAACCACTCGCTCAGGGTGACATGGCACGGTACCGCTGTCGACAATGGGTGCTCGCCAAGTGGCTTAAGCACTCAAGCAAGCACTCCAATTAAATGGTTGATAAGGAACCGTTGGCCAGGCTGTCACTGCATACCATAAACGATCCCTTAAACTTTAAAGCCGGCCTTCACCGCGCAGGCAACAGTTCATGAAATAAAATTATTTAATGAAATATAATGACTTTATCCTCAAAAGAGTTGCTGCTTAATGCAGAACAACCATGGATACATCTTAAAGTTCAATCGCCCAAGAAATAAACATTGCAGAAAATACGCCATTTTGCCAGCTCGCCTGTGCACGTGTCACGTGGTAGATCAGTTCGGGGTCCGCACAAACGTAAAAAGTATTCTTTTTAAAACGTCCGGTTTTTTTTTTTTACCACATTTGCTTTCATTCCCTGCAAATCACCTCGCGAAATCTGAAAATATAGACACAGATCTGTGGCAGACGTTATGGATAGGCTGTGCCTCTGGGCCCTGGGGGCACATGGTGTGAGGTGTCGCAGTGAATGCATTAAATCATATAGCTCAATGAAGCTGGTTAATTTTGTTACGTTCAGAAATTTTTTGTTCACTCAATACATTTCTCCAAACAGTAGAAAAAGATAAGTTTAATGCTTTGGAAATTTCACACTTTCTTGTGTATATATGGAGAAGGAGGAAACATAGCCTTGCTTGCTTAAAGTAAATGGGTATAATCGGCAAAGTTATAAGACCCATTATTTCTTTAAATTTATCAGATTTCACAACAGATTTCGACTCATTTAATCCGGACGATATCCGATCCTCAAAACCCAAATAATATTTCGATGGTAACCTTTAATTAGTCCGTGAGAGTGGATCGTGGAAAATCGGATCATATCATGCATGAAATCGTTCCAAACTCCTCATTGAAAACTATAGTACTTACAAAAGCGATGATGTACAGGCATTCGATAATATGAGTGAGGAAAGTGAACAAAAAAAAAAAACTTCGTCGTAAAGAAATCGTTCGGTCTGTTCCAAGTCAAGGCATGGTTGAGCAGGCTAAAAACATGGCGGCTTCAGACCCCAGCGAGGTTACCAGGAAACGCCGTAAGACCCAAGAAGCGAGGTGGCTGAGGATGCCTGATGAGGATATAATTAAATAAGGCCGTTAATTATCTTCAAAAGGGGTGTTTAATTAACCGAAACAGCAATTTTCACTCATGCATTTCCTTGGAGTTTTCTTAGTATGCATGCAAAGTTTCAGCTGCAGGGTCTTATTGATTTTGGAGTTACGGAGGAGACACACTGACACGCACGCACGCACGCACTAGTATAGATTGAGAGATTGGGCCAAAAACGAGACAGAAGACAGGGGTAAAAGCATAACTCCATCCATCTTCAGTGGCAGAGGTATAGAAAAGTAGAGGAGAGAGGGAGGGACACCAACGGCAGGGTTGAGGGAGAAAATAGAAAGCGAAGATTATCGATGTATAAGGGGCGTGGGGGAGAAGTAAAGCAAGCGGAGGACATAAGAGGTGAACAAGATGGATGGAGCCGCAAACCCTCAATTACAGAAGTGGAAGGAAAAACTGGAAACCTGAAAAGAGGTGGGATTGAGCAAGGTTACTGGGGGTACAACAGATAATGGTTCTGTATGGTGGATGACCTGAAATGGTGGTGAATAACTGTCTTGAAGCCTTGGAGGGAAGAATGAGATTGCAAAGTGACTGAAGAAGTTGTTTCCAAGTTGGGGGGGGGGGGGAAAAGAGAAAAGAAAGTGGAGGTGAGCAGTGACTGGAGTTTTGGAGTTTCACCAGAACCATGGTTACCCTGGTTACCCTGTAGCCCATGGTTACCTTGCAGAAACCTGAGGGGACAGAGCAGGAAAGGGCAGAAGGTGCAAGACCAGAAATGAGGCAGGAGAAGACAGAAACCACCCGGCTGTGATGTGGAAGTGATAGGTCCAGAGAATCAGCGTTAGCAGGGGAGAGAACAATGATTTTGAAGACCTTGGTTTCCACGGCATCAAGCTGAGGAAGGTGTGAGGCAGGGGTGCCAGCCCCGAGGGGAAAGCAGTGTTCCATCAATCTGCAACTTAAAGCCTTGTAGGTAGATAAAAGTTGAGCTCAGGAAAGACTTTGTACAATGGAGGATATGTCTATTTGGAGACTGGCTTTGGAGGGCAACTTATATATGTAGTTTGCCCAAGAAAGATCATGACTGATGGTGAGGCCCAAAAGTTTGGGTGATTGAACTTCAAGAGGATTGTTAATAACTCAATGGGAGGGCTGGCCAGGTGTTTTTTTTGGAGTGACAGAGTGATATCTGTCGGGATTAAATAACATATTCCAAGTGTGATTCTATCAAGGTCTGCAGAGAACAAAGAGACTGTCGACTGCCTATATTAAGGATATGGGATGTTATGACAGAGGGTGGTGTCATCAACCAAGAGATAAAGAGGTTTTCCAGAGAGTCAGAGAGATCGTTGGTTAAGATTCGGGGCCCAAGACTGCCTTGGGGCATTCCAGCATTGACAGGGAGAGGAGATGAGAGAATCTCAGTTGAGAGCCATGCATTGGCTATGAGAGTAGAGGAAGTCACGAAGCCATGTGTGGAGTTTTTATTTATTTTGGTATACATTGTCGAGGCTCGTATGAGAGCTAACACACAATGCACAGCAAGGGGAGCATGAGACAAGAGGGGCGGGAGAGGGAAGGACAAAAACAGTGGGGAACAGAGACATTAGAAGATCTGTGGAAGGGAGAGGGATGGGGTGGGGAACACGGGGTAAACAAGATGGACACTACAGGAACTCTCAGGAAGGAAGCAGGGAATTTGAAGGAAGTGGGTTTGGGGTGGATTAACGGGGGCAGAAAAGGATGGGGTTATGGGTTATCAAGGTTATGGATGGGGGAAAACAAGAGATGGTGGTGAACAACTGTTTTGAGTTGGCCTTGGATGCTATCGGCAGAGAGTTTGGAGAGCAAGGCAGGATGCCAGACTGTATCAAATGCTCGATATATATCGAGAGAGATGGCCGCCATCCATTGTTGAGAAAGCAGAAGCAGCATGTACAGGGTAGAGTGATTGGGTCTGAATCAGAACTGATGATCTGAGCTAAAGCCATTGGAGAAAAGTAAGGATTTCAAATCAAGTGCGCTGAAGGATTACAAGACCTTGCTAATGATTGGAAGTCAGCTGATAGGTCTGAAATTAATGGGATCGGTTTTTGCACCTTGTTAGTTCACCTGGAACGTCGTTCCGTAGTTCCGGGGAGCTTATGGGATGGCGTGTCGTCCGTCCGTCAGTCCACAAATATTTGCAACTTCTCTGAAATTACACATACAATTTTGATGAAACTTTACAACCTTCATCATCATGTATGGAGCAAAGTATATTCATGGCATTAAAAATAATAATAAAAAAAGTAATTTTTTTTTAAAAATTGGCCCCTGAGGTGGTCTACGGGGGTTTTTCCCCCAAATAGGTATTTGCTTTCTTCTCAGAAACTACACATGCAATTCCGATGAAACTTGACCACAACCTTCATCACTGTGATGCACCAAAGTTTGTTCATGGCATTAAAAATTAATAATAATTTGGAGTCTGAGGGGGTCTACATAGGGAGTTTACGGGGGTTGTTCACTACATTAAAAAATCGGGGTCTAAGGGGATGAGAGGGAGGTTGCCCCCTAAAATATGCATTTGCTTTCTTCGCTTAAACTACACACAAAAGTTCGATGAAATTTGACCACAACCTTCATCACCCATGATGTACCAAAATTGGGGTCAAAGGGGATTTATGGGGGGGGGGGGTTGCCCCCCAAAATAGGTATTTACTATAACATTGGTTCATTGGTACATTTTGCTGATTCCTTCCCACGTTGACTTCCTCCTCAGTATCATTATTCTACCAGGTGAGCGCCCAGGCGTATTGCCCCTAAGTTTTTTTGAAATGTGGTGACGTTGGCTGATTTCCAAGCAGACTGAAGATGACCTCAGGCAAATGATAGGAGGAACAGAGCACAAAGAGGATGTGTAAGAGCAGCAGAGCAGGTTTTTAGGACATGTGCAGAACAGGTTTAGCTGATGCCATCCAGGTCAATTGTCGAATAAGTCGAGTGACGAGTCCCAAACTTCCTCAGCTGAAAGAAGAACCACAGAGTCCAAGGGCAGTTGAGTGTGAGTAGTTCAGCTGGGTAGAGAGGGTGAGGGATTGGGAACACAAGATTTGGAAGCAACCAGAATCGAAGCATTCGGCCTTCTCACGAGCAGAGTCGGCTGTGGTGCCATTTAAAGGATTGAGGGGGAGTATAATCCAGAGACAGACTTGACAAGATAGCACAAGGTTTTTGAGGAGGGAGACAAGTTTCAAAGTTGTCTTGAGGTTGGCCAGATGTTTTTTTCTGGCTCTCCTGAGAGTGGACACACACTCTTGCACTTTGTCGAGTGATCAAGAGGAGGTGGCCTTCCAGGAAGAGAAGGCAAGTTGTTTTAAGGCAACTGCTTAACCACATGATTCAGTGTGCCATCGGCAGGAGGACGAGTATGATAACTAAAAATGAAATGGGATAACTCTGCATAATGGAGAGCAGGGTTGTGTGGAATAATTCCTCGGCTGTGATAATTTCAGGGGTGGCGGATGTAGGAGACCAGTCGTGAAGTGAGATGGCTGTTTGCATTCCCTGCCCATCAACCTGAGTGAACTTCCAGACAAGCCGGCGCTGAGGTGGCTCTCTGAAAATAACTGCAAAGATGATGACTCTCACAAGCATGTGATCAATGAACCAGTTGGAGCAGGGAAAGAACAAGAGACAATAGCAGGTTGGTCATTAAAATGTCCAGAAGGGAGGATTTGCCAATGGCAGAAATCCAAGTCAGAAAGTTCACAGATTGAGTCAGGCCCATGGAATCACAGAAGTCCTTTGCTGAAGTGCCATCACTGGTGAAAGAGGCACAAACACACAGCGAATTGCCATGGTAACAGCTGAAACGAGAAAGCATCTGAAAATGCAAAGCTCATCCACTTTGTATTCGGACTTCTTCTCCTTCTTCTTCTTCTTCTTCCGGATGCTAAACGGTACCTTTGACCTTTTGATCAAATTCTTAATTTGTCTTCTCTATATTCTCAAAATAAAGCTTTTTTGAAAAGTTCATAACAAAAGCTTAAATGGTAAAAAAAAAGTTATGGCGCGTGCGTGCGCGCACACACACACACACACACACACACACACACACACACACACACACACACACACACACACATACACACACACTTGCAAAACCCCATCTCCCGCTGCGTGTGGGATGGACGGTCAGTGGAGCGCATACCTCCACCAGGCTGAACAGTTTACATTATATATCCCACTGAAAGGTCGGATCTGAATCTCAAAAACCTTAACCAAAGGTCTCTCTGAAATCTCAAAAACCTCCATTACCTTAACCAAAATCGAATCGGCTTATTCTTCTCACCTAACCAACTCATCCACCTAGTTTTGTCATAACTCGTCCACACGTTTTTGAGATATTGTGCTATATGTATGTTGTTTTTGGTCCCATCTCTCAATGGTGAAGAATCACTTGAAAAATTATCGGATCCGGATCCGGATCTTCACCAAAATCGAATCAATTCGCCCTTGTCACACACCCAACCTGTCAACCAGATTTCGTCTAAATCTGTCCATAACTTTTTGAGATATCCTGCTCATAGAAAAACAGACAAACAGACAGGGATGAAAACATAACCATACAAGGACAGCCATTTCCTTGAGAAGTCAATTTTTACACAAAACGGTGAAAGCAAACGGAGTCAGAAAAGCTGCAATTGCCCATTTCAGATAACAGGTATTCTTCCAGAAACTCACACCTGGTTTTCCTCCCCAAGTCGAAATGCTCACGTCCATCCTTCTAGTCTCTCGTCTGTGGAATCCACTCTCCGTTGCTTCATCCTCTACCCTCCAGTCTGTTACACACACAATGCATCGTCATTCGTCAACTCATGCCTTCTGCCATTAACCACATCCAATATCTTATATTCTTGCTGACAGTGTCAGTGTCAGCCTGACACCCTCCTCTACTTCGCTACTTTTTTCTTCCCTCCCTCCCGTCTTCCTCCATTCGTACCACTCAATTCGATTCCTATCACTCCATTTGCATTGTGTCTGTGCGTTTTTGTCTCGCTGTTCCCCTTTTACCCCACCCCCCATCAGCTTTTAGAGCTCTTGCTCTCTGTCATTTGGCTCCTCCATGAACATAGACTCCTATATATATCTAAAACATGGTCACATGTATACAAAGAAAAAACAAAAACGAAGGTAGACACACATAAAGGAGAAACTAAGTCCAACACTGATTGACAAGACCGAGGAACAAGATCCAAAAAGCTAAGCCCCCCTGGGGCACATCGAGTCGGAGCTGGTTCTAATTGTCATTGTAACCAGCAATCTTTCATTTATACCCTAAGGAACTGTGTGTCATCATCACTTACTTATTCAATTGATCAGATAGGAACAATGAAGACTTATTGAAACATTATTCAATATTTGAAGAGCTGCTGATAACACAAGTAGGTGGAAAATGAAGAAATATGACTGGAGGTTATAGTAAATGTTTGGACAATCAGGGGTGAACACATCCACATGCAGCGTAAAGGCTGTTCATAGATATGGAGAGGTGATATGAGCAACTTTAGTACACACAAAAGAAAGAGTGGCACTCAACAACTGGAAAAGTGTTCATTGTGATAGAAAGTCATTAATTTATTATGTATGGACAGGGGAAGTGGGTTAAATTGAGAAAACGAAAATTGGTAAAGATCAAGAGGGACGGTTATTGGAGAGAGAAACGGCAGTGAGAGTGTGGACGGAGTGCAGACAGTGGTGTTACAAGCATTGAATATCGGGGAGTAGACATTTTGATGGTTGTAAGGTAATTTAGTGATTATACAAGGGCATGAAACTATGAATGTCTTTCATCAACATATATATATATATATAATATATATGTGTGTATACACAAACACACACGTACAATATTAAAGAAGAAGGTGCTTCCAACCAACGAGTCTGTCTTTGCTCTTGCCATTGCTCAAACTTGTAAATACAACCCTGACGAGGATTGTTGAGGGGTGGGGGAGGGGGGAGAGGGAGGGAGAGAGAGGGGAGAGAGAGGGGAGAGAGAGGAGGGAGGTAGGAAAGAGAGAGAGAGAGAGGAGAGGAGAGAGAGAGAGGAGAGAGAGAGAGAGAGAGAGAGGAAGAGAGGGAAGAGAGAGAGAGAGAGAGGAGTCGGGAGGGAGGGAAAGAGGGGAATGAGGAGAAAGGGGGAAATATGGGAAGGAGGGGAAGAATGGGAAGGAAGGGAAAGAGGGGAAAGAGAGAGGAGGGAGGGACAGAAGAGAGAAGGAGGAGAGAGAGGGAGGGAAGAGATGGAGGGAAGAGAGAGAGGAGGGAGGGGAGGGGAGGGGAGGACGAGGGGAGGAAGAGGACGGAGGGAGGGAGAGGACGGATGGACTGGAGAGGATGGAGGGAAGGGAGAGGAGGGAGGGGAAAGAGAGAGGGGAAGGGGTGGGGAAGTGACGCCTCACCAAATGGTTATACATTGCAGGAGGGAAGGGTGCGAAGAGAAGTTGAGAGAGAGAGAACAGACAGAGAGAGAGAGAGAGAGAGCGAGAGAGAGAGAGAGGAGAGAGAGAGAGAGAGAGAGAGAGAGAGAGAGAGAGAGAGAGAGAGAGAAGAGACAGAGACAGAGACAGAGCAGAGACAGAGACAGAGACAGAGACAGAGAAGGTGTGGGAGAAGAATGCTGCATTTTATTCGGAGGGAGGAGTGAGGAGGGGACAGACAGAGTGGAGGAGGGGGGGGAGGAGGAAAAAAAAGATAGGTGAGATAGGTGAGGGTAGAGGTGGCATTCGCAAAAAGAGTGATATGTTATGCTTAATGACCGAACACAAATTAAAAAAAATCTCATGTCAGAATAGCAACACAGGATGACACAACAAAGTTTGTAATGTTAACCACAGGCATATCTGCAAAAACTTTGATATCCCAGTTCCAGAAAATTTGTGGGAACATTAACCAAAAGCATGGACTGAAAACATGGAAGTACCGCTCATGTATGACCGAAAGATTCCATGAGCGTGAACAACGAAAACAAAGCGTTGCGACCAGATATCATACTGAGGTACAAAAAAGAGAGAAGAAGGCATTGCTAAAGCCGCTGTCACACCTTGACGTTTTAGCCAGCGTATGGCAACGTATCAAAATGTATGTAAAACGCTGGCGTACGCTGAACTATTGATGTTTTTTTCCAGTTTTGGGCGTATTCATAACGAGTTGGACGTATGCATAACGTATTAGTAACGTACACAGAACGTTTCAATAACATATAGATAACTTATACCAACGAATGCTTAGCGTGTTGTCGGCGTTCACAACCTTGCCAACGATAGTCTAACTTATGCATAGCGCGCGGCAGCGTATCGCGCGACGATCACGTGGCTAGCCTATTAAAAGGCTGCGGCTCGACGATTCAAATCATAACCGCATAGACATCGAAGTGTCAAGCCGCTGTCACACCTTGACGTTTTAGCCAGCGTATGCCGACGTATGAAAAATTTGCCGAATACGCTGGCACACGTCGAATACGTTATGGGTAAGTTTTGTATACGTTAAGAGCACGCTGAAGCACGCTGGCATACGTCGTAGTATGCCGAGTACGTCGACAAATTTTAAGCATGCTGAAAATTTTTCGACGTATGCCAGCGTATGACTCACACGTTCCGCATACGCTGGCCATAAGTTGTAGGCACGTTTTGCGATCATTGACACACGTCGACACACGTTACTTGTAAGTTACTCATAAGTCGAAACACGTCGAGGTAATGTTTAGCGTACCCGAAACTTATTTCTAACCTATGAGTAACGTGCTTTGAACCTACGTGTAACGTATCTCCAACGCATATTGATGTATGTAGATGTATTTGACGTCTTCCGGACAACCACAGAACTTACTGAACGTGTTACTAACTTACAGCTACCGTATAATGGCGTATTGGCAGCGTTTAGGGAATGGTATATAAAATGGGGTTCACACAGGAGGAACCCGTCAGTGTTCCAGACTCCATGGTTTTTTTTTATTATTATTTTTTTTGGCATGACGGTGATGTTGACACTTCGATTTCTAGTGCGGTTATGATTTAAATCGTTGAGCGGCAGCCTATTAATTATATTATAACCGCACTAGAAATGGAAGTGTCAACATCACCGTCATGCCGAATAAAAAAAAATAGATAAAAAAAACCATGGAGTCTGGAACATGACGCTAAACATTACCCGACGTGTTTCGACTTATGAGTAACTTACAAGTAACGTGTGTCGACGTGTGTTAACGATCGCGTAACATGCCTACAACATATGGCCAGCGTATGCGGAACGTGTGAGTCATACGTGGCATATGTCGAAAAATTTTGAGCATGTTAAAATTTGGCGACAAGCTCGGCGTACTACGACGTATGCCAGGTGCTCTTAACGTATACAAAACTTACCCATAACGTTTCGACGTGTGCCAGCGTTTTAGACAAATTTTTCGATACGACGGCAATACGCTGGCTAAATCGGCAAGGTGTGACAGCGGCTTAAGTGAGGTGTTAATACCAGTGATTATGGACTAAACCATGCAGAAATCAAGAAAATGACCAATTACCAAGACCTCAAAAATGAAGTGAACAGATCCTGGAAGCTGAAGATTGCCAAAGTTGTACCAGTGACAGTAGGAGCTACAGGAATGATGACAAATAACCTTTTTGAGAGAGAGAGAAAAAGAAAAAGAGAGAGAGAGAGAGAGAGGGAGAGAGAGAGAGAGAGAGAGAGAGAGAGAGACACAACATTTTTTGAACAGAAAACTTCACAGCTTGGTCCATGAATCGTGACCCCTTAACGAAATAAAGATGGATACTTTGAGCCTTCCCTGGGAGGACTCCATTCCACACTCTGAAACTCACATATGAAGATACCAAACAACAACAACAACACACACACACACACACACACACATACACCTGGTAGGTCTCAGTTTCACCTCCTGAAACCCACCCATATGTGGAGATAGCAAGCAACAGCAGCTTGCACGTACACTCGTGCGCGCACGCACACACACACACACACACACACACACACACGGAGGTGGATACCTTGAGACGTGGTCGGTCTGTGTTTCACCTCCTGAAACCCACCCACATGTGGAGATAGCAATATATATCGAAACATGTGGAATGTGATGAGCACTCCCCTGATCTCCATTAGACATAGTTCCACACCAAAGCGTCACCTCCATCCCAGAGGCCTCGGCCCGGTGACTCTGTCATCAAACAAAGATTACAAATCGTCTGGGTGGCAGCTGGACGGTTTTTCTTTGCGGATTATGCGGTTTTACCTTGTGAGATGTAATCCGTGGCGATGCTCACCATCACAGTTAGGAGGCGTGTCTGATGTTTATATGAGGAATGTGGTCATCATTGGTTAGATATTTATTGGTATGCTGTCCTAATGAGGCCAAATAAGCCCGAAATCCAGATAGGCTGCTCTGTTTGATGGTTAAGTGATGGTAAACTGATGTTGACCATGTAATCTTTGTCTGTTTGACAGTCACCGGGCTGAGGCCTCTAGGTTGGAGGTGATGCCTTGGTGTTGGACTATGTCCAATTGAGATTGGGGGAGTGCTCATCCCACTCCACATGTTTCGATTTGCCTGCTGATCACATCATATGCCTTCTGGTTGAATGGTTTGCATTCATGGGAAAAATTGTCTGGGTGGCAGATGGATGGTTTTTCTTTGTGGATTATGTGTTTTTTACCGAGTGAGACATAATCTGCGGTGATGGTCACCATAACAGTCAGGAGGTGTGTCTGATGTATATATATATATATATTGTTGTGGTTCTGCGAAGCTGTCACTCCCCCAAAGCCAAGCTTTTCCTTGAAACAGCAAATTGCTTACCTTGGTATGCTTTCTTGGTTACTTTATGCAGTTTATTCAGGTCGAAGAGCATGGGAGGAGTCGATTTATTTATATAATCCTAGCCACTTGGGTTTAACTGATTCGGTGAGAGCGCATTGGTTATTCCATCCATTCACAGGTGAGAGATGTGGGTGGGTCATTATTTGTCATATATATGTAGTTACGTTTGTGGGGGTGTGGGGAGGTTAGATATCACCATAGAGCAGATGGTAATGCATAGATTAGCATGGTCCATATATGAGTAGTTAGCCATCTCGATGTATAAGTAGGGAAATGTTAGCTTAAGAATTGTCTTGTTTGCATGCGCCATACATGGGGTGGTGCGTGGTAATAATTTGTTTGGGATTATGGTAAGGAAATTGTGTGTAAAACATAAATGTCAACCTCTACCGGGAGGTGCCAGAAGACTCAGCACGAGAGTAAGGTGAGGAGCGTTTGATGCCTCCCAGGGGGTGGAGCTATGGATTGCCTCGGAGGAGCGGAGTGTTGCCCCAGGAGAAGAGGTTGGAGGCGAATATGATGGAAGGAAGTTGGAGACAACGTCAGGACGACTGTCGAGGCCTCTGAGGAAAAAGTTCTGAAGCCTGAGGAGAACTGGAGGGAGAAAGAGCTCGAAGGAAGTCCTGCCTGCCTGTTTTTGCTGCCCTGTGCCCGTTTTGTCTGCCTGCTGCTTTGTCTACTCATCATCTAGTGGGACCCCGTTCGTCGACCTGCCTGTGTGTCTTCATCCCCTCATCATCGTCCTCTTCTCTCTTCATCGCCTGCTTGTCCCCACTGCTGCCAGAGATGAGTCCCCCGGTGTTGTCACCTTCCTTTCAATGACTGAGTCTCGTGTGTGGCACCATAGTTTATATTCTCATTGTATATAATTATTTATTAATTGCCTCCCTTTCCTCCCAACCTGCCATTGTCTCCTCGCGATTCCACCACCCCCTGATCGTTTGGGCTATGGGAAATAAACCCATTGATTTTAAAATATTTAAGGTTTCTCGTGTCTCTCCTCACGACCCCCATGCGCGTTGTCCGCCATTAATTTGGAATGTCGTCTGAGGGAGTAATCTGCCAGTTAAGCTCATCTGCCCAGCGTCGGTGTTAAATGACCTAGACACGAATATATATATATATATATATATATATATATATATGTACAGTATATATAATAGTAAAAAGTGGCACACTGAGCAGTAAAAGAATAAAGTCTATGAAAGCCTGACGTTTCGAGAATAAGCTCAGTCTCTTCCTCGGAGGCATGAAGAGCGGTGTGGTGGTGACTGGTGACACCACATTAAGTTCCGTTGGGGACAGTTTACATCGCGGATTGGTCCGTCCTTGCTAATCACAGGGTTCCTTGTATTTGAAATAACTGAATGGCTGGGACTTGTTGATGGGATATAAGTTGATATAAGTCATGCCAAAGTAGACTCTGACTGGAAATGTATCCCAGATTATCAGAAAATAGTGAGAATTCATGGAAACCACTCACCATTGACTCAAAATAAAGTGTAAAATTGACCACAGCACCAATATTAGATTAAATCCAATGTTAGTGAGGGATTAAATCGCACCTAGGTAATGAGGGGTATGTTATTTGGGTGGTAGAATTGTGCACTCTATGTTTCATTGGATTGGATTTTGTTGACTGAGATGACTGTCATTTGGATTATGAAGTCTTGCTTATGAATCAGTGTGTGTTATAGTGACCTTGTAGAGCCATGCTAGAACGGAGAGACTGAGTGAATACCTCAGTGATTATTTCTGAGATTGTATTTGCAATGCACGAGGAAAACTTTAAAGATCTCCCAAGACTGCGGATGACGCTAATAAAACAACCTCGAGGCCGAAGACTGGGAGAGAAGAAAGACGACTGTGGGTAAATAGTTTGCTTGATTGTAAAAATTTAAATGAATATGATATGGCATGAGTGTGCGTTGTGCGTTGCCCTAATGCAATGGAACAAATAAAGGAAATTGAACTGGTTGTTTGCAATGTAGTTTTTCATTTTATATGCATTTTGTAGAAATTGTTAAACATGATTGTTAGTTGATTGCTGTATAGTTTTCGTATTCACTAGATGACCCGTGAACCCGTTGGGTTCCCGTTGTGACAGCGGTTGATGAAAAAAATCATTTCAAGAACAAATAAAAGATAGGCTCCAGTGAACTATAACGCTGAGGTTGTTTGCATTGATCAAATACTCCCGAAGAGTACTTGACTGAATCGGGAATTGATTTTGAAATAATTTTTTTCGTTGCCCGATTTGAACGAAACTTGATACTGCATACTACAGGCGAATGGTGAGTAAGGTGGCCCTAAATTTTTTGCGCTATCGTGTACCATTATGGCTGTATTTCGGGAACATACATACATA
>CM068953.1:48070354-48084174 GCA_035128595.1 Eptatretus atami
TACGAAAGTCATTTTTGTTACATATCATAGTGCACTAGTTCCAGTATCATGTCTCTCATAATAAATAATGACATCATTATACAGCATTATACACCACTGTTTTTTTTTCTTTCCCTCTCCCGCCCCTCTTGTCTCCTGCTCCCCTTGTTGTGCGTTTGTGTGTGTTAGCTCTCATACGAGCCTCGACAGTGTATACAAAAAAAAGAAAAAAAAACCTGTCCACCAAATTTCATCCGAATCTGTCCATAACGTTTTGAGATATCCTGCTCACAGACAAACAAACAAGCCGGTAGGCGGACATGGGTAGTCGACTACCTAATAGAACCTGACGTGATGGCCCGTTCGATGGGATGACCTGAGGATTAAGCACAAGAAAATTCATGATTCTAGCTTCAAGGGTTAATGCTGCAGATTGTTTTTTCGTTAAAATACCCCACATTTAGAGGTTTTTCGGCCGTTGCTAGGCAACGGAGGGGTCCATAGCAACGGTTCTTTCTCACACATAATTAGGACATACCATGAACCTACCATACAGTTTCATGTATATCTGACTCAGTCTCTGAGATATAACGAACTTCGTTTTTTTTTGTTTTCGACCAGGGTTCATTCAAAGTCTATCTTCTCCGACAGTTTTCATAGGATCCGGCTGGAAATTTTTGACAATATGGCTGAATGTACTGCCCACAGGTGGCGTGGCCCGATTTTGATTTTCGAAAAAATTAATTTTTTATGATTTTAAAAAAAATTCAAAGTCCCGTTGCTCGGCAACCAAAGGGGCGTTAGCAACCAGTACCTACGCGGCACAACGAGGTCATAAACTGGTCCTACCACCCAATTTCATCAAAATCGAACAACTGCAAGGGGGTCAAAAACCCCAACAAACACACACACGGACAGACCGACACCACGACCAACAATAAGGGTAATAATATAGATAGATCAAAAAAAATTTTTTTCGAAAAAATGCTTTTTTTCGAAAAAAAAAATTTCGACTCGATCGACTACCCAACAGGTAGACAAAACACAGGGGTGAAAATATAGCCTCCATCCACCTCCCGTGGCGGAGGTAACAAGACTGAGTATTTATCAACCAACGCAGAGTCTTACCACAGCAAATGGATTGCAGTAAATTTGAGAACGAACGATCTATATTAAAGTAGATCTGCGTGGAGACTCGCACGCTCACTGACCAATAAAAGATTACAATATGGTCTCTGTCATTCCTTCGAGAATGGCCGAGGCCAAGTATCATTCTTCTGTTTTCGTGATTTTATAAAACTAAACACATGGGGAAGGGCGTGGTGGGAGACAATGAGAGGGGACTATAAAATGCTTGTTTATTTATTACCTCCGTCACTGAAGATGAAGGAGGTTATGTTTTCACCCATTTGTCTTTTGGTCTTTCTGTCTGTGTACAGGATATCTCAAAAAGTTGTGGACGGATTCAGACGAAACTTGGTAGACAGGTTGGGTGTGTCGCAAGGACGAATTGATTTGGCTTTGGTGAAAATCCGAATCCGGATCTGGATACGAGAATTATTTAATTTTCAAAGTGATTCTTCACCATTGAGAGATTGGGCCAAAAACGACATAGTACTGTATAGCATGATATTTCAAAAATGTATTGGGCCCGATATGTTCTCGTGGATCAGGCATTACGTGGCGGAGGTATGCGCTCTACCGAGTGCCCTTGTAGTTTATTTTTGTGATTGGTTTATTTATTTGCACTACCTTGAGATACAACAGTATTCATTATACAGCATTTGCAATATCAGTTCTTTTGAAAGTCTCTAATTCGGAGGTTCCATTAATTAACTTTTCACAATCATTTCATCACCACAGGCATTCCAACTTCTGATATATGCCCGACTGCCACAAACGTAACCATATTTTGTCGCCATTCTAATCTCGCTGCAACCTGACTTAATAGTTCTCATCCACTATTTTATGATGGTGAAAGAGTAATTAGCCCTGAAACATTCTTCCATCGCCGGTTATCAATTTAAACTTTTATTATCCTAACTTGAAGGTCCACATAATCAGAAAATAATGTTTGGTTTAATGAATAGATATGGCTTCACTTCACACTTAATCGTTCTTTTCTTGAATAAATATTTTGAAAGGAAGATTTTAATGTTATTTGGTGTCCTTTTATGCTGATGGACCCCCACCCACCAAAAAAATATTTGATTAGCCCCGGACCCCTCCCATGATGTCGTCTCGGCCTCAGGTTCATACATGCACGGTCTGACAGCACCTTCTACATTATGATTTTGACTATCGTCATAATCTGGGGATTCTTGATCAGAATTTTTTTTGTCAGATTCACTTTCTGATGAGTCTGAAGCAAGTTGTGCGGCCATTATCTATTGCGTGCTGACAATCTTTCCCTCGATGACATCATGGCAGTTTATCTCAAAATTTTCAGGGTGGTTCCTGCTGGGTTTGCTTTTTAAACTGTAACACCTAAACAAAAATTATTAGAATTAAAAACCACATACAGTTAGTTCTTTGTTTATTACTTAAAAATCAATATAATCATATGAAAAAAATTTTTTTCTGATTCTGTGGACCTTTAAGGCATTTCACAGTGAAAGTCTCACATCAGTGTTTACCAAGGAATGCATAATGCTAGATTTCTTCCATTGTACTAGAAACAGGTACAAAGGTGAAGATGGATGGAGACACATAGGCAAACTGTATTTTCCTCCTTCCCAACCGCTTCCATCCACCCCCACAATGTTCAACTACGTGCTCCAGATTGATGGTGGGATTCAACTAAACTTCCAGCACTCTGGGAAACAATTGTTAAATCACCATTTTCATATATATCTCATCCTCCTCTCTCCTCCCAAGCTAACATCATCCCCTAGGCCTAGAGTGACGTGAAAGCCATGTTTATGGGTACTCACCCCTAAGCTATTGTCTCAAAGCTCAAATTCTCACGAACTGCATTTAATCTTGACACATTGGCTCCATCGGAATGTTAAGCTGGCCGATTCACTTTGTTAAACTCACCTGCATATGTGATAACATCCATTGGTATCCTTTATACGACTTATAGGGCATGCACGTGAGCTTTGTGTTGTTTTTGTTTTTTTTTATCTCGCACACCATAAAATTATAAGACCTCACTTCCACTGTTTTTTCAAAGTGAATTCAAGCTGGATGATCTAAGAAAACACATTCTCAGAAAGCAATCTGGCTTCTCGGAAGGTCATATCGCTGAGTGTACACACATACATATTGTTGTGGAAATGACCATAGTGGGGTAAAACTGTTTCGTACAGCATTCTTTATGACCTCTGCCACCGAAGGTTAAGGAGGTTATGTTTTCACCCCTCTCTCTCTGTTTGTTTGTCTGTCTGTGTGCAGGATATCTCAATAAGTTGTGGACAGATTGGGTGTGTGACAAGGACGAACTGATTCGATTTTGGTGAAGATCCTAATCCAGATCTGGATACAATTCTCATTTAATTTCTAAAGTCATTCTTCACCATTGAGAGATTGGGCAAAAAACGATATATAGCACGATATCTCAAAAAGTTGTGGACGGATTCGGACGAAACTTGGTGCACATGTTGGGTGTGTGAGAAGAAAAAATCGATTAAATTTTGGTGAAGATCCGAATCCAGATCCGGATCTGATAATTATTAAAGTGATTCTTCCCCATTGAGAGATAGGGCCAAAAACGATAGATAACATGAGATTTCAAAAATGTATTGCACCCGATATGTTCGCATGGATCAGGCATTGTGTGACAGAGGTATGCGCTCTACCGAGTGCCCTTTGAGTTTTTTTAGTATGTGTTTCACATAAGCGTGGTGTACTATTGGTGCAATATATATGTGTTGCATATGTCATAGAAAGACGTGTCCCCCCCCCTTCCATCATGTCGGTTTCTACACCCACCAGACCTTTGAATTTGTTGGATGTTATTTTCCCTAAATTTGTCCTTTATGTTCTCTTAAAAGCGCACACCGGCCTTGCAGAGCGAATTTTGGCGAGAGATCGAGATATGCGCCTTCAAAAGCATCGGGTTTACCACAAGAAGCTCATGGTGAAACTGTTATGAGTGGTGAAACCGTTAGAGGTGGAGCCGTTGTGATGAAATCACCCCACCAACACATGGCGAACTACCATTGGAGGGAGGGGGAGAGAGAGAGAGAGAGAGAGAGAGAGAGAGAGAGAGAGAGAGAGAGAGAGAGGCAGAGAGAGGCATGGCACGTAATTAACAACGCACGTGCCGGAGTTAATAAAAAGGCAAGAGTGTCTAAAAAAAACAAAGAAAAAGAGGAGGAAGAGATTTTCAGAGGAGTTTGTCTTGTCCAAGTCCCTGTTCGTTGTGCCGCTGAAGGGAAGCAGAACCAGCTGCATCACTCAATTGTATCCTTTCGCATGCCACATTTCCTTCCTGATCTCCTCTGCTAGCGGCGCGGGACATCAGCGACCTGCCAGACGAGTGGGACCAGAATCCTCCTTAAACTCTTCTTGGCTTTGACTGCAACATTCTGATTGTCTTGTCAAAACCCTGTCTTTTTCTCCTGTGGTGTGTGTCTGATTGGGCCCGAAGATAAATAATTAATAATCTTCCGACCGTTTGTTTGATACCGTGGGCACGTATGGGTCAGTCAGTTGGGTAATGGGTTTTTATTAGAGTACTCATTGGTTATTTATTACATTCTGTTTATCTGTTTCTTGTTATTTCTTCTTGTAATCCCTCTCCATGACCATTGTTTCTATATAATAAATATACTTGGTCTCAGAGTGAATTTGTGGTTCTCTTGAGGCGGTAATTAAAATCCGCTAAGAAGGTAATTTGACGTGGCAATCTTCGCCGCATTCCCCGGTCAGCACCAGCCGTCCTCCGACTCACTCAGCACGATTGGTATGGGGCGGTGGAGTTTAATGTGGAGAGCTTGGTTGGATCAACAAGCCGAATGGGGAAGGTAGCTGAAATCAAAGGAATGAGTGTACCGTGAAACCTCAACATTGATGGTTTCGACATTCGCGGACCCCGCATATTTTTGGACCCTGACATTCGCGGTGGACATTCGCGGGTGCAAAACCCGAACCATGTCCAGCCGCACATAAATTATGTCCAACCAGCCGTACGCATAACAGCTCAAAAACCATTTTCCACCAGCGGCACATACACCACCTCCAGCCACGCATAAACCATCTCCCATCAACGGTGCATGAAGCAGCTGTACGTGCGTGTAAACACACAGCTGCTTTATGCCACCCCCACCATGAATGGTTACACTACCCACCCCTCCTTCATCTACTCACAACCACTGCATGACTATTTATGTGCAGCATGTCCTGGGTCTCATTCTTTCTTCTCATCCTGCTGCCTTAACCTGCTGGGATTCCACGCACTTGTGGACGTTTTGCGCACATTGTTCAATCATGGGTCCTCAGTGTATGAGTAGCGCAGCAAACATGTACTCCCAAGAGCAGGAAAAAAAATTCATGAGCTTAAGCCAGAAAGTGGAGCTGCTTGACCGACACTCAAGAGGTGAGAGTGTGGCCTCTGTGGGCAGGTACTATGGCATGAATGAGTCGAGTGTGTACAACATAAAGAAAAACGAGAAGGCAATTAGCGAAAGTGCCGTGGCTAGCACAGTACCCAGCACCAAAGTAGTTACCCAGGTCAGGGATGTCCACATCTAAGCAATGGAGAAGGCATTAAATGTGTGGGCAGTGGACAATTCCCAGAAAAACGTGTCTTGAAGTGGACCTCCAATTTGTATAAAAGCAAAGCGCATGTACGATCATCTGGCTGGTGCAGGTTGTGCTGCAAACACGAGTGATGCGGGAATGAGTGATGCAGGTACGAGTGGCCTCAGTCCCTTCCAAGCTAGCAGGGCATAGTTTGACCGCTTCAAGAAGCGATACGATCTCCACAATGTACATCTCACAGGCGATCATGCCTCAGTGGACCATGAGGCAGCTGAACCTTTCCCTGCTCAACTCACGCAGCTCATCGAGAAGGGGTATGTGCTGGAGCAGGTCTTCAATGCAGATGAGACTGGCCTGTTCTGGAAGAAAATGCCCAAGAGAACTTTCATCTCAAAGCGAGAGGACAGCAGTGGGGTTCAAGGCTTCAAAGCACCGGGTATCTCTTCTCCTCTGCGCCAATGCCAAAGGGAGACTGCATGATGAAGCCAATTATGCTGTATCGTTCCGTAAACCCGCATGCTCTATAAGGCAAATACAAGCAAACTCTGCCCATATTTTGGAGGGCCAACAGAAAGGCGTGAGTAACAGCTGCCATCTTCATGGATTGGTTCCACAACTGTTTTGGCCCTCATGTGGAGCGGTACCTGGCAAAAAAGAACCTCTCCTTCAAGGTCCTCCTGCTGGTGGACAACACTTCTGGCCACCCCAAGGTGCTGATGGTGGCCCATTTCAATATTGAGGTCATCTTCCTGCCACCCAATAACACCTCCCTGATCCAACCACTCGACCAAGGGGTAATTTTGACGTTCAAAATGTATTAAACCTGCTGCATCTTCTGTTGCATCTTGGATGCTATGAAGTCTGACTCTGAACTTACCATAAGGAAATGTTGGAAGGATTTCAACAGAACGCACTGCATCAGCAGCATCAATGGCTCTCTGGACGAGGTCACAGCCTCCACCATCAAAGCTTGCTGGCAGAATATATGGCCACAGGCAATCAACGACTTCAGAGACTTTCCCGACACCACGGAAGAGAGACGTAAAATTGCCGGGTTGGCATGGGAGGGGAAGGCTTCGACAATATGGAGGCTAACGCATTGGAGGAACTCATCGCCTCGCATGACGAGGCGCTGGATGAGGGGGAGTTGGAGGCCATAATCAAGGTTTCCGAGGAGTAGGACAGTGAAGAGGAGGAAGAGGTAGCAAGGCCCAACCTAACTGTCAAGTTCCTGGGTGAGGTGCCGCAGGATATGAGGCAGTAGTTGACAGGTTGAAAGATGCCGACCCAGTGATGGAGGGATACCTCTGGTTCAAGAGAGGGTTGGATGATGTTTTGCTGCCATCCAGAGAGCTGCACAGAAACCTGCAGCACTCAGCAAAATAGCTCTCGATCACACATTTTTTTGGCCTGGCCACTCCACCTCAACACCTTCAGCACCCTCACCTGCATCCCCTTCTTTGCATGACTCCAGCACACTCACCTGCTTCCTCTTCGGAGGAGTTCACTGGATTATAACTCATCATCATCACATCAAAAGTTGCATCGTATGATATCTATGAATTACTAAAACTCTCATCTTGTTGGGTAGTCGATCTAGTCGAAAAAAAAAAAATTTTTTTGAGATTTGTATACTACCCTTATTATCAGTATTTAAAATGGCGATTTCAGTTAATACAATGGCGATTTCGATGAAACTTGGTTGGTAGGTTCATACCATGACCTAGTTGTGTGCAAATGAGAACCGTTGCTATGGACACCACCGTTGCCTAGCAACAGGACTTTGAAATTTTTGAAAAATCATAAAAAAATTATTTTTTCGAAAATCAAAAATCGGGCCACGAGCGACTGTGGGCAGTACATTCAGCCATATTGTCAAAAATTTCCAGCCGGATCCTATGAAAACTGTCGGAGAAGATAGACTTTGAATGAACCCTGGGCGAAAACAATAAAAAAAACGAAGTTCGATATATCTCAGAGACTATGAGTCAGATATACATGAAACTGGTATGGTAGGTTCATTGTATGTCCTAGTTATGTGTGAGAAAGAACCGTTGCTATGGACCCCTCCGTTGCCTAGCAACGGCCGACTACCCATGTCCGCCTACCGGCTTGTATGTATGTATGTATGTATGTATGTTCCCTAAGTACACCAAAACGGTACACGATAGCGCAAACATTTTAGGGCCACCTTACTCACCATTCTCCTGCGGTGTGCAGTATCAAGTTTCATTAAAATCGGGCAACGAAAAAAATTATTTAAAAAATCAATTCCCGATTCAGTCAAGTACTCTTTGGGATTATTTGATCAATGCAAACAACCTCAGCAGTATCGTTCGCTGGAGCTATCTTTTATTTATTTATTTATTTATTTTTGGAATGATTTTTTTATCACCCGCTGTCACAACGGGAACCCAACGTGTTCACGGGTCGTCTAGTCTTAAATAAAAATAGGACCATGGTTCCTGAAGCTCACCTGAATCAGGAGCAACAGTCAACGACATCATAAAATATTGAAATTTTGTTCATGTGCAGAATCTGGTGATGTGATTGGTTGAATCGAAGCCCTCCCGATGGTAATTACAGCAATACCTTTGGCTGGACATGGTGCTGGTGATAGTTTGCCCACTCTTCGTGAGAATCATGGGAATCTTTAACGTCCATCAATCAATGTCGGAAGACTGGCTGCCCAGTTTAATGTCCTTGGGAGGGATGACACACATTGATGATTCACCCTGTCTATGAAATATCAGCATGACATTTTATAGCTCGGTCGAGATTCAAACCCAGGCTAGACAGCTTAGAAGCGAGTGTGTGTACCTCGAGGTCATCCTTGTCAGCCGAGGTCATGTAAATATAAAATCTACTGGTGTTCCTGGGCAGCGTAAAATATAATCAGGCATACAATAATTACCTTTAAGAGAGTGAAAATGAATTTTGGAGCCATTTTACCTCACGTCTCGCACTGTACTTTATGTTCAGCAGTCGACATATTTAATATCAGAGGCCATAATTTAATTATATCTTGTTATAAAACAATTGATCTTTCCTAAAAATTTTTCCGCTTTCATTTTAGCTTTTGACAATTATTTAGGCCACGAGTTCCGATCGTCAAATATGGAGTCAGATTTCGAATATCAGCTGTTAATAAGCCGATACGATACATTATTCATTATTATGCAATTCTGCCAGGAGCCAATCAAATTCCATATAGCCTCACAGCCAATCAGCGTTTTCGGCCTAATTTCAATCGGTTAATGAGTGCAAATTTTGATGCAGGAAAAACACCTTCGTTAGGCATCAGATATGAAGCTTGTGGCCAAGTTTCATCAAAATTGTGTGTTTGCTTGAAGTGATAATGACTGAAGTGTTTCCAGACTCTGACTCACTTACCTACGGACACTGCTCGATTGCATAAGCTCAACGGACTAAAGTCCAGGTGAGCTAAATGTTGTCTTTTCATTTGTAAGTCTTTTTAATGAAACTGTAATCACGTGCATTCGCGTTCATAAAATTTTTCTTGGATTTTCTCTTCACGAATCACAAATGCCGGGAACCTCCCCCCCTTCCCCCCCCCCCCCTCCCCCCCCCCCCCCCCCCCCATTTTTCCTTGGAAACATGCCCTGACATTCTCAGATGTTTTTTCTTTTTTAAAGGCTCTGGCTATATAAGGCATGGGCTTAGCAGAGCTACAAAGCCTGGTGTTGGCTTAGTGGTTTGGGTGGCTGGCTTGGGATCTTAGGTTCCTGAGTTTGAGCACTGTTGGCCAATTAATTAACACAAGGTGGAGCTGACTCAGCTTGTTGCCCTTCTGAGGTTGGCAAAATGAGTAACAGTGAACTGGTAGAGGGGCACAGCATCAGTGGCATTGTTGTGCCCCAATAAAATGATAGCTACCTGGCAGCCAAACTGCCATATGTAAAAAGAAGAAGAAGAAGAAGAATTAAATTATTAATTTTACAAGACCAACCTGTTGAGGGAAAATCCACAGACTCGTGTTTTGGGCGGGTTGGCCTCATCACCATGAAGCACTAGACGACCTGTGAACCCGTTGTGACAGCGGTTAATAAAAAAAATCATTTCAAAAAAAATAATAATAATAAAAGAAATAGCTCCAGCGAACTATACCGCTGAGGTTGTTTGCATTGATCAAATTCTCCCGAAGAGTACTTGATGAATCGGGATTGATTTTTTAATAATTTTTTTCGTTGCCCGATTTGAACGAAACTTGATACTGCACACCGCAGGAGAATGGCGAGTAAGGTGGGCCGAAAATTTTTGCGCTATGTGTACCGTTTTGGCTGTATTTCGGGAACATATATTCAACATAAACATAATATATACAAGATGAGAGTTTTAGTAATATCTAGATAAGCTCCTCCCAAGAGGGAAATGGTCAAATCCTACAAGACATCAAGTTGAGATCAGATTCCATTGTTGCAGTGGGTACCAGGAAGCAAGTATCACATCAGCTATTGCTGCCAAACAGGAAATGCCTGCCACACATTGACCTGTCTGTGGTACACAAAACAGTCCTGGGAGCAGCCAGGAACAATTTAAATTTTAAAAAGGCTCTGCTGGCTGAACAGTTGCATTGGCTCTGCCTATTCGGCATTGGGCAAACTCAGAAGTCCTCTTGAATATTCAAATTTTTTATTTGGGTGGTGTATAGGCAATAGACTGCTGCCTCAATCGCTCCCAAAAAATAACATGCATTACCTCATTTCCTCTGCATGAGTTGAAATCTAAATGTACCTTTCTTTCATGATAGAAGACGCATTGTTCAGTCTTCAAAAGTACACCAGAGACCTGAAGCTTTCGGCCTGTAAGTAGTGACCATAATTGTAGACGTATTATTTGATTTTTTTCAGGTTACAATTGTGGGTGGAGTCAGGACAGTATGCCAAGCTCTGTCCATCCAGGACAGAGCTTCAGAGCAACAAACTGGTGGAGAATATTATCGTGGAAAACAAACAAACATATATATATATATATATATATTGTATATATATATATATATATATATATATATATATATATATATATATATATATATGTACTGTATATATGCAGTGTCCTGCAAAAGTATTCACCCCTGACCAATAATAATACATTTCAATGGATGACGAATTATGCAGAAACAATTTTTCCAAAAGAACTTTTGTATTCAAAACTGAAGAGATTGTAGGGTACTTTTCATCGGTGCCAATTTGTTAGTACTGTTACATCATGAACTTTGCTCCATTTACTTGTCCAACCAATAGCAGTAGTGCAGGAATGTTTTTTTTAAAGTGGTTTCTCACCAATAATTTTGCCCAACACGACTATGGGTCTGGAGGACCAACCCTCGTGGGATGAGGGGAGGAAGAAAAGTTTTATTTTTTCCTTCTGGCAGCTCGCCACTTCACACCCTCGTCTTACTTCTTACCTGGCAGCTCACCATTTTACAGCCTCATCTTACTTCTCGCATTTTACACCATCATGGAAATAACTCACGGACTGGAGTTAAACAAAAGTTCACTGGAGTTAAACCATGTTCGCGGCCCTATCCTCCAGCAGTACTTTGCTCTCTGCACCCAGAGCGTCTATGCAATACTTGTCTGTAGCAGTGCCAGCCTTGCTTTTCCTGCAACAAAATTTACAATGACTTCACTGTTGCTGTTAACAAGCCACAAATAAATGCACATACAAAATGCCTCAGTCGATGCATCTGAGAAAATGTGTAACTCACGGCATGAGTTTTCAGACATTGGTTGAGGACAATAAGCGTGCAGAACGCTCACGGTGTTGAGTGCGGTGAGAGAGGCACACCAGTTGTCCCATTGTTTCTTGAAATGTTTGGGAAGTGGTTCATCCCATCCAAGCGTAGCTCTGGCATTGTCGGTTAAGGTCATCTGATGCAGCAACATCTTTCCCGTAACAACAGGTGCTGAGAAACCAAAGGGGTCATAAATGCTGTTGACTGCAGAAAGAACTCCACACTTCGTGAAGGACTTGTCCATGTCTGGAACAGTGAAGATGATGGGATCTGTTTCCAAATTCCATGACAATCAAAGTGACCGCTGAACAGGTAGCGGGTTGGCATCAAGGTCGATGTCACGTAAATCCTTTGCATGCTCACTGTCTGGAAAATGAGCCATCACTTCCATGCTGTTGGAAGCAAATTTGTGCAGACGTAGATTTGCAGTAGGCAACATTACCTTGGTACGAGTCAGGAGGTGTATGGCTTCAACAGGGTAGGTAAGCTCACCAAACCATCATCGACATAGAAGTTCCTTTCCACGTAACATCTTGTGCAACATCCGTATTCTTCTTCACCATAGTCCATCGGCAGGAATGGTGGGACGAGGACTGTTCCCGAATACATGCACCTTCTTATGAAATTTGGAGATGTCCACTTTGAAGTCATTGTTCTTAAACCAAACAAATTGCAGTCTCGGTGATCCTCACACACATAGAAATAATGGAACATTTGCTCGATGTCAGCCATGATGGAGATGTTCTTGTCTGAAGCATACTAATACCCCAAGGAGACTATTGACGAGGTCTGGACCAGGAAGGAGTACCTTATTTAGCAAGACATCACGATAGGTAGCACTGCCGTCGAACACCACACAATTATTTTCAGGTTTGCATGGATGGGATACAGCAAAATAAGGAAAATTCCATTGCAGTCGTTTTGCCACTGTTCCTGGTTCAAGAGGCTCAGCATGTCCTTTGGAAAATAGTTTAGTCATGGAGTCCATGTACTGCTGTTTAAGGGCTGGTTTCTTATTCAGAACCTTGCAAAGGGACTTTAATTGTTGATTGCAAGGGGCCGATTGTCTGGAAGTTTCACATCGTCTCGGAAGGGTAACAGAGCCACCCAATTTCCATTGTCATTCCTGATGAATCCGATCGCAAGAAAGTAGTTGTCTTCGATGGAGTGATCCTGCTTATCATCATTCCTTGTTCGCTGATAGAAATCACTGCCGACCCAGTCGTCATCGGCTCTGTGGTCGCAGGATCTCCCGAAGAGCTGACCTGAAGGTACGTAATGATGTGGCAGGATGACATCCTTTACGGTGACATGATTAGGGCATGGTGAGCAGACTTATGGTCTTCCATTGTTGAGAATGTGGGTACAATGGGCCTCTACTTGCTCAGGGTTATGGACGCCGTCCAGACATTCATCGCCAATTATCACCCATCCAAGGTCCATACACTATGCCCACAGAGCATTAGGTGGTCCACTCCGAGATTATCTGACCTTAAGCAGCTGAGCATCTCATCCAATTAACAGCAAGATGGTCGCTTCTGGGTCAGGTTTGGTAAACATTTCAGCGAGAGGAAGTATATGCGAGTGGAGCCTTGCAACCTTCGGTGTTGGAATCTCGGAGGAATTCCAAGGAATAGCATTACACTTGGTTAGCTCCAGGAGCAGCAGGTGGACAATTCTATCAAAAGATTCGATGACTAGATTCCTGACATGCCTAACAATGGCTGCCATAGTTCCAGAGGAAGTTTTGAGTGCATAGGGGACTAGATTATTTGGCACGTTGAAGTAATCAAAGAGTTCGTTGTGGCCCAGAGACGGATTTGACTGGTCATCCAACACAGCGTAAGTTTTCAGAAAGTTTTCAGGATTACCAGCGATGAATACCTTCACAAGACAGATTTTGGAACACCTTCCTATGGATCCACTACTACCACAAATGTCCATACACCTGTTAATCACTGAGGGTCACTCCTCACCAGGCTTTTGAAGCCTATCCAATACTCTCTTAGGATTCGAAGTTTCTGATAAATTGCCTCCCTGTTGGTTTGTCGAGGGTAGCACAACCAGCATGATTAAGTGCTGAGCAATGACGGATGCTGTCGCACTGAGAACAGCGTAATTTTACTTGACACTCCTTGACTGAATGGTTAGTTGACAGGGCACATCTGGTACATATTTTTCATTGGTTAAGAAGGATGAGTCTGGATTGCAATGTATTTGCTTTGAATATTCTGCAATGTGCAAGAGGATGTTTGGTCCTGTGAATCGGGCAGAATTGTTGCGGATCTTCCATTCGATGACAAGTGTGTTGTATTTCAGAAGGCGGCATGACTGCTGCAGTCGGTTTCTCGACAATCTGTGGCAGCAATTCACCCGT
>CM068953.1:48084467-48096536 GCA_035128595.1 Eptatretus atami
GGAACAGAGATATATCCAAAGCTGCAAGTCCACGAAGGGAACCATCGTTTTTGGTAGCCTCCATTTCCTCGATGGTGTCACTAAACTTCTGCAGAGTTTAGCGCTCATGAGGAGAGACGAGGAAAAAGTTCCTGCTTGTTTAGCAGTGACTGGCGAACTGCTTCATCACTGCCGAATCTTTCTTGAACCGATTCCAGACCTGCTCCAAACCGACATCAGTGTCAGAAATGTGGACTTGGTTAAGACGCTCTTTGAGTGCTTCGGATTCTGAACCATCAGCCATATGTTGAACCATGAAGTTAATCTGTTCAAGAGATGAAAGCGGTACTCCTCTGATCATGTTCTGGAAGGCTGCACACCATGTCCTGAATTTCTCAGGCTTCTCGTCAAACACAGAAATCCTATATGAAACTAAGTTTTGACGAGACAGATAGTTTACCCAGACCTGCATGTCAGACATCATTGTTGGCATGATTGATGGCTTGACTTCTCGACCCAATAGTGAATGGCTAGATACTGGTAATGTAGTTTCTGGATGTGTGGTGTATGTCCTCGCAGCATATGTGGGTACAGCATGGGTATATATTGGATTTGGTCAGAAATAACCTGATTGGTTGTCAGTTGTAATCCCTCTGGATGGCAACATAAGGTCAGTATACACCGTGGTATTCTGAGCGGCCAAAACCGGAGCTGGGTTTGTGACCCACGAGTTCACAGCGGGGCACGTTAACACTGGGGATTGATGTGCAGCCCTGACACAAAGCATTGGAGAAGGATGACGACACAACAGTTGTGTGTAAGGCATTAGTTGGTGTCTAGCAAGTTTTGTACGATAGACCAGGAATGGCATCTTGTTATACTGAACAGACAGAACTGACTGTTCGATGTGGTCTCCATGGAAGCTGGTGCTGCAGCGTTGACAGCTGGTGAAAGGGGCTCTGCCTGAAATGATACTAGTTTGAGCGACGTAACTGGGTCAGCTTGTACTCAGGCATCTTGTGGAATACCTTCAGTATCGTCTTCAGAAAGAATGGGTGCGGTGGATTCCTGGACAACAGCATTCCCACTGTCTCTGCAGGTGTAGGTAATCCAGCTGCTGAAATATTGTCGAATTTGCCCCCAACACAGAGTGTCAGACATCACATCCAAACGGGCCAGAGACACGCAGGTTCTTCCTTCCACTTCAGCTGTTCAAGATGTATGTGTTGCTGCATCCGTAGCAGTTGAGCTTCTTCCGATTTGCATCCCATGGCAGCTCTTAGAGGCTTCAGCTCTGGCCTTCAACATGAGCAAAACCTGGAAGAATTGGACGAACTCCGGGAGCCAGCGATAGACGTGTGAAGTGAGCTCGACATGGTGGCTCTCTGCACAGTGACAAGACAAGCGTGAAGTCAGGTTTTTACTCTCCTGGAATGGCCTACATGTCCAGATTCTTTGAAGAAAGAATGCTCCAGGCAGCTTACCAACACAGAGGTTTTAATTACTTTTTACTTTCTTTTAAAACACTCCAAGTGCGATGATATAAACTGTCCTTTTCCACCCAAAACCACACCGTTCCGCCAGACAGGGGACAGCAAAACCCCCGCACCCCTCCCAGCGGAGATGATGCAACACATGGGTGGAGCATAAATATGCATGAGGCAAAACATGAATATGCATGAGGCAAGATATGGTTGAAACATAAATATACATTTTCCGTTCAAACTAGGATGCATCACAGACACCACAAAATGGGGAGCAGACAAGGGAGTAGGGCAAAGGCAGGAACAGGAGAAAGCAGACAGGGAAGCAGGCAGGATGAATGGAGCACCAGTTTTTCCTCAAGGTGATTCTTTCTGACTTTTTTGGCGCAATCTCATTCTTCTCAGACTCCAACTCTCTTTCTCTCCTCAGAAACGATTTTCCTTCTCTTAGCTCTGAAACGTCCCCCAAAACTCCGCCCTCCCGGGACAACTAAAACTCCGCTCCTCAGGAGGCAATGAAAAGCTCCTCCCCTCGCTCTCTGGACAGCACAGCTCTTTACAGAGCTGTCATTCTTCTCGACCTCATTCGGTGGGACATTATAAGGGGGTTACATGTACAATTCCTTAACCTCAATCAATAATTAATTATTACCATGCACCATCCAATGTGAGGTGCACATTTGACCAAGGCAATCCTTCAGCTAACATTTCCTTCTAACCACACTGAGATGGGATAACTACTCATACACGGACCATACTACTCTTTTTCATATTTATTTGCTCCAAAGTAATATCTACCCACCCCCCACAAACCTACAAAGGTAACAATCTATATCGGAAATAACGCCACCTTTGGTGGGATCCAGTATTACAAATAATCTTCCTTTATCTTCTTCATAATATCATTGAACCTTCTTCAAATTATGATACGGAATATGTGATGTTGTGATAAATAACATTTCTTTCAAAAATGACCAAAATTAGAAAGTGCATTTCCAAGAAAGTGCCATAGCACATTGATCACCGAAGGTGGGCTGAGAAAGCTACTGCTGCCCGGAGGGGTTGCCCGCTAGAGAACAGACGGAAGCCTACATTTATGAAGACTGTGTCTGTGTGTGTATGTGTATGTTTATGTGTGTGTGTGTGTGTGTGTGTGTGTGTTGTGTTTTTGTTGTGTGTGTATGTGTGTGTGTGTGTGTGTGTGTGTGTGTGTGTGTGTGTGCACACGTGTTCACAAGAGCCAAACAGTCACAAAAAGGATATTGGCCCAGAATAATATGGCCAAATTCCGATCTCTGCTCTGTCTTGAGATGGGCACTACTTAGAGTAAAACCAGACTTCGTTGCTTAGGCCTCCAATCTTCTTGCTCTTTCATGATTCCACATCAAATAAATGAACATCATTTTTGGGATAAAGCAACGTGTGCTTCAAAACAGTTGTATAAAGTAACAGCTCAGATTCAGGAGATATTTAAAGACAAAATCCCCACCCCCCCCCCTTTTCCAATACCATAGTATATTTGGTGACAAATCGAGGTGCAATGATTCCGATTTAATTTTCCTGTATTTCATTCATATTTGAACCAGGAATTCTCTGAGGAAGAGGCCAGGATCTTGCTCAGGCGTCTCTAAAGTCTGAGTGTGGTTTGAATTACGGTGAGGGGAGGGATTTGAGTCGTTAATTTCAGTCAAAGCTAAATGTACTGTAATTCTATTAACAAGCTCCAGGCAGCGGAAATTTTTGATTTTGAATCAAAGGAGGCGTTTGCCGGACCCGAAACGCATATGTCTGCAAGCCCCATTCACAAACAGAAACTTGTTCATCGACTGGTTCTTTGACAACTCACAGAACTTATTCATGAACGCAATGTACACAAAATGTAGAAACATTTCGTAAAATTGGAGCACCCCGCTATATTTAGGTCCATGACCAACAGTGTCAGCTGATTGCCATGTGTTTCATAGCGTGGCCCAGCAAGGGCACATCTGTCGGATGCTCAGAGTCAGAACAAGGGGAGCCAGGGGCGGGGGAACAGACGGAGGCCGTTGGTAACTGGGAGCAGAAGTGGATGGAAGGAGCAGAGGAAGGCTTTCCCAAAGTCTTTTAACCCTCTCCAGCTTGGGATGGCAATAAAAGGAGAACGATCGATTGCCTGGCGAGAGTTAAATGGGATCGGGACAAATGTTCTCCCAAAGTTTTCAGGGATGAAAGGTGTTGAGCAAAGCAATGAGTGGCAAATGACAATGATTTTACCTGGTCAAAGTGCATGCAGAACTCTTCAAGAGGTTTGGGTACTGGTGTACATTTGGGAATGGTGACAATAAAAATGGTCTTCCATAATAACCTTGGCCCCAAGAGTTCCAGCCTTTGTAAGGTAAGTACAAACAAAAAAACTGTTGCATTTTGATTATAGATGCAATGAACAAAAAAAACCCCAAAACAACAGTATAGGTTGAGTCACACAGGTGTGCAGAGAATAAAGAGCAGGCAAGAAATTTGGCAATCTCAGCCTTGCAATGTGGACGGATGTCCTTAAATGCACAATGCAATATTTTTAAACAGAAGCCCTGCTAGATTGGCGCAAATACAGTAACACCCCAATCCAGACTTCGTCCCACGCCGGCATATAGAAGAGACGCAGACGAGGACAGAGACGCAGACGCGGAGGCAGACGTCTGAGCCACATCAAGCTGAATGGACAATGTGCCGCGCATTAAAGAACCAGCAGCGAAAACAGCCATCGAGTCATGATCTGCGCCAATACCAGCTCACCCTTCCACAAGTCAGCTCAGGAAACATTGAGACAGCTTATAGTGCAACCCTCATGATGGAAACATTTGGGTGCTTTCATGGAACACCCCCATTTATCAAGACATTTAACAGTTTTGCATTTAAGTCCTTATTTATGAGGATATTGAATGGCTTTGTATTTAAACCCACATTTTTTGAATTGGTTTGCTTTGAAACTCTCATTTATGGAATCAGGGAAATCGTTAATACGAGAGTATATTTAAGGAGAAATGCAATTGCTTTATATAACACAGCCATCATTTATGTGGGCCCATTCAAACAGGGTTATAATAATTATTCATTTATTTATGAGCATGTAGCACAGGTTTAGACAAAATTAATTCATAGAAACATTTGAACCTTTGTATATCGGGAATCATTCGAACTGCACTTTATTTCCAAGTTCAATTGTTCATATTTAATTGTGGAAACAATGAAGAAAGTTTTTGTTAATAACAGAAGCATATATATGTATATGTATATGTGTGTGTGTGTATATATATATATATATACAAACATACACATATATATATATATATATATACATGTATATATGGAATTTATAAAAAAATTCTAACACAGGTGGAGGCCATTCAGCCCATTGTGCCTGCGCGGACACTATACTAATTTATCTACACAAGATCCAAGGAAGAAAATGCAAAAAAAAAGTTTTTAATTAATGAAATATATATATATTTTTGGTTGTTTGTTTTTGTATTTGTTTTTTTCTTCCCCTCAGGGGAGGGGGCATGGGCTTGGTTAAAACATCAACCACACAACCATCCTTGACAAGACCCCCACCAACACACTCCGTACACAAGCACACAATCACCCATCAACGCTCAAACTACCTAAAAGTCCAATCAACATCCCCATACCCCTCCATCTCCATAACTTCCAGGTACCTATCTAATTCTAATTTAAACTTATCCACTTTTTCTGCTGCCACTACCTTCCAGGGAGGCTTTCCATGCATTAACTACTCTCTGAATAAAGGTCCCCTGCCTTACTACCTCTAACTCTCCTCTTATTTACTCTCAGGCTATGGCCCCTGGTCCTATCACTGTCTACTCTGTTGAATAATTCATCTGCACATATTTTATCTATACCTCATAGCTGAGTCTAGCTCGGCCCGGAATCAATCTAGTAGCCCTGCGCTGAACCCTCTCTACGGCATCTATGTCCTTCCGGAACTGTGGTGACCAGAACTGCACAACCTATTTCTAAATGTGGCCTGCTCTACTAAATTGCCTATATCAATGTGAACACCACCTCTTTTGATATATAAATGATCCCCCTCCGAATACAACATAAAGCACTATTTGCTTTACCTACAGCTGCCTGGAATTATGATGCCTGCTTACCTCCCATATCTATTACCACCGCCAGATCCTTCTCCTATGTGACACGCTCCAAAATTACCTCCCATCCCCAACACCTTACACTTGCTCAGGTTAAATTCCATCTGCCAGTCTTTTGCCCCAATCGAGCAAGTATCAATACTTTCCTGAATTTGATCACCACCCCCTCTGATATCCACCTTACCCCAAGCTTTGTGTCATCTGCAAATTTGGAAAGCCAACTCTTTACCCCATTTCCAAATCGTTGATGTAAATAATGAATAGTAATGGTCCGAGTACTGATCCCTGAAGTACTCGCTACTTACATCCTCCCAGCAAGACATCCTCCCACTCACAGCCACTCTTTGCTTTCTACCACTAAGCCAGTTTGCAATCCAATTAGCTACCTGACCAGCCACTCCACAAGTCCTCACTTTGGCTAACAACCTCCGATGTGTACCTTATCAAATGCTTCTTAAAGTCTAGATATACAATGTCCACTGCATTTCCCTCATCCACCCAATCAGACACTGCTTCATAACTCTAAAAGATTTGTTAAACAGGAACTACCTTTGGTAAACCATGCTGACTACTTTAATTAGTTTGTATTTGTTTTAAATGATTCCTCATCTGGTCCTTAATGTCTCCAACACCTTCCCCCAAACTGAAGTCAAGCCAACAGGTCTATAGTTTCCTAATTCTTCTCTGGATCCTTTCTTAAATAATGGTATTACATTTGCTACTCTTATATATACATATTTATTTATTTATACCCCCCACGCCCACCCCCCCGCCCCCTGCCCCCCCCTCATTATTCTCATCAGCAAAGCGATGGGTTGCATTTGCTTGTATAACTCTATATATTACTAAAACTCATCATGTATGTATGTATGTATGTATGTATGTTCCCGAAATACAGCCAAAACGGTACACGTAGCGCAAAAATTTTAGGCCACCTCACTCACCATTTCGCCTGCGTGTGCAGTATCAAGTTCATTCAAATCGGGCAACGAAAAAAATTATTAAAAAATAAATTCCCGATTCAGTCAAGTACTCTTCAGGGGAGAAATCTGATCAAATGCAAACAACCTCAGCGGTATAGTTCGCTGGAGCTATCTTTTTTCTTGAAATGATTTTTTTTATATCAACCGCTGTCACAACGGGAACCCAATGGGTTCACGGGTCGTCTAGTACTTTATAAAATGCCCAATCTTTTTTGGATTTCAACCCAGATTCCTATCAAATTGGTCAGATGGTACCAAATGTGAAAAATAACTGTTAATTAAGGAGTTACCATGATCGTTACAATTGGCGGAGTTACGTGACCTCTCAAATGTGCAAGTCGTTCAAAAACTGAAAATAGTACAAACACAATCTGTACATAGATATAAAGATAACTTTATTGCTCATCTAACAACATAACTCTCAAGGGTGAAAAAATAGTTTGCAGAAAAAAAGGTTACCACCTTTGCTAACTTCACCGAATACACACCTCCAAAAAAAATCCTATAGTTTAAGGCAAGCAATTTTGATCTGTGTACCTATCTAGTTGTTTTGAGAGCGTGTTCCGATTGTCTGATAACAAAACAGATTTTGGATATCTCATTAATTAATTAGTCGTGATGATCACAAAATAGTCGCTGCTTAATGCAGAACAACCTCGGAAACATCGCAAAGGTTAATTGCTTGTGAAATAAACATTGCAGAAAATCCGCCATTTTTCCTGCTCGTCTGTGCACGTGTCACATGGTACATTGGGTTCGGGGTCGATGCAAACGTTGTAACCTTTTTTTTTATAAAACGTCCATTTTTTTCCAGATTTGCTTCGATTCCCTGTAGAGCACCTCGTGAAACCTCCAAAAATATAAACACAGATCAGGCAGACGCAATGGATAGGCAGTCCCTCTGGGGGACAGGGCACGAGGTCTCAAATCATACAGCTCAATAAAGCTGGTTTTGGCTCATTCCTAAATTTTTTGTTCACTCAATATAATTCTCCGAACAGTAGAAAAAGATAAGTTTAATGATTTGGAAATTACACATTTTCTTGTGTATGTATGGAGAAGGAGGGAACATAGCCTTGCTTGCTTAAAGTAAATAGGTACATCAACATCAATATAAGACTCGTTATTTCTTTAAATTATCAGATTTCACAACAGATTTCGACACTTATTCAATCTGGATGATATCCGATCCTCAAAACCGAAATAATATTTCAATGATATACTTTAATTAGTCTGTGAGAGTAGATCGTGGAAAATCATATCATATTGTTGCGGTTCTAGAAACCGCATGCCTCCAAGGCAATGGCATCCAATATATAGTGGTCCCTCGACAGTTATTCCATTAATATACGTTTAGATAGTCCCTTCCCTTTTGTCTAGCGGGACAACGGGACGTGCGTTGCGGGGATCTCATTGCTAGGTCTGTTTATACCACTAACTTCATTTCTACTCTTCTTTTCTGCTTATTCTTGAGGTAAATCCGAATTTGGGTCCTCGCAAAGGCCAGCAGGCACTGCACCCAGACACCCCCCTGTGGAAACAGCAGCCGCGCCCTTTACTGAAAGCAATGGGTCCTCGCGGAGGCCAACATGTGCAGCACGTGCCGTGGGTAATGGGAAAGATACAACAGCAGCGCAGCTGCGAGGATACAGCGATACCCTCGGAATCACTTGTGCAAGTTAAAGAGGCTGCACGGATGTTGTTTTTCACAACAAAGAAGCAAATGACCCAATATCGGCGAGAGCTTGGCTGGCAACTTGGTGCCAATGACGACATTGACAGAGGCCAATAATAGAAAAACAACAACTACGCTACGTTGTACGGAACACAAGCATTGCAAGACACTAGCGCCTCGTTCTTTTCCACCCATTTCTGGATTTCATTATATCAGCATCTTCTTTTCCGTCCAATTCTCCATCCGATACTTATATCTATATTCTTTTTCATTCCAAACCTCCATCTAATTATTATATCCGATCGTTCCCCTTAATTCCTGACACAGATCAGGGTTGGCCCCGCGCACACGATAACAGAATCGGGCGAACGCGAGCGCTGACCACGTGCTTAATGGCGGATCTGTGCGCATTGTACGAAACATGCTCGATAGCAGGCAGACCTGTGCTTATCTCGTGACACCTTATTATCGTACAGAGCAGGGCATGAATGGCACACATCTTGTTCTCGTCTGTGCATGGGTTTACCATAACATCTTACCATCGATCCTCGCTGGTGGCCGGGGTGTTTCCCACGGACAGGGACGTCTTCTTACCTCTCTGGCCGGCGAAGCCGCGATCAGGCAGGGGCGTGCTGTACAGCTCGGGCTGCGTAGCGCATCACGGAGCAGGCATTGATCAGCGCGAATCGGGGATGCCCGGGCGGGCATGCGGGACGGACGCCACCCTCAGCCGGTCGTCGGGGCATGGCCCGGGAGTTCGTGCGAGGCAATTCATGTCACGGAGTTCGGTGTGAGGCGATGAATATCATGTCGTGGGGTCCGGAGCAAAGGATGATTCCAGAGCTTGAGGTCATCTCTTGCCGAGTGGAGTGGAGCCGGGGCGGGGCCGGGGGCGACCAGAGCGCCAATTCGGGTGACGATGCATCGCTTCGGGGTTGCCCCACCCCGCGGGGGTTTATGAAAGGCAGATCCCGAAGCCCGTCGTCGTCTGCGTCTCTCTCTCTCTCTCTCTCTCTCTCTCTCTCTTCTCTCTCTCTCTTCTCTCTCTCTCTCTCTCTCTCTCTCCTCCTCTCTCTCTTCCCTCCTTCCGTCTGCATCTGCAGTGCGTCTGCGTCTCTCTCTGTCTCACGCGCTGGATCTCCAACTCGCCTTCTCACCTCCAAGTTCGCTTCTTGGATCCCTTCTTCACCGCCGGTCATCGCCTGTGACTCCGCCTCCACTTCTCCGCCCACACGTCGCTGAATCCACCACCCCCCTGTCCCATCTACATCCGCCCACATCGCTCTCGACTCCGCTTCTCACCCAAGTCCATCCCTTCACGTCCAAACGGTCGTGTCTCATTCTTTGGACTGATAGTAGCTGCACGAAGTGCCACAAAGCAAGAAAACGGCGCGTCAGCTGTCAGGGAAGTATCGCCCGGCGCGATCGGGCAATCGTGCAAGGTATTCAGAGACGTTAGCTCATCTCCTCTCCTACTTTTTCTCTTTTATTAACTCCTTTCATTGGTGTGTGTGTGTGTGTGTGTGTGTGTGTGTGTGTTGTGTTGTGTGTGTGTGTGTGTGTGTTGTGTGTGTGTGTTTGTGCTTGGCGCCTGTCCTCGTAAGTTAAGGTTGCAGAAGAATTATTATTTCAGGTGAAGTCTGCTCGTGTCTGCTTTTGTAAGTTGCTTGTACATTGTCACACTCACGCTTCTTTCTATCTTGCATTCCACACCAATAAAACTATTCACTGGACCACATAACTTTCCTCGCTTGTAAATAAATATTGGAAATGTTCCAGCTCGTTTTTGTGTATGTTCTTCCATTGATCCAGCATGGTCCGAATCCTAACTTAGCGGGATTTTATCCTCAAGCGATGCGTTCTTTTTGCCGTACGTCTTGCAGTGTCACTCGGCTGCATTCGGTCCGGTAAGTGATCCGGTTCGGACAAGGCGTACCGGAAGACGTGTTCCCGGCAATTAAATCACGTGAATTAGGTAACCGGTTAACCCATAGACGGGAGGACCCTCGGTCATGCGTTGAGTAATGGCGTTCACGGTTGGTTAGCGAACCCTCTGCGTCACGGAATTATCCGTGTGCGACGGCTACACAATTCCGGGGAGTCTGGGGGAACCGAGATAAGCTTCCCCCTGGTGGTTCTTCCTCACTCGACCCTCGAGCAACAATATAATGCATGAAATCGCTCCAAGCTCCTCAATTTGAAAACTACAGAACTTAAAAAAGCTACGTATACAGCGATTTGGAGCTATGGTGAACAGAATTTTATAATACTAGTGCGTGCCGTACGTGGTGGCAATACGTGCAAAAAAAAAAAAAAAAACTTTCAAACGCGCGTGCCAGAAACAAAACACACAGGCCGTTCCTTCGCTCTCGGCGTGCCCGTACATGTGCCCGTACATGCGTGGCCGTACGTGCAAACCAAAAATATATGTATATTTCAAACACCAACACAGGCCGTTCCTTTGCTGTGTAAACGACTGGATTGGGGCATTGTGTTTTATCTATAAATGCGCATAAGAAATCGAGAAATTATTTAGAATACAGTAAGTCATCATAATATCCGGAAGTCCGTACGTTGTAACCTAATGGGGAAACGCGGCTGAGGATCTCTTCAACGGCCACGCTACGCAGCAACGTGTCCTGTCATTGGTAACTAAATGGCGCATGCGGCCACGCCTAGCAGCAACGTGTTCTGTCATTGGTTTGGTAAATAAATGGCATAAACTTGGGAAGCACTTGTCGATTAATATCAACTTGAAAAGGCACATACTCCGGTTCGCCATCAATATAGCTGCCAAGTTTTCAATTTAGATCGGAGCAGTGGTTGTCGAGAAACAGCGGTCACAGAACACACGACACACACAACACACAACACACACACACACACACAACACAACACACATTGCTGGAATTATAGAAGATGTTAAATCCTTTGAATAAAGTCTGTAAGTCGTCATCCTCTAGTCGTGTCACTTCGTCTAAGTTGTCAGATGTTGTCCGTTCCCCGGCGTAATGGAACTCAAGTAAATTCCATGCCTAACTCGTCAACAACGGAACTGCTGCCTCGTGAGAAGCCCGATTTCATGAATCGTGATGCGCGCTCATTGGTGTACCACGCCAGTGATAGGCTGCTATTTATAACTGCGCTGGTTCAGACTCAGTCAGCGACCACGGTGGTGGCTGGCTCAGTGTGTGGCCAGGCTAGGCGTGAAGCTGGGCATTAGTATGTATTGGTATTACGCAAGACGGGGTCATAGCCATGGTCATCATGACGACAGTTGTCGTCGACGATGCATGAGTGGTAGTCATCACACAATGACTGTGTGTCATGTAATTTGTCGACATACCATCACCGATGGTATATGAGTTGTCTTACAGTTGTTCATATATTTACTTTTGATAAACTGATTCATGAATTCCATCTTTGCTTGATCACTTTCAACTCACCAATGAACCCACCCTATGCCCACGGATTTGTGTTTCCCTTTTTGGTAAATAGCCGGCTTAGAGATTATTGCGCCCTATTACACGTACGTGTCAGGCACGTGCGACTTCAATCCTTACCCCACAGTCGTCATGAATGTTCGCATACGGTAAGTCGTCACACGTCTAAGTCGTCACTTTTTTCCTCGGTTCCCCGATGGTGACGACTTACGAATAGTCGAATACTGTGTTATGTATATATATATATATATATATATATATATATATATATATTATATATATAATATATACACATATATATATATATATATTTATATATATATATATATATTCACGGTGTCTGGCGGTCCAGGT
>CM068953.1:48177799-48188710 GCA_035128595.1 Eptatretus atami
CAGGATAGCCGAGAGGTACGCATGCTCGCTCTAAGCTGTCTCACCTGAGTTTGAATCCCGACACAGCTATAAACTGTCATTCTGGTGTTTCACAGGCAAGGTGATTCATCAATGTGTACCGTATCTCGGATGGACGTTAAACTGGACATCACATCTGCCGGAATCAATAATCTCTCTCTCTCTCTCTCTCGTCTGCTCTTTCTCTCTCTCTTCTTCTCTCTCTTCTCTTCTCTCTCTCTCTCTCTCTCTTCTTCTGATTCTCTCTCTCTCTCCCTCTCCACCCCCACCACCTATCCTTTTACTCCTCTCCGTCCTCGTCTCCCGTCCACGTCCTTTCCATCCTCTCTCCTTCCCTTCCAACTCTATCCTTCCCTCTCCTACTCCGCTCCCCCCGCCATCCCTTAAATATTCTGAGTCAGGAGGCTGCGAGTTTATTTTCTCATAAAGAACTATATGATAATTTTCGATGGAGAAATACCGGAAAAGGTGAAAGAGGTAAAACCATATACACTCTAAAGTGTATGGAGCATCACGGTTCAAACATTACCTGCGGTAATAAAAAGGGCACATGAGGTTATGTGGTGAAGCATCACCATCAGTCCACATGGTCTACTCTTCCAAAAGAGCCTGCTCTGGGCGTTTTATAGCAATTATTGTGTTCATGCAAATGTTCGCATTTAGATGAACATTTATAAACATGAGGCGATCTAACAGTTGTACAAACGATGATTGGCCGTGGGAATTCCTTCCCTTCGTCAGAGCGAAAGAACATTAACTTTTGGTCTGCTCTTTTGCTCTGACGCCCGAACCGTCAGTTTCTCCTTGCTTCTCACGGTGGTTAGCATACCTCAATCAACGTTCTTTTGATTTCATCCATTGGTCCACCTCTCCGCCTATGCAGAGCGAGACTAGCCTTCACAATGAACACGAGTTTTCCAAACGAGAGACGCACAATAGTCCAAGAAATGCCAACTTAAAATTATATATATACGAGAGAATCTTCGTTTATTCATTCAATATCACTTCACAGACCATGTGATTACTGTCACTCTTAGTGCTGTCTGCGTTCTTCACTTGGTCTACATCAGAGCGTTATCTAAGCTCTACCCGAGCTGAAACACTTCCTCTTGTTTGAACTTCATATAATTTTTATTTCTTGTGTTTATAGTCGTGTTTTGAAGGTTGATTATTTCTTCTCAAAGATATTTTTTTTCTAGATTGACTGATTTCTTCTCTGGGCTGATTAATCTCTTTTGTAGGTTGGATAAAAGATAAGGTTCAAGGGTAACAGCTTCAACTGAAAATTTCATTTAACACCGACACGTTCCAAAGTGATGGTTCAACGAATATTTTCTGCATAGACCTAACCACGTCACTATAAATATCCATTGTGAGTAACCACATCAAAGTACTGCCATACACCAGCAACTACATTTACAATACATGAACGATCTTATACTGCAATCACCATTAAATTAAACACTTCCATACTGGTCACAATCTACAATCACAGTGCCCTACACATATCCACAGGGATAAACTCACACACCCGATGATCAATCAATCTTATAACTGCAATATTAACCACAAAGTACACGACATTGACAGATAACTACTATTGCTATTTACTTCGACTAGATGGAATAAGGCTTGAGACATGACCTGGAAGTGTCAGTGTCCCACCTCGCTACTCCAACAATTCGATGTACCAGCACTGAACGTGTCAGGAATTGATGCAAAGCGGGTTTTTACATTCCACAGATTTGAATCCTATAGCAAGGGGCATTTTTTGAGTGGGTCAAAGTGAATCATCTTATACATAAAGGGGGAGATCGAAAGAGCCTTCTTTGGTAGAATTGCTGTTGCCATTCTGGGAGTAAACATGAGCTTCAGGGCCCTGAGTGTCTAAACCTGGGTGGAGTAACTCAATGTTCACCATATGGAATCTCAGACGCATGGAGAAGCCAATGGAAGATGGCCAGGAACGAAACAAGGTGCAGATGTGTGTTATGAGAATAGTACAGTGATACCTTGTTGTTTGTGATCTTGGCAGATAACATTGTAGCTTGCTTTGGTGGCCATCCATGCTGCAGACCTCCACCATGACTCGTGTCCTTGAGAAGGAAAAGGCCGGTCTGAAAGTAAACTCGGTGTTCTATTCCTCGTACACCCTTCCTCCGACAATGGTGTGGAGCAACAGGGTGAGGTCGTTCAGTACGCGAACATGTTGATCAGATAATAACCCGATTGTGTTACCGAAGGGTGGTTTGAGCATTCACCTCATATCCCAAAAGCTTTGTACAGACTCGTGTAGACCAAAAAGGGCGTTAGGTGTTTCTGATGCTAACTCATAGGCCACTGTGTGTGTGTTTGTTAATATCAAGAACTTATCAAAGTATATAACAAGACTCTCATATACTTTGCATTTTGGTCGAACAGGATGTATATATTAAGAGTAGTGCTTGCTGTCTGGTTCGATTCCAAAACTGACTAAATAACTGTCCAATTGATGATTTAATAAGCCGTGCTTACATGCAAACAAAGTGCGCCGTCTCTCGCAAGGACATAAGCCGGGAGTCCCATCTACTATGATTATATACTTGGTGGCCGTAAACATCCACGGTGTTTTCCATCGATCCACTGGCAGGCGAGCTATCATCGACGTCATGAACAAATCAAATTCCTGCACAAACCCACACCAGTCCAACGTCATTCCTGGCTCAGCCAGATCGGGAAGACTCGAACCAACAACGTTCCCCGCAAACCCATAACAAGAATGTTGGAACTAATTGGGGCCGTTAAAAGAAGTCCAATCAGTATTTTCTCTTTGAATCAATACTCGAATTATTTATTGCAGGTGCTGTTAATAATAGTTCGGTGACTGATTTGGTTGGAAACAAGTCTGACGTCAGACAAAAGTACAACTTAATGAAATGTAGATTATACTTTTGTGAAAGATATTGTTGGACCGGCCACCTCCTTCATAATACATATTACTAACAGAGTTGGCTGAACGTCGAAGGGGGCAGCTCCATAATGCAGTCCTAAGCCTCTTCCCAGCAGGCACTGCAAACACCAAAAGATTTCTTTGATTCATTACTTCCCCCGGAATGGATTGACGAGACATCTCGCAACATAAATGGAAGTTCTGGGCTGCTTGTTGTTAGCGAATTAAGATGGAACTGGGGATTAAATTCGGCCTGCCGAGTTGAAATAACTTACCGAGCACGGCATGCTACTGATAGCAGTGCCCCAGTGACTCGTGGCACTAATTTGCAATTCTCAGGTGCCGGTGTGACTCGCCTCCTCTTAGAAAGCCATGTGGGATCTTTAAAAGCGACAACAGTACTACGGTCGCGATGGGCCCTCCGGCTTAACACCATCCCATTGGATAGACCGCTCATGTTAACACCAAAAGTCAGTTTTACAGCGGAGTCGAGTTCGAACTCAGTCTGGGACAACTCAGAGAGAGTGTCTACCATAAAACCATCATTATAGCCCATGCGGTTTGCTAGATATAACAAACATAAAGGAAAGACTATACAATAACTGACGTCACTTTCAAACGCTGTAGCATTAAAGTTACAAAATTTTACCTCTGCACAACATGAATAGGCACCCACTCTATTTAATCAGAAAGTGTTACAATTTACATCAGATCCATCGAATGCATAGAAACTAGAGAGTTTTTCATCGAACACCTTACTCCGCGGACTCTCGAGAAAAAGGAATGGAAAGGGTCATTAACTCTGCGTGTGTCTTGCACTAAACAAACAGTGCTAGGCCTAGGGCTTTGCCATATTTGGTCTGAATGCCTGAATCTCACAGTTTTCGCCTCAGGCCATGGATGGTGTATATTTTCCAAGTACATGAACGTATTGCTAAATGGAAGGTTTTTTTTTAAATGCCAGAGAAGTGATTGTGTTTTACAGTGTTCAAGTTTAATAATTCAACTGAAATAAAAAATAAAGCGTTTAAATATAAAGACTTAAAAAAAACAAAAACTTTTTTTGGAAGTTGTTACTGCCGTTGATGCATCATCTTTTAACACAACCTTATTTTAACACCAACAACTTAGTGCTTGCGTCCTGTTGTTTGCGGCCTTTATGACGCCAATTAAAAAACAAGTACGTTTTCTCGTTTGGAATGATTTTTCATTTTGTTTGAACTTCCACACAGCAGACAGACTAAAAAATTATCATACGCCTCTGTGCACAGCATGACCCGGGATGAGATTCGTACATTTGGCTAAATTCAGAGTCAGAATACTACTAAAACTGCAGTTCATGTTGCGATCGGTCCACAGTGTTCAAAATATAACATTCAATTGAAATCAAGTAGTTGCCGATCATAGACTGACGTCTGTAAGATAGACACAACCAGATAAGACAAAGTGAACCAATTGCTTAAGCACTTCGTTCGCATGGGGTAATTAACAAGGTCTCTGATGAACTCAACACTCAACTACACACCTACCCTCATCACCATTTCCACTGTTTATATAAATACATTAGTCAGGGCCTCGAAGCATCTGTAAAACGGCACAGGTATACAATTAAATGAAATATGCTTTTTCAAAAAAAATATATATATATTTAAAATCAAATAGAAATCTTTAACAAAGTCAAAAGTCGGCAATTATCTGTAAATTAGGCACTATAACTCAAAATTTGCATTGGACCAACTTCCAGGAAAGGAAGACAATTTTACACCCAACCAAATGCAATCTCGTGAAAGGATGACAGCTTGTCTCTTGGACATGGTAAGCGTTCTTTCTCCAAGAGATGTATATACTATGGCAGTGCTTCTGCAAGAAATGTGCTTTCTGCCCTGGAGAGTAAGGTTTGCCATGTAGAAATGAGGGAAAAAGGTCCGTCCGGAAGATCAAGCGACAGGTAGCGGCTGTAAAAGGGGATGCGGAGCGGTGGTGGCAATTTGCAAAAAAAACTTAGAGACGAAGAATGTGAGCACAAGTGGATGTCCTGTTTTCTCTACGGAATACTCATAGCGGATCACCACAGACCCCGTCACCACTGCCGTCGTGGTGGATAACAACGATCGACGAGATCAGGAAACACATATTCAGCGAAATATGTAAAAGCAATCACAGTTGCTGTTCCATGTACACTGTAGATCATCAGAAAAATGAACTGACAGGATTATCAATCGTCTTCATGTCTGGTCGATGGACTGTGATATGTGTAGTGAAGGGCATCGTGACAAATCTGTTTTTGCTTCGGTTGAAAGGAAATTGAACCAATCAGGAAACAGTTTCTATCCGTTAAGGGACTTCACTTTTTCTTAAAGCAGTTCTCGATATTTAAGTAACTAACATGATGGCCCATGTGGACGGAGAGTTGAAAATATAAGTTGAACAAGTTACGACAGAGGTTTTACATCCACACTATCAATGTGTATTTCCAATAGCAGGTGTAAAATTAGATGTAACGGAGAGCAAATGAAAACAAATCTGTTCAGATTTCTGATGTTGATCACAAGCCAGTCAACCTTGAATTTTGGTGAAAAGTTTGAAAAAAAGAAGTTAAACTATTCATGATGTGCAGGTCATCTGATCAGCATGTTTATTAAGCCAGAATGAGCTGAATGCTCTGAGAGCATCCAGTACCAATGCCTCGAGGGACCTAAATGCGGCCCCTGGACCACCCTATTGGTAATGGCCTCACGTACGCTAGGAGTCCGTCCTTTTTTTTCCAATAAGGAATCCACTTAAAATTCCCTGGATCTAACCCTCGTGTAAAAATGTAAAAGTATTCAAAACAACTTCCTTGCACATTGAGCTTTGTCAAGTCCCATAGTATGCAGAACTCGCTCTCCTTCTCCCAACGCCCTGCCCCTCATGCAATTTTGTTTTTCATTGCCCCCTGATACGACTAATTCCTTTAACCTGTCCTATATCAAGTAAAGGACACGTTCATCATTATTAGTGATATATATATATATATATATATCTCTCTGAGAAACAATGCAAACCCCAGGTATACCTTTGCCAGGAAACTGCTGCAGCTAACTGATCGGCTCTGTCACAGAATGGGTACAATCAAAAATAAATAAATAAATATGTTTTTTTAATCTATGTTATATAAATATACGTTATATATGAACAGAACAAAACATTTAAAAACAGGAGAAGTGATTGGGAACGGCTTAAGAACAATGACCAACGCTGGTGTACACCGTGTTGCATAGAATAACTATAGTGCATATTATAAGTTGTACAAGTGTATTTCTTTTTTCAAGGAAAAAAAACGTAGCTATCTCTGTAAGCCTGAACGTAGCAGGGAGTAAAAGATAACTTCAAGGAATGCACAACATCTCCTTGAGCTGTTTAACGTGTGTTCGAATCCCGAACGCAGCTATTAAAACGCGTCATCCTGGTTTTCACATGCACGACATTCACATCATGGTGTGCACTGCCATCCTCAGAGGAACATTAGCCAGAGACCCATCTGCCAGCGCTGGGTCGTCCCTCGTTCTTTGATGAAGAGGTCGGCGAGTTATCGCTGGCTCCCTAACAATTAGAATCACAAACCAACTTCAGTTCACGTCAGGCCTGGCAGCCGCTTGTGAAAGACGTGGATTGACTCCGCTAAAGGAGGTGGAAGGCAGACCGTCTAAAAGAAAAGTAGTAGTAGCAGTAGTACATAGAGATAATTTCCTTTAACATCGCGTCTTTGCAAACAAATGGAGTTCTGATTTCCTAAAGAATTGGTCATAAATTAAACTGGAATTCCTCATTCTCGCTTAATGACTTAATAGTCTACTCCAACAGGTACTTTGCCCGAGAGATCGCGCACTTACCTTTTATCTTGTCTCGTCTGGTTCGATTCCGGCCCGACCTGATAAGCTGTTGGAATGTGCTTTGGCAGGCAGTTGTTGCATCAACGAGTGCGCAAGTTTCTCGGATAGACGTAAGCCAGGTGTGTTGTATGCATCGCATTAGATGGTGGAATGATCCCGGTGCTCGTTCTCGATCGAAACGTAGGGGGTTTATCGCCGGGAACCGCACAATAAATGCCAAATACGCTGTCCAACTTTCGCATGCCTTCCTGGAAAGACCGGGGAGTGCCCATCAAAAGGACTTATCCATAGAATCCATATTAAATGACACATCGTATTATGCACGTTTGGAACGGCGAAGGAAAATCCCGTTCGGCAGCTTGTTCTTTGATGATTAATACCCGGCGCTCAACTCTGAAAGCTGCTTAGATTGTTTAATGCCAATTTTGCGCACATTGATCGAACAATGTTAATAAAGAGGTGACTGGAAAATGAACGTATCTATATCGTGTTCACATTACAATACCAAAGTTTTGAAACTTTATATTTTCATGAACTTTATAAAACTATTGGCATGGAATCTCATAAAGCTGGTTAGCAAAATCGCTGAAACAAACTTTTAAAGCTCTCTGACTGCCATCATATAGATGTTTTATACTCGGAGTGAGGAAGAAAAAAAACATTGCGCAGGTGACGTCACAGCACAATTTGGTCTCATTGAGGCACACCTTTCGGCCGCCCAATCTTGGATTCATTCGAAAATCCGTTTGGAAAGGACAAACTCGGCAAACGTACTGCACATGCAGAATGTCACAATGAATGTAAATATTCGGATTTACTTCCTCCATGAGCTCGCTTTGCACTGCACAAGACAAAAATTCAGAATGCCATTGGAAGTGAATGGAGAAGACAAATCTATAATAATAATAAATATCAGTGTGTATGGTGCTGTCTCCTCCATAACTCCAAAACATGAAATCGCTCAATACAGCCTAAATTTTGTATGCACACAAAGGCCAAACGCGCAAACGATGGACGAGTGAAAATTGGTGCTAGGTTCAAATAAAACGCCCATTTTGATAGATAATTAAGGGACTTACTTTAATTATTTCCTTTATAAGTGGGCACTGCCTCCGGCCCCCTCGGTTTCTCACTGGGGTCTTAATCCCATTTTTTTTGGGGCCTGTGTTCAACCATTGCTTGATTTCTGGAACAGGCCGCAACAATTTACTTACGATAAAGTTTTTTTTTCTTCCCTTTCCTCACTCATATTAATCGAATGTGCCTGTTCATCATTAACTACGAATCACTGGATAATTGCAATGCTTATAAACGCCGGAGACGGCCAGCGTTTCGTGGCTTTATTTCATTTCCGCACACTGCTATCAGCCTTGAGAATCTTCTCACAGCTAAGCCAAATTAAAATATATGCTCAAGAACTGAACTTAGCGCAGAGTTCTGACTGCTAAAAAAAAACCAGTGTTCTTTGTCTAATTTGACATATTTGACGATTCTTCTTTCATTATACAACCGCACTTCAGCATAGATAAATACAAATTTGTAAAAAAGAAAACGTTTCATTAACATCATGGCAGGTATAAACGAGAGGTACGGCACAGCTCGCTCTCGCTGTCTAGCCTGGGGTTTTAAATCCGACCCAGCTTAAACGTCATCCCAGTGTTTCACAAAGCAGGTGAATTTTTCATTAATGTGTGGTGCCGTTAAACCGGACATCACATCTAACGTATATCCCCCACCTACTCACCCTCCTCACACCCTCCCCTTTCTCCCCCTTCTCACGCTCCCTCCCATGTTCTCTCCCCCTCCATATCTCTCCCCTCTCCCTCTCTAACCCTTTCCCTATTTCACTCCCTTCCCTCTCTGTCTCTCCTCCACCCTCTCTTTCTCTATTCCATCCTCTCTTAATCTCTCCCTCCCAACCCTAACCCCACTTCCCCTCCCCTCTCCCCACCTTCCTCTCTCCCTAACTCCCCTCTCTCTGTCCACCCCTCTCCCCTTTCTTCAACCCCTCTCCCTCCCCACCTCCCCTTTTCTCCCTCTCACTCTCCCTCTCATTTCTCCCCCTCCCCTCCTCCCATTTCTCCCCCTCCTCACTCTCCCCCATAAATCTCTCCCCTCTCCCTCGCTAACCACTTTCGCCTATTTCGACACCCTCTCCTCTCTGTCTCTCTCCACCCCTTCCCCTCTCTTCCCCTTCCCTCTTCTCCCAACCTCCTCTCTCCCCCACCTTCCTCTCTCTCCCACCTTCCCTCTCCCTCCACCTTTCCTCTATCTCCCACCTTCCTTCTCTCTCCGCACCTACCCCTTTCTCTCGCCACCTCCCTCTCCCAACCTCCCCTCTCTTCTCATCCACTCTCTCCTTTCTCCCACCCTCTCTCTCCCCTATCATCTCTCCCCTCCCCCTCCTCCTCCCCCCCTCTCCTCTCACCCCCTCTCCCTCTCTCTCACCACCCTGCTCCCTCTCTCTCCACCCTCTCGCTTCTCTTCTTCCCACCCTCTCCCTCTCTCCGCACCCTTCCCCCACCCTGATGCTCTCTCCCTCCACTCATATCCCTCCTCTCTCCCCCACTCTCCCTCTCCTGTGAATTCTCCACCCTTCCTCCTCTGTTAAAGGAACTGTTAAGGACTGATGATGTAGTTTAAATTGCCAGGTAGATGCATGTGTTTTTGTTCTCTAACTCCTCCCAGTTTTATATTAGAACCCGGCGGTTAAGAAAGAAAATGTTTGCTGCTTGGGTGGCATTTTATCACCCGTCTCTTCCCCCTTTCACGGCTGCCTTCCCTTTCCTCGCCTCACATGCCTTCCCTGACCCTCCCCCTCACTACTATCCCTCCTGCCAAATCCCAATCCACCACCAACAACTCTCCGGAGGTCTGAGAGAGAGGAACGGGCCTGTCCAAATAATGTGTGAATTGGAAAATGAAAGCTTTTTTTTGTATAGTTTAGCACGTCATAACTGTGCTTGATCAGTTCAGGTTTTATAAAGCAATGAATCAACCAGATCACAGCAAGGATACCGAGAGGTACGCCACTGCTCGCTCTAAGCTGGTCTCACCTGAGTTTGAATCCCGACACGCTATAAAGCCGTCATTCTGGTGTTTTCACAGGACAAGGTTGATTCATCATGTGTACCGTATCTCGGATGGACGTTAAACTGGACATCACATCTGCCGAATCAATCAATCTCTCTCTCTCTCTCCTCTCTCGTCTCGCTGCTCTCTCTCTCTTCTTTTCTCTCTCTCTTTCTCTCTCTCTCTTCTCTCTCTCTCTCTCTCTCTCTCTTATTCTCTGCTCTCTCTCCCTCTCCACCCCCTATCCCCTCCTTTACCTCCTCTCCGTCCTCGTCTCCCGCTCCACTCCCTTTCCATTCCTCTCTCTTCCCTTCCAACCCTCTATCCTTCCCCTCCTCCTCTCCGCTCCTCCCCGCCATCCCTTAATATCTCTATCAGGAGCTGCGGTTTATTTTCTCATAAAGAATATTGATATTTCGATTGAATCTCGGAAAGGTGAAAGAGGTAAAACCATATAACCACTCTAAAGTGTATGGGAGCATCACGGTTCAAGACTTCCTGCGGTAAATAAAAGGGCACATGAGGTTATGTGGTGAAGCATGCACCATCAGTCCACATGGCTACTCTTTCCATAAAGAGCCTGCTCTGGGGCGTTTTTATAGCAATTATTGTGTTTCATGCAAATGTTCGCATTTAGATGAACATTTATAGAACATGAGGCGATCCTAAACACAGTTGTACAAACGATGATTGGCCCGTGGGAATTCCTTCCCTCGTCAGGAGCCGAAAGAACATTACCACTTTTGGTCTGCTGTCTTTTGCTCTGACAGCCCGAACCGGTCAAGTTCCTCCTTGCTTCTCAGCGGTGGTTAGATACCTCAATCAAAACGCTTTTTTGATTGTCATCCATTGGTCCACCTCTCCGCCTAATGCAGAGCGAGACTAGCCTTCACAATGAACACGAGTTTCCAACGAGAGACGCATACAACTAGTCCCAAGAACTGCCAACTTAAAAATTATATATATATAAACTGTACATATATACATTACTAAAAGACCCAGCCACACTCTCTCACCTCT
>CM068953.1:48245504-48260279 GCA_035128595.1 Eptatretus atami
CCTCCCCTGCCCCTTTCCTCTTTTCTCTTGACATTTGTCTCACTATCAGTTCCACCTCTCTCTTCCATGAGCCTCGCTCCTGAAAATGGTGAAAGTATCAGGGAAATTATTACATAACCTGACATAACAGGTAATGATGGCTCTAAATGTTACCGCAGAAGGCAAATCATGATAAAGAAGGATGTAATCGGTCATCTTGGACTAATTCACAGTTTCCAAGGTGTTGACCCGATGGATCTATCGAACCCCACATGTGAATAATTTCTCAGTCTGGTAGTTTATGAAACACCGATAACCAAGTAGGAGTCAGCACCACAATCTTCGAAAACCTAAAGGGCATGTCGATTTGAGACCGCATCACCCATTTCAGGTCATCATTACATCAAACTGATCATAGTACGAGGTGATGAAGCAAACCATAACAACGGCCTATACAGTCTGCACTGGACCATCCCAGAGGATCTATTTGCAGTCCAGATTTGTCAATGCACTAATCGCTGCATACAGGTAGACCAGGTATACCATTGAGGTTGATGCTTGAGGTACTGTTTGACTATACTGTACTGTATCCACTTTTTTTAGTTCCACGAATATTTCGATCGTCTATGGTCATTGAGACGGATCTTTACAATTCCTTTCCTGATTTTGAATGCATAAACGGATTCGATATAAATTATGGATTAACTTAAAGTAATGCAATTTTCATGTCCTGTGTCCTTTTAAATGCGATTTATTTTTTCTGCAATGACTGTGGATCGTTGTGGGGGAAAGCAGGGGTGAGGGAGGGGTAGGGGGTCTTATAAATTAATCGCACAAAAGAAAAAAAACACACAAAGATGGTATCGAACCACGGACTTTACGTCACACCCATCATCACTGGACAATATGTACGGGTGGGGAAACTCGAGAGGGGGGGGTCGCATCTCGGATCACGCCGTATTTTAAAAGATTGTCCAGCCAGCTGTCCAATAAACATCACATAAAAAGGAAGGAATGTGTGTTGTCACCAGACTTCAGGTCAATTACAATCTTCAATTATATATACTAGTACGGGCCCATAGGGGCGGGCCCGTAGGTGCGTAAACGACGACTGGATTGGGGCATTATTTTAATTAGATTGGACCAACCGTATCATAAATGGCCATAACTTGGGAAACATACTCAGGTCCCCAGCCTCAATTGTGACGTCATATCAACGAAAAAAGAATTGTGATGCCCCTCTCTCTCGCCCCCACTCGCCTCCCCCCCTGTCTCGCCCCTCCTCTTCCCCTCCTCTCTCGCCCCACTCTCACCCCCCCTCTTCTCTCGCCCTCCTCTCTCCCCCTCTCTGAATTGTTGACGCCCCTCTCTCTCACCCCCCTCTCTCGCCCCCCTCTCTTGCCCCCCTCTCTCTCCCCCTGTCTCACCCCTCCTCTCTCCCCCTCTCTCTCCCCCCTCTCTCCCCCTCTCTCACCGCTAGTCTCGCCCCTCCTCTCTCCACCCTCCTCTCTCGCCCCTTTCTCTCGCCCTTCTCTCTCGCCCCCACTCCCACCCCCCTCTCACACCCCCTCTCCCGTCCCCTCTCTCGCCCCTCTCTTGCCCCCCTCTCTCACCCCTAGTCTCACCCCTCCTCTCTCCCCCTCTCTCTCCCCCCCCTCTCTCACCCCTAGTCTCGCCCCTCCTCTCTCGCCCTTCTCTCTCGCCCCTCTCTTCTCGTCCCACTCCCACCCCCCCTCTCTCTCCCCCCTCTCTTGCCCCCCCTCCCTCCCCCCTAGTCTCGCCCTTTCTCTCTCCCCCCTCCTCTCTCGCCCCTCTCTCTCGCCCCCACTCTCATCCTCCCCTCTCCCGTCCCCCTCTCTCGCAGATATTGGTTGACAGATAAATGGCCGTAACTTGGGAACCGCTCGTCCGATTAATATCAAACCTCGAAAAGGCACATCCGCGGGTCCCAGCAATATTCCTGGCAAGTTTCAATCAGATCGGACCGTCAATCGTGCAAAAAAAAAAAAACATAAGCATTAATTGTGACGTCATTCGTGACGTCATAGCACCGTGTCTTGTCATTTGTCGACAGATAAATGGCCGTAACTTGGGAACTGCTTATCCGATTAATATCAAACCTTGAAAAGGCACATCCGCGGGTCCCCAGCAATATTCCTGGCAAGTTTCAATCAGATCGGACCGTCAATCGTGCAAAAAAAAAAAAAAAATAAGCATTAATTGTGACGTCATTCGTGACGTCATAGCACCGTGTCTTGTTTTCTTGCGAGAGATAAATGGCCGTAACTTGGGAACCGCTCGTCCGATTGATATCAAACTCGATAAGGCACATCCACGGGCCCCGGCAATATTCCTGGCAAGTTTCAATCCGAAGAGGAAGCATTGTGACGTCATTCGTGACGTCATAGCACCGTGTCCTGTCTGGTTGACAGACAATATATAGGTCGTTATTGGTTGACAGACATTGGTCATTGTATCACGTTATTCTTTTTAATCAATTATTGTGCTATTATTGTGTACTGCCAATTATTATTATTATATTAATATTGCTGTTATCATTATTCTGAGAAAAAAATGGCATGATAAGGTGAGAAGGTGGAACGACACTTCAGCTGCGATATATACAGCTTTCCAACACTGAAAAAACCAATAAAATGGCCGTAACTTGGGAACCGCTCGTCCGATTGACATCAAACCTCGAAAAGGCACATCTGCGGGGCCCCGGCAATATTCCTGGCAAGTTTCAATCAGATCGGACCGCGGTCGTCGAGAAACGGCGGTCGCAGACAAACAGACAGACACACACACAGAGATTGCTGGAATTATAGATAGATAATATATATATATATATTACAATAAAAATTCAAGCATAATTACCCTCGCCAAGAGGAGGGGTATTGCATTTGGGTCCGTTTGTTTGTTTGTTTGTCCGCACAGAACTTTCGTGTTTTTCTCCACAACCGCTGGTTGGATTGAAATGAAATTTTCACGATTGGTGCAACTACTCATGTAGAATGTTTTAATGATTATGACGTCATAGGTCACGTGGTGTGGCAGCCATGTTGGAAAAACGAAAAAAAACTTTGCACCTCTGTATCTCAGAACCCACAACAAAAAAAGTGAAACTTGGCACACAGCAAGTACTCATGGAGAATGAGTGTGATTTTTATGACGTCATAGGAACCTTCATTATGACGTCATAATTGAAAATATAGAACGCTACATCCGATCAGTTTGAAAATTTTTGAGGGTCATCTTGGGATAAAATGGTCCAGAAAATTTTTTTTCGTGGCGTCATTGGTCACGTGATTCAGCAGCCATATTGTTTTTTAAAAAAAATCTTCTCTGAAATGGCTGAACCGGTTATCACTGCCAGCAGTTTTGAAGTGGCAGTTCTAATTATGTCTTTTATTAATTACATAACACACCAGCACACAAACACCACACAACATACCACACAAAACAAGTCCTGGCGAGAGTCTGCAATCTCTGATTGCTCTTTTTCTTGTTACACCTTGTATTTTAACCTTTTATACAAAACAAAACAAACTAGAACAGCACTCGGTAGAGCGCATACCTCCGCCACATAATGCCTGATCCACGAGAACATATCGGGCCCAATAACTTTTTGAGATATTGTGCTTTTCTCGTTTTTGGTTCAATCTCTCAATGCCTGGTGTTGGCTTAATGGTTAGGGTGGTGGGCTTTGGATCCTAGGGTCCTGAGTTCAAATCCCACTCAGCTGTTGAATTAATATCAGGTGGGGTTAACTCGGCCTGTCATCCTTCCGAGGTCGGCAAAATGAGTGCCAGCATGCTGGTATACTGTGTCGGAGTGGTGACCCATCCAGGATTGTACCCAATAGCCAAGGAGACTGCTTAAGCAGCACCAACGCTCTGCAAAGAGTATGGTCCAAATCTCCTCCTCTTAATGGTGAAGAATCACATAAAAAATGATCGGATGCGGATCCGGATCTTCACCAAAAATGAATCGGTTCGTCCGTGTCACACACCCAACCTGTCCACCAAGTTTCGTCTGAATCCATCCATAACCTTTTGAAATACCATGTTCACAAACAGACCGACAGACAAACCGATACAGACAGACAGGGGTGAAAACATAACCTCTATCCACCTTCAGGTGGCAAAGGTAATTATTATTCATCAGCGTTAATATCTCAGCATGTGGCCCATCAGTGGTGTGTGTGTGTGTGTGTGTGTTCATTTTTCATGTGGAGTAGCATGTTATGATTAGATAATGAAAGGTGCGATAAGTACTGTATTACGAATGTATGAAAGCCTATAGCAAGGAAGGTAAAGCCGACCGATCAATAAAGCTTACTTACGATGGCTACATAGTTAGAAAGTAAAGTTGCATTACTGGATTGACAGCTTGAAGTCGTGGATCTACACTAATGTGGACCCATGGCCGAGGTTGTGGACCCGTTACTTGAAGAGGTTGTGGGCTAAAAGGGTCGAAACCTTGATGGAGAACGAAGCCCAACTGATGATCCAGCTTGTGGGGAAATCGGTCAATTGCTTACGAGTCATCAAGATTCTTCGTTGAAGTCCTGTGATGCAACTATTTTGAGGTTTGCGATGAAGCAAGTTCATTACAGGATGTTGTGGACTTTATATCAATTACAACATCCTTTAAATGTTAATATGTAATACAAAAGGAATATAGCCACCACTGTTTAAACGATTACAAATGTGAGAAATAGCTTTATGGTAAAAACAAAACAAGCTATGTGTGTGTGTGTGTGTGTGTGTGTGTGTGTGTGTGTGTGTGTGTGTGTGTGTGTGTGTGTGTGTGTGTGTGTGTGTGTGTGTGTGTGTGTGTGTGTGTGTGTGTGTGTGTGTGTGCACGTGTGCGTGTGTGTGTGTGTGTGTGCGCACCACATTTGTACTGTTGAGAAGGGATCCTTCTGGGATCGCGACCATTTTTGGCTTGTGGAACACACAACATCTGTTTGTGTCACTTGCATACAACTATAGCCTTTTACATAGGCATTCCATAACTTCTGTAGCAAGTTTCCTCAAAAGTGGACCTCCTCCTACGAAGAGTGGCAATTTCAGTGTTTTTGAATACATAAAAATGACGCATAATTGACGTTATAATGGAGTGCATTCCAGCGATTAAAGCAATTAACAGAGCAGTGCTCTAATGGTACTGCTAGCCCCTTGACGGTCACGCCTTCTCTTCTGTACTACCCCGTGGCTCCTTGGGTGGCCCTGCTTGATGCAGCATCACAGCGAGTCTGGAAAGATGGCAAATTAGTAACAGACAGGGATTAAGTAAAGATCGTGGGAAAATGTGCGTATGTCAGACAAAAGGAAAGCAGCTTTGGGAAATCTTGTTTAACTGTACACAACACTGTGGGGTCAACAGCATCGTAGTGGTCATAACGACATGTGTAATGAAATCTATGAACAACAGGAATGAATTATTGATTTGAAACTTTTTCCTTCCTTCATCTCATTAATTTCTGCATTCAGGGATCAGGGATACATTTGCATTCTGTGCAAATATGGCAGAATATTGTGCCAGTGATTCCGATATTTGTGTACCCTTTGCTGGATGATTGAAAGATATATATATAGAGAGAGAGAGAGACAGAGACAGAGAGACACACACACAGAACTTCGTGAAAGGCATGGGCCAATCTATCTTGTGTGGCAGGCGCCACAACACGGTGGGTATAAATGGAGATGTAGTAGTAGTAGTAGTAGTAGTAGTAGAAGTAGTAGTAGTAGTAGTAGTAGTCGTCGTCGTCGTAATAGTCATAACCTCCAGCTTAAACTAATATAAACCTGACAAGGCAGGAGTGCTCACTGCTGTCCCCACTTGTATCTGAGCATCCTGCAAGGGGAAGTTTATAATAATGATCCTCTTGGCAGACACCATCCACAGACGTGTTTTGGGCTGTTGGCCTATCATAATCATGAAGCAGGAACAATTCTTCCCCCTCCTCCTCCTCTTCTTATGAGAACGCCTTTATTATTTGTTTTTAAAAGGTTAAAAAAAAACACTCGACAATATACCAAATCACCAGAAATCAAACAAGAAATTCAAAGAAGAAATCAAAGAACAGGAAAAAGAAAAAAAAAAACCCTGTACCACGTGGTACAGGGTTATTTGCCAATTCTTCAAAATACCTAGAGACCACGTGGCGATCCACCGAGCCTCCACACCCTCGACCGAACTCGTACGAAACAAGCTGCTTAAGCGAGCCTGTCCCGTGCGCGATTCCGAGCGGCTTAATCGCCAGAACCGTCGGTCCGAATGTCCCCTTACGGCGAACCAACGGCTTTCTAATTCCTAACACACAACATGCTCAGTCAATGAAAGAATCGACGCGACGAGCTGAAAACATTTAACAATTGGGGTATTTATTAATAATAATGGGGAACTAGGGAAGCACGTAAGAGCAGAACTATACCGACTATACAAATGCAATACAATCATTTACAGCACACAAAAGCACTTAACAGTTTCCTACTTATTAGACGGGCCCACGGACACACGTACGCACACACAAACACACCCAAGAAATGGTGGCTGATGCCTTTAATAAGGACTTCAGCTCAGAGGACAGATGAGCTGAAACCTAGAACCTATCTCAAACCTCTCCACCTCGTGTGGTCTTCAAGCTGTTCGGACCCGGGCTCCACGAGGGCGAGCTGGATCCAATCGCCGTGAGCCGCGATCCTTCCCGAGCTCCAGCGGATCCCCTCGCGCTCCGGACCACGTGCTGGTGAGACGAAACACCGAGCCTTCCCGAAGATGCGTCGCTTTCCAGGTAGAGCCAGCCGAACCAAGATGAGGCCACAAAGCAGAACAAAGGCCGAACCAAAACAACTCAGTACCAGCAAGACCCTTTGAACCACCGACTGCACAGCCAACTCGAAGAAGCACCAGCAGAACAACAACCTCGAACCAGCTTGAGCCCTTGAACCAGGCCGACACTCCTCGACCACCAGGCCGAAAAAGAACCACGACAACCCGACCAGCTACTCCGATCAGCAAACAGCCAACAAGCCAGCGAGCAACCAGTCAACCTCAACAAGAACCAAGAACAGACCCCAACAAGACCCCAAAACAACTCGAGCCAAGCAGAGTGTCCCTTTTTTATTCCTATCGGCCCCCTCCCCCGCTCCCGGCATGACTCATGCCCTCATGCTCCATCCCCCGCTCAACTGCGGGTGGGAGGGAGTTGTTTACGTCATGAATCACGGGATGGGAGGGCTCTTCTTCCTCTTCGCAGAAGAGGGGGAGGGGCGTCTTCCTTTGTGTTGTGATCGCTCCCTAACTATTAAATTAAATCACAGCGCATTTAATCGATTTCTGCCCATTAAACAATGGAAGGTGAGCTATCTATGGAACATGCACTTATCGACATAACTGAGCTAAAGGAACCTGAATGTTGTGTGCGATCGAATTCCAAATTCGTAACAATATATATAATAATATATATATATATATATATATATATATATATATATATATATATATATACATATTATACATACATATATATATACATACATATATATATATATATATATACATATATACATACATTATATTACATATACAATATATATATATATATATATATATACATATATCTCTCAGAAACTTGTCTTCTGATTGTGTTGTGGCTTTGGGTCTACCAGACTCCTGTCAGAGTTTCCTCCAGTTTCCAAGTGCCTTTTGATGGTGTAGGAAACTGTACTCACTGACACTTGGCTTCTTGCAATTTTATCCTTGAAGGAAGACCTACACTTTTAAGGGTTATAATGGTCTGTCTGTCTGTCTTCCTTTGTTGTCTTTTTCTCACCATTATGATACCAATATACTACTTCCTGCAGTGCAATATTGTCCAAATGATGCTTCAGAGGGTGCAGCAACACAGTCTGTTCCAACACTGCTTTATACAGACAGAGGGTTTGTAACAAATCAACAAAAGTTGGGACACCTGTAGGAATTGTGGGCATCAACTTTCAAGGCTTAATTTACTTCAATTGCTGCAGAACAGCTGCGGTTGCTAACCCATGACTTGTTCCTTGAAAAGGGCCTTTTTAACAACTCTGAAATTTACATTATTTTTCAGTTTTTGTGTACCTAAACTTTTTTTAACCTCTGGCAGTTTACCGCTTAGCTTTTGTACCATTTCAGGTTATTCACTGGACTTGAACTGCTTAAATTTCAGTAAAAACTGGAAAAATGGGGGTGCTCAAAACTTTTGACCGGTAGTTTATGTAGACTATTATATATATGTATATATTATGTATATGATATATTATTTATATATGTATGTATTTTGGCCCTATCTCTCAATTGTGAGAAATAAATTTATAAAATCTTGGATCCAAATTCACATCTGGATCTTCAAGAAAATCCAATCACTTCATCCCTGTCACACCCAACCTTTCCACCAAGTTTAGTCCGAATCCGTTGCGTTACTTTTTGAGATATCCTGTTCACAAACAAACAGACAAACAGGGGAGAATACATAACCTCCGTGTCCACCTTTGGTGGCCACCTTCGATGGTGGAGATAAACATGCGAATTTGGGGAGAACACCAATCACATGAACATATGGAACAACCCGTTTCTGGAGTGAAAGTAACAGTTTGGTGTGTTATCGCATGTAGCAGAATGATCGGACCTTTCTTCTTTGAGAATGAAGCCGGACAGACAGTGGCAGTGAACACAGATATATACGTGGACATGCTGCAGAAAAGATTCCTTCTGGCACTGAGAAGGAAGCAAGACATCACTGAATTCAGTCATCTTCCGGCAAGACGGTGAACCACCGCATCATGTCTAACGGTGCTTTGGAGTTTTTGAGACGACTTTTACCCTGTGATGGACTCATTTTTCGATGGACGAACGGCCCATGGACTCCCTACTCCCCAGATCTGTTTCCTCCCAACTACTCCCAATGGGGTCCCTCAAAGATAAAATACCCGAAAACAACTCACACACTGCAAGAGTTGAAAAATAACATCAGCCGGGAAATAAGATGCATTCCAGCTCCAGTTCTGAGCCGAGTCATCGACAACTTCAATATCCGTGTGACAACTGTCATCCAGAGACGCAGTGCTTGGATTGAGCACTTCACCAACTACTAATTATATCACTCTTTGTTGCTTGTTGATATTGAAACAAATTTCACTGATCCTGTGATTTATCAGTCAAAATCAAACAAAATGCACCAGTAATAAAAAAAAATTGCAGTTAAATAAAAGGTTACATATCATGTTTGACCACCTTGCACGTGTGTGTGTGTGTGTGTGTGTGTGTGTGTGTGTGTGTGTGTGTGTGTGTGTGTGTGTGTGTGTGTGTGTCTGTGTGTAATGTACATATCCATATATCTGGCAGAATAGCATAGATATGACATTTTATAGACGCACACTCGCCATTGAGCTGTTTAGCCTGGGTTTGAATCCCGACCCAGCTGTACACTGTGATCCTGGTATATAGCAGCAATGCGGGGCATCAATATGTGCCGTCACTTGGATGGACGTTAAAGTGGGCGTCTTGTCTACCAGAATTAGTTGGTGGATGTTAAAGATCCCATGGTGTCCTAGGTGAAGAGTCGGTAAGCTATCGCCGGCACCTTGAACAAATTCCAAATTCCTGCTCTGACTGACTACTGGGATGGTAATGGCAAACCATCCAGTATAACTCTTGCCAATAAACTGCTTCGGCAGCACCAACGACCTGTAAAGCTTCTGATACATATACATATATATATATATATATATATATATATATATATATACATATATATATATATTTATACATATATATATACACAGTATATATACATATTGGCTCATTTTAGCATTTTTAATAAAATTTAAAAACACCTGATAAACTATTTACATCGTGTCTCTTGCCAGGGAATGGTCTTCTTGCAGCTTTGCCACTGATAAACACACATGACTCAGCCGCTGTGACGTCACAAACACACAGCATGCAGTTAGATCGCTACCGTCACTGAGTCATGGACAGAGCAATGGGCGCAGTGTTCTATGGCCTGGCATGTGCTTGGCATAACAGCCAACCTTTTCATCGCCCCTGGAGCAACAGTGCCAGGTCCTCCGGATTCGCTGGCACCCACCGTTCCCTGACTCACTTCTTTGGGGACTACGAGCAAATATTAGACAGAAGGTTTATCATTGGAACACGTTTAATCCCCCGTGTGGCAAAGGAGCTTGCCTCTTCTTTATGACGTCACACATTTTTTGTGTCATCACACGAGAAAAAGCCCCATGTTTATTCGCAGTCATTTTATGAAAAGACAATTGGCCTGACTAATCTAACTTAATCATCACAAAGTCCTTTAGAGTTTGAGTCTTGATGCCCTCCCACCCTTCTCCCCTCGTCTGACTTCCGTCACACTCTGACAAGCTGCCTTGTGAATGACCCTAGCTAGCGTAGCGCATCAGAAACGATGGCGGGGACAAAAGGCGATGTAAAAGAGGGCAAGTCAAAGAGCCATGTTCTCTGAAGCTTTTCATGAGGTCTCAATGTGGGGAATTTTGCACTGCAGTAAGAATCCTGACCGAGGCGGAGACTGAGCAAGCTATGCGTAGAAGTGTGGGCGTAGGGGGGCAGGGGGTTGGAGGGCAGATTCAGCCCGTGTAACTCGAACCACTTACCTTCAAATAAGAGATGGTGCATGAGATGTCATACTCTCAGCTCACGGCCAGAAAAGTTGCATCCACCACAATGCATGTATCAGGGATGTGAAAAAGCATGCGGATTATTGTTCCTTGTAAGGTCGGGGCCCATTCATCCTCATATAACACTGGTTCTGATACTGAGGTTCCAGTTAGATTTAGCAATTTCATAAATTGATTGGGATTTCAGTTCATGTTATTACGTATTTATAGTGTTGTTATGTTTATCACTGCCGGGAGGAGTTGTTGGGTTGGGGGGGGGGGGCAGTGTTTCATCGAGAAAATTAGCTGCAGCTGTCGAGTGGGCGATATGTGTACTGAAGAACAATGATTTGATTGTTGTGCACTATTATCATTACAATCATAACTACATCACGTTCAACTTCATTACTGTGTTACAGTTTGTTTTGCACCATTTGTGTTTGTGCAACTTTATGCCTTTTATATATATACAAGCTGTATCTATCGTCTCTGTCTCTCACTCTCTCTCCCCCCCCCTCTTTCTCTCTCTCTCGGTCTCTCCCCCTCCCGTCTTCAAACTCCTGCAACTTCAGAGCCTCCCCCGTCCCCGAAAACGTGACAAACGGTTTCGCAGAAAGCGATTGCGTGTTCCCATCACATCGAACCCTTTCTGCCCGTCTCGCCTCCCCCGGCTCTACTCGGGACAGCAAACACGCGCCTCTGACTCATTCTTCCCTCATACCACCGCTCGCTCCCCTCTGTGTCTGTGTTTGTCCGTCTTACTGTCTATATCAATCCATTTGCCTTCTTCATGATTGCCCAACTATCTGCTCTCTGCATATTTGTCCAGTTTGCTACCTGCAGCCACTTGTCTGCTGTCTCTCTTATTGCCCACCTGTCTATTTCTCTCCCTATTTGTGTCTGTGAGTTCGCCAACCGTTTCTGAATGTCAACCCAGCTGGCATGTGCCCTGATGTACATTTCTGTCTGTCTGTCTATATTTGTGGTCTGTCGTTCTGTGTTGCTTTAAAAGTTCAAATGGAATATAAAGACAAACTTTTTAAACACAAACTGCTGCCTAACAGAGAGTTATCACTTGGACAGTGACATGTTGATGTGACGGTCAGACAGGGCGTTTCGATTTGAGGATTTGGGTTTAAATGGTATGTACGATGTTCGTGCTGTGGGTACACCGTCTTCTGAGAGCTATCATAACGGTAATGCCATGTGGTTAATGGGCAAGCGAGTGAGCAAAACATGCCACGGATGGGCATGTTGTGTACAGTTATCGTTTATACAGACACCGCTTTGGCACTGGTGTTCATTTTATAAGAAAGGTAAGCATTACAAAACACTGCGAGAAATGTCACAAAGCATCGCGATGATGGTTCGGGTTTCCATTTCAGCGTTCCATCCTTTGGCCCCCATTGTTTTAAGGTTACCAAACTATGTGAGTTATATAGCACAGCAGCAAGGGTATTGAGGTTCAGGGACTCAGACATGGCAGCGGATATTATGGAATAGATGGGACCAGTGAGTGGAACATGCAAGATCAGGGACCAGCACGTGGTATATCAAATACAACCCTCTTGTGCTCTTCTCAGGTCTGTCTGCGTCGTATCCAGTTAACCGTGATCACACAGGCAGGATGGCTGGGTGTCACGACATGGAAATATGACGTCAAATAGTCGGATTTGAATATAATTTTCTCTTTCAACGGGAAAATATTTCGAGCGATTGAGGAAAGTCGGCGTTTACACAAAGTCCAATGAAAGTGCTTTGACATCGAAGAATGCAGGAAGGTCAGATCCGCGATGTCTGCATAATCTTCAGAGGATAAGAGAGCTTCAGATTGTCCAAAGGTGGCTGCGGAGGTTGGAGAATGAGTATAGTGTTTTGCGGGGGAGTTTGCTGATTTAGATAATGAGGAAGGTGTTGTCCGAGGGGTCTGCGGGGTTCGGAGAATGGCGATGATTTTGTGCGTGGGGTGGGTGGTCTGTGTAGTTGGGAGAACGAGGATGGTGTTGTCCGGATGGTCTGTGGATTTAAAGAATGGGAATAGTGTTGTCCGGATGGTCTGTGGATTTAGAGAATGAGAATGGTGTTTTCCAGACGGTCTGATATCAGGTCAGGTCAGATTAGATCTTTAACTTGCTACAGATACCATGTAAACCTGTACTAACCTGTTCCATGGTCAGGTTGTCAACGACTAAACAATCTTCCCCACCAAGTTTCTTGGTGAGAAGGGTGTATGACATAGACACCCAGTAGGATTAAGAACAAAACCTGTCAAAAGGCGGAGAAGCTCCTTGTGAGCCAACGGCCATCCATATCGAGTGCACAACTGTGTCTGAGGATGTCCTCCTGCAGTTGAATTACTCTTTATTAGGAGGTTGAAGGCAGGATTTTCACTCTGGCCACCGTAAAACCCTTCATTCCACAAAACATTCCAGAAGCATGAAAAAAATCTGAAAGCCCACTCAGTGGGAGTACCTCCTGTGCAGCTGCCCTTCGAAGGGCAGCTCACCGGATGATGGGATTGGGGCAAAGCCTTCGGGACCCCCAATCTTTGCTGATAGGAGGGAAACCACCAGGTAACCTTCCCAGGTCAGATTGCGGTAGTGTGTGTCGGGGGTGGTGCTGAGGTGTCATCCACCAGACGGCGGACTCCTTGGGTTAACCAGAGGCGGTCCCTTCGGGTAGGTGCCTGGAATGTCCTATCCCAAAGAGAGGACGATCACCTGTCTCTGGTATCTGAGCTCAAGCGTTTGGAGATTGGTATTGCAGCACTCTCTGAGGTTCGGAGACCGGATTGCGGCGAGATCATGGCAGGTGGTTACACCTACCATTGGTCTGGTTGCTCTGATGGTTACCATTCCCAATGACTTGCTGTAGCCTCGGCTGGGATAAGTTCAATAAGCTGACTCCAATGATAACTGAGGTAACACCAGTCAACGAGCGTATTATGAGACTCAGGATTCGTCACTTCTTGGGTGTCATTTCCCTAGTCTCAACATATGCTCCGACTGAGGCGAGTGATTTCACTGTGAAGGATGCATTCTATGCCGCGCTCGAGTCTGTGGTTGATCAGTGTCCCGGGCGAGATACTCTTCTAGTCTTGGGGGATCTCAATGCAACGACTGGAACTGATAGGGATGGTTATGGACAGTGTGTTGGTTCCCATGGGTCTTTGGAACTTAATAAACCAGAAAAAACACTAAGTTCCTTGGCTTTGCAAGAAGTCATGGACTTCGGGTGGCTGGTTCATGGTTTCAGCGCCCACAGGCTCATCGCTGGACTTGGTATTCCAACACTGGCAGTGCGGCAAAGGAGCTTGACCATGTGTTCATTGATGGTCGCTGGAGGATAATCCAGAACTGCAAGGTCTACCGCAGCGCTCAGTTCCTCAATACTGACCACAGGCTTCTTGTGGCGACTCTGAAGTTGCAGCTTAAATCCAGGAGAATGGTACCATCCCAGCCGAGGCTGGATGATGGCAAGCTCAAAGATGAGAGGGTAGCTGAGGAGTTTGTGAACAGGCTGAGTGGAGATTTGGGGGGTCTGGGTGCTTTGGGGGATCCTGAAGAGTTATGGAGCACCTTCAAGACCACCGTCCTAGATGTTGCCGGTGGATGTCTTGGAACTCACCAGAGGGTGAAGAAGAATTTTGTCTGTTAAGGGACACTAGATACCATTGACCAGAGCCACAGGGCCAGGCTGAATGGTGAAGCTGTTCCAGGGAGCTAAGGTGTAAAAGTGTACGTGCACCAAGGGTGGACAAGGAGGCCGATGTGCAAGGAATCTGTTGGGGGAAGAGCATCACCTGTGGTCAAATGATCTCGTCCTGTTACAGGGGAATTTGCACATTGCTTTCCTCCAAGCCTGTCCCTCGGTGTACTGCAGTTAGAGAAAAGGTGGTGGGCTCTTGGACAGAGAGTCCAAGGCCCGCTGGGCTGGTTACTTTGAGTGGCTGTACCAGGCTGATCCACCAGCTGTCGAGTTGGACGTCAGAGGTGTTACAATCCCAATTTCTCACCCTCCAATCAACTGTGGTCCACCTTTGTTTGTGGAAACACAGGCTGGGGTGAACCGGGTGAAATGAGGTAAAGTTCCTGGGATCTGTGGCATCCATGCTGAA
>CM068953.1:48260289-48271665 GCA_035128595.1 Eptatretus atami
CTGGTGGAAATGCTGCACTCATGTCGTTGCATGCAGTTCTGTGTCCTGCCTGGAACACAGGCATCATCCAAACTGACTAGAAGAGGGGCCTTGTTGTCCCTGTCTGGAAAGGGAAGGGTGATCGCCAAGACAGCAACAACTACCGAGGGGTGACGCTGCTCTCTGTGCCAGGCAAGGTCTTTGCTCGGATAATGCTTGATCGGGTTCGCCACCATCTGCTTGAGCACCAGCGTCCAGAGCAGTCAGGCTTTACACAAGAGGTCAAGGATTGACCATATCCTTGCTCTTCGGGTCCTCACGAACGCAGACGAGAATTTCGGCAGGGGCTGCTTGCAGCCTATGTTGATCTCTGTAAAGTGTTTGATTCAGTGAATTGGGATGCCCTCTGGAGGTTCTTTGGTCTTCATGAGGTGCCACCAAAACTGATCAATCTGATGTCTGAACTATACTCTGGTACTGAGAGTGCTGTGATGTGGTGATACCATCTCTGACTTATTTCCAGTTGTTAGTGGAGTCGTCAGGGTGTGTACTGGCCCCACACTTTTCAGCACTTGTAAGGAATGGATTCTGGGGAGGATGTCGGAGAGATCCAGCTGCAGTGCATCGTTTGGGAATGTCAAGATCTCTGACCTTGATTTCACAGATGATGCAGTCATCTTTCGGAGACTCGAGATATCCTTTGGGGACACTCGAGGTGCTGAATAAGGAGTCGGAGCCACTGGGATTATGGGTTTTTGGGTCAAAACTAAGATCTAGGCTTTCAACGACCACTTGGTGCTGCTATCCTGTCTGTACCTGTTTGTGGTGAGGATGTTGAGGTCATGGAGAGATTCACTTCCTTGGCAGTGATATTCATGTCTCTGCTGGCTGTGAGCCAGAGGTCAACAGACATCTGGGTCAGGCCTGGGGAGTCATGGATTCACTGGATCATGGGGTGTGGCGCTGCCGGTACCTGTGCGGGAGGACGAAAGTCTGAGTCTTTAAATACTTGGTGCTTCCCGTCTTGCTCTACGGATGTGAGACTTGGACTCTGACCAGGGATCTGAGATGGAGATTTAATTCCTTTGGTACCAGGTCTCTTCGCAGAATCCTTGGCTGTCACTGGTCGGACTTTGTGTCCAATGAGCGGTTGCTGAGAGAGACTCAAATGAGATTTGTTACCTGCATAAAAGAGAGAGATACATACCATAGAACTAATATATCTGACCTGATCTAAGTCGCAGGAGAGATGTCACCTGCTGTCCCCAGCATTATTGTATTGCTGAGCTTTCTACTTGCAGCGGAAAATAGTTTTAATACACTGATCCATGAAGGTGCAGAGACACACGAATCGGCAGCAGACATGCTGTTGGGCTGGTTGAGCATGGGTCATAGCATAGAGGAGACGATTCTTGCACCGAGCGTAAGCACATCCACTAGCGCTCGATTAGCGGTGATAGAGAGAGAGCAGCACTTTATGTAGATTGATGATGTATGGTAAAGGTGTAGGAAAGAGACAGCTGCGTCGAATATACCCAAATCACCAGAATCAAACAAGAAATCAAAGAAGAAAATCAAAGAACAGGAAAAAGAAAAAAAAAACCCTGTACCACGATGGTACAGGTATATTTGCCAATTCTTCAAATATCCTAGATGAACCACGTGGCGATCCACCGAGCCTCCGACACCCTCGACGGACTCGTACGAAACAAGCTGCTTAAGGCGAGCTGTCCCGTGCGCGATTCCGAGCGGTTAATCGCCGAGAACCGCGTCTCGAAGTCCCCTTACGGCGAAACCAACGCTTTCTAATTCCTAACAACAACATTGCTCAGTCAATGAAAGAATCGACGCGACGAGCTGAAAACATTTAAACAATTGGGGTATTTATATACTAATGGGGAACAGGGAAGCACGTAAGAGGCAAACTATAAACGACTATACGAAATGCAATACACATCATTTACAGCACACAAAGCACTTAACAGTTTCTACTTATTAGACGGGCCCACGGACACACGTACGCACAAAACACAACAACCCAAGAAAATGGTGCTGATGCCCTTTAATAAGGACTTCAGTCGAGGGACAGATGAGCTGAAACCTAGAAACCTAATCTCAAACCTCTTCCACCTCGTGTGGTTCTTCAGAGCTGTTCGGACCCGGGCTCCAGCGAGGCGAGCTGGATCCAATCTGGCCGTGAGCCGCGATCCTCCGCTGAGCTCCAGCGGATCCCTCGCGCTCCGGACCACGTTGTGGTGAGACGAAACACCGAGCCTTCCCGAAGATGCGTCGCTTCCAGGTAGAGCGCAGCCGAACCAAGAGTAGGCCACAAAGCAGAAAAGGCCGAACCAAAACAACTCAGTACAGCAAGACCCTTTTGAGAACCACCAGACTGCCACAGCGCAACTCGTAAGAAGCCGCAGCAGAACAACAACCTCGAACCAGCTCGAGCCCTTGAACGCAGGGCCGACACTCCTCGACCGACGCAGGCCGAAAAAGAACCACGACCAACCGACCAGCTACCCGATCAGCAAACAGCCAACAAGCACCAAGAAGCAAGACCCCCAACAAGACCCCTAGAAACAACTCGAGCCAAGCAGAGTGTCCTCTTTTTAATTCCTATCGGACCCCTCCCCCGCTCCCGGCAATGACTCTGCCCTCATGCTCCATCCCCCCGCTCAACTTGCGGTGGGAGGGAGTGGTTTTACCGTCATGAATCACGGGATCGGGAGGGTTCTTTCTTCCTCGTCGGCAGAAGAGGGGGAGGTGGCGTCTTCCTTTGTGTTGTGATCGCTCCTAACCTATTAAATTAATCACAAGGCATTTAATCGTATTTCTGCCATTAAACAATGGAAGGTGAGCTATCTATGGAACATGCACTTATCGACATAACTGAGCTAAGGACCTGGAAGTTGTGTGCGATCGAATTCCAAATTCGTAACAAATATATATATATATATATATATATATATTATATATATATATATATAATATTATACATATCATACATACATATATATATACATACAATATATATATATTATACATATACTACATATATAATATCATATACATATATATATATACATAGTATAATATATATATATATATACATATATCTCTCAGAAACTTGTCTTCTGATTGTGTTGTGGCTTTGGTCTACCAGACTCCTGTCAGAGTTTCCTCGTTCAGTCCATTAGTCAGAGTCCTCTTTGATGGTGTAGAACTGTATCACTGCACCTTGGTTCTTTGCAATTTATCTAAAGGAAAGACCTACATTTAAGGGTTATAATTGGTCTGTCTGTCTGTCTCCTTTGTTGTCTTTTTCTCACCATTTATGATACCAATATACTACTCCTGCAGTGCAATATTGTCAATGATGCTTCAGAGGGTGCAGCAACACAGTCTGTTCCAACACTGCTTTATACAGACAGAGGTTTGGTAACAATCAACAAAAGTTGGGACCCTGTAGGAATTGTGGGCATCAACTTTCAAGGCTTAATTTACTTCAATTGCTGCAGAACAGCTGCGGTTGCTAACCCATGACTTGTTCCTTGAAAAGGGCCTTTTTAACAACTCTGAAATTTACATTATTTTTCAGTTTTTGGTAACCTAAACTTTTTTTAACCTCTGGCAGTTTACCGCTTAGCTTTGTACCATTTCAGGTTATTCACTGGACTTGAACTGCTAATTTCAGTAAAAAACTGGAAAAATGGGGGTGTTCCAAAACTTTGCCGGTAGTTTATGTAGACTGTATAATATGTATATATATGTATATTAAATTTATATATGTATGTATTTTGGCCCTATCTTCAATTGTGAGAAATAAATTTATAAATCTTGGATCCAAATTTCACATCTGGATCTTCAAGAAAATCAATCACTTCATCCCTGTCACACCCAACCTTTCGCACCAAGTTTAGTCCGAATCCGTTGCGTTACTTTTGAGATATCCTGTTCACAAACAAACAGACAAACAGGAGAATACATAACCTTCGTGTCACCTTTGTGGCCACCTTCGATGGTGGAGATAACATGCGAATTTGGGGAGAACACAATCACATGAACATATGAACAACGCCGTTTCGGAGTGAAAGTAACAGTTTGGTGTGTTTATCGCATGTAGCAGATGATCGGACCTTTCTTCTTTGAGAATGAAGCCGGACAGACAGTGGCAGTGAACACAGAATATATACGTGGACATGCTGCAGAAAGATTCCTTCTGGCACTGAGAGGAAGCAGACATCACTGAATTCAGTCATCTTCCGGCAAGACGGTGAACCACCGCATCATGTCTAACGGTGCTTTGGAGTTTTTGAAGACGACTTTTTACCCTGTGATGACTCATTTTTTGATGGACGAACGGCCCATGGACTCCTACTCCCCAGATTTGTTCTCCCAACTACTCCCAATGGGGTCCCTCAAAGATAAATACCCGAAAAACAACTCACACCACTGCAAGAGTTGAAAAATAACATCAGCCGGGAAATAAGATGCATTCCAGCTCCAGTTCTGAGCCGAGTATCGACAACTTCAATATCGTGTGACAACTGTCATCCAGAGACGCAGTGCTTGGATTGAGCACTTCACCAACTCTAATTATATCACTCTTTGTTGCTTGTTGAATATTGAAACAAATTTCACTGATCCTGTGATTTATCAGTCAAAATCAAACAAATGCACCAGTAATAAAAAAAATTGCAGTTAAATAAGGTTACATATCATGTTTGACCACCTTGCACGTGTGTGTGTGTGTGTGTGTGTGTGTGTGTGTGTGTGTGTGTGTGTGTGTGTGTGTGTGTGTGTGTGTGTGTCTGTGTGTACATGTCATATCCATATTATCTGGCAGAATAGCATAGATATGACATTTTATAGACGCACACTCGCCATTTGAGCTGTTTAGCCTGGGTTGAATCCGACCCAGCTGTACACTGTGATCCTGGTATATAGCAGCAATGCGGGGCATCAATATGTGCCGTCACTTGGATGGACGTTAAAGTGGGCGTCTTGTCTACCAGAATTAGTTGGTGGATGTTAAGATCCATGGTTGTCCTAGGGTGAAGAGTCGTAAGCTATCGCCGGCACCTTGAACAAATTCCAAATTCCTGCTCTGACTGACTACTTGGGATGGTATAATGGCAAACCATCCAGTTAACTCTTGCCAAATAAACTGCTTCGGCAGCACCAACGACCTGTAAGCTTCTGATCATATACATATATATATAATATATATATATTATATATATATTATACATATATATATTTTATAATATATATATACACAGTATATATACATATTGGCTTTCATTTTAGCATTTTTATAAAATTTAAAAACACCTGATAAACTATTTACATCGTGTCTCTTGCCAGGGAATGGTCTTCTTGCAGCTTTGCCACTGATAAACACACATGACTCAGCCGCTGTGACGTCACAACACACACAGCATCAGTTAGATCGTACCGTCACTGAGTCATGGACAGAGCATGGGCGCAGTGTTCTATGGCCTGGCATGTGCTTGGCATAACAGCCAACCTTTTCATCGCCCCTGGAGCAACAGTGCCAGGTCCTCCGGATTCGCTGGCACCCACCGTTCCCTGACTCTTCTTTGGGGACTACGAGCAAATATTAGACAGAAGGTTTATCATTGGAACACGTTTAATCCCCCGTGTGGCAAAGGAGCTTGCCTCTTCTTTATGACGTCACACATTTTTTGTGTCATCACACGAGAAAAAGCCCATGTTTATTCGCAGTTCTTTATGAAAAGACAATTGCCTGACTAATCTAACTTAATCATCAAAGTCCTTTAGAGTTTGAGTCTTGATGCCCTCCCACCTTCTCCCCTCGTCTGACTTCCGTCACACTCTGACAAGCTTGCCTTGTGAATGACCCTAGCTAGCGTAGCGCATCAGAAACGATGGCGGGACAAAAGGCGATGTAAAAGAGGGCAAGTCAAAGAGCCATGTTCTCTGAAGCTTTCATGAGGTCTCAATGTGGGGAATTTTGCACTGCAGTAAGAATCCTGACCGAGGCGGAGACTGAGCAAGCTATGCGTAGAAGTGTGGGCGTAGGGGGCAGGGGTTGAGAGGCAGATTCAGCCCGTGTAACTCGAACACTTACCTTCAAATAAGAGATGGTGCATGAGATGTCATACTCTCAGCTCACGGCAGAAAAGTTGCATCCACCACAATGCATGTATCAGGGATGTGAAAAAGCATGCGGATTATTGTTCCTGTAAGGTCGGGGCCCATTCATCCTCATATAACACTGGTTCTGATACTGAGGTTCCAGTTGATTTAGCAATTTCATAAATTGATTGGGATTTCAGTTCATGTTATTACGTATTTATAGTGTTGTTATGTTTATCACTGCCGGGAGGAGTTGTTGGTTGGGGGGGGGGGAGTGTTTCATCGAGAAAATTAGCTGCAGCTGTCGAGTGGGCAGATATGTGTACTGAAGAACAATGATTTGATTGTTGTGCACTATTATCATTACAATCATAACTACATCACGTTCAACTTCATTACTGTGTTACAGTTTGTTTGCACCATTTGTGTTTGTGCAACTTTATGCTTTATATATTAACAGCTGTATCTATCTGTCTCTGTCTCTCACTCTCTCTCCCCCCCCCTCTTTCTCTCTCTCTCGGTCTCTCCCCTCCCGTCTTCAAACTCTGCAACTTCAGAGCCTCCCCCGTCCCGAAAACGTGACAAACGGTTTCGCAGAAGCGATTGCGTGTTCCCATCACATCGAACCCTTTCTGCCCGTCTCGCCTCCCCCGGCTCTACTCGGGACAGCAAACACGCGCCTCTGACTCATTCTTCCTCATACCACGCTCGCTCCCCTCTGTGTCTGTGTTTGTCCGTCTTACTGTCTATATCAATCCATTTGCCTTCTTCATGATTGCCCAACTATCTGCTCTCTGCTATTTGTCCAGTTTGCTACCTGCAGCCACTTGTCTGCTGTCTCTCTTATTGCCCACCTGTCTATTTCTCTCCCTATTTGTGTCTGTGAGTTCGCCAACCGTTTCTGAATGTCAACCCAGCTGGCATGTGCCCTGATGTACATTTCTGTCTGTCTGTCTATATTTGTGGTCTGTCGTTCTGTGTTGCTTTAAAAGTTCAAATGGAATATAAAGACAAACTTTTTAAACACAAACTGCTGCCTAACAGAGAGTTATCACTTGGACAGTGACATGTTGATGTGACGGTCAGACAGGGCGTTTCGATTTGAGGATTTGGGTTTTAAATGGTATGTACGATGTTCGTGCTGTGGGTACACCGTTCTGAGAGCTATCATAACGGTAATGCCATGTGGTTAATGGGCAAGCGAGTGAGCAAAACATGCCACGGATGGCATGTTGTGTACAGTTATGTTTATACAGACACCGCTTTGGCACTGTGTTCATTTTATAAGAAAGGTAAGCATTACAAAACACTGCGAGAAATGTCACAAAGCATCGCGATGATGGTTCGGGTTTCCATTTCAGCGTTCCATCCTTTGGCCCCCATTGTTTTAAGGTTACCAACTATGTGAGTTATATAGCACAGCAGCAGTATTGAGGTTCAGGACTCAGACATGGCAGCGGAATATTATGGAATAGATGGGCCAGTGAGTGGAACATGCAAGATCAGGGACCAGCACGTGGTATATCAAATACAACCCTCTTGTGCTCTTCTCAGGTCTGTCTGCGTCGTATCCAGTTAACCGTGATCACACAGGCAGGATGGCTGGGTGTCACGACATGGAAATATGACGTCAAATAGTCGGATTTGAATATAATTTCTCTTTCAACGGGAAAATATTTCGAGCGATTGAGGAAAGTCGGCGTTTACACAAAGTCCAATGAAGTGCTTTGACATCGAAGAATGCAGGAAGGTCAAGATCCGCGATGTCTGCATAATCTTCAGAGGATAAGAGAGCTTCAGATTGTCCAAAGGTGGCTGCGGAGGTTGGAGAATGAGTATAGTGTTTTGCGGGGAGTTTGCTGATTTAGATAATGAGGAAGGTGTTGTCCGAGGGGTCTGCGGGGTTCGGAATGGCGATGATTTTGTGCGTGGGGTGGGTGGTCTGTGTAGTTGGGAGAACGAGGATGGTGTTGTCCGGATGGTCTGTGGATTTAAAGAATGGGAATAGTGTTGTCCGGATGGTCTGTGGATTTAGAGAATGAGAATGGTGTTTTCCAGACGGTCTGATATCAGGTCAGGTCAGATTAGATCTTTAACTTGCTACAGATACCATGTAAACCTGTACTAACCTGTTCCATGGTCAGGTTGTCAACGACTAAACAATCTTCCCCACCAAGTTTCTTGTGAGAAGGGTGTATGACATAGACACCAGTAGGATTAAGAACAAAACCTGTCAAAAGGCGGAGAAGCTCCTTGTGAGCACAACGGCCATCCATATCGAGTGCACAACTGTTCTGAGGATGTCCTCCTGCAGTTGAATTACTCTTTATTAGGAGGTTGAAGCAGGATTTTCACTCTGGCCACCGTAAAACCCTTCATTCCACAAACATTCCAGAAGCATGAAAAAAATCTGAAAGCCACTCAGTGGGAAGTACCTCCTGTGCAGCTGCCCTTCGAAGGGCAGCTCACCGGATGATGGGATTGGGCAAAGCCTTCGGGACCCCCAATCTTTGCTGATAGGAGGGAAACCACCAGGTAACCTTCCCAGGTCAGATTGCGGTAGTGTGTGTCGGGGGTGGTGCTGAAGGTGTCATCCACCAGACGGCGGACTCTTGGGTTAACCAGAGGCGGTCCCTTCGGGTAGGTGCCTGGAATGTCCTATCCAAAGAGAGGACGATCACCTGTCTTGGTATCTGAGCTCAAGCGTTTGGAGATTGGTATTGCAGCACTCTCTGAGGTTCGGAGACCGGATTGCGGCGAGATCATGGCAGGTGGTTACACCTACCATTGGTCTGGTTGCTCTGATGGTTACCATTCCCAATGACTTGCTGTAGCCTCGGCTGGGATAAGTTCAATAAGCTGACTCCAATGATACACTGAGGTAACACCAGTCAACGAGCGTTTATGAGACTCAGGATTCGTCACTTTCTTGGTGTCATTTCCCTAGTCTCAACATATGCTCCGACTGAGGCGAGTGATTTCACTGTGAAGGATGCATTCTATGCCGCGCTCGAGTCTGTGGTTGATCAGTGTCCCGGGCGAGATACTCTTCTAGTCTTGGGGATCTCAATGCAACGACTGGAACTGATAGGGATGGTTATGAGACATGTGTTGGTCCCCATGGGTCTGGAACTATAAACCAGAAAAACACTAAGTTCCTTGGCTTTGCAAGAAGTCATGGACTTCGGGTGGCTGGTTCATGTTTCAGCGCCCACAGGCTCATCGCTGGACTTGGTATTCAACACTGGCAGTGCGGCAAAGGAGCTTGACCATGTGTTCATTGATGGTCGCTGGAGGATAATCAGAACTGCAAGGTCTACCGCAGCGCTCAGTTCCTCAATACTGACCACAGGCTTCTTGTGGCGACTCTGAAGTTGCAGCTTAAATCCAGGAGAATGGTACCATCCCAGCCGAGGCTGGATGATGGCAAGCTCAAAGATGAGAGGGTAGCTGAGGAGTTTGTGAACAGGCTGAGTGGAGATTTGGGGGGTCTGGGTGCTTTGGGGGATCCTGAAGAGTTATGGAGCACCTTCAAGACCACCGTCCTAGATGTTGCCGGTGGATGTCTTGGAACTCACCAGAGGTGAAGAAGAATTTTGTCTGTTAAGGGACACTAGATACCATTGACCAGCCACAGGGCCAGGCTGAATGGCAGAAATGAGCTGTTCCAGGGAGCTAAGGTGTAAAAGTGTACGTGCACCAAGGGTGGACAAGGAGGCCGATGTGCAAGGAATCTGTGAGGGGGAAGAGCATCACCTGTGGTCAAATGATTCTCGTCCTGCTTACAGGGGAATTTGCACATTGCTTTCCTCCAAGCCTGTCCCTCGGTGTACTGCAGTTAGAGAAAAGGTGGTGGGCTCTTGACAGAGGAGTCCAAGTGAAGGCCCGCTGGCTGGTTCTTGAGTGGCTGTACCAGGCTGATCCACCAGCTGTCGAGTTGGACGTCAGAGGTGTTACAATCCCAATTTCTCACCCTCCAATCAACTGTGGTCCACCTTTTGTTTGTGGAAACACAGGCTGGGGTGAACCGGGTGAAATGAGGTAAAGTTCCTGGGATCTTGTGGCATCCATGCTGAACTTCTCAAGGCTGGTGAAATGCTGCACTCATGTCGTTGCATGCAGTTCTGTGTCCTGCCTGGAACACAGGCATCATCCAAACTGACTAGAAGAGGGGCCTTGTTGTCCCTGTCTGGAAAGGGAAGGGTGATCGCCAAGACAGCAACAACTACCGAGGGGTGACGCTGCTCTCTGTGCCAGGCAAGGTCTTTGCTCGGATAATGCTTGATCGGGTTCGCCACCATCTGCTTGAGCACCAGCGTCCAGAGCAGTCAGGCTTTAACACAAAGAGGTCAAGGATTGACCATATCCTTGCTCTTCGGGTCCTCACGAACGCAGACGAGAATTTCGGCAGGGGCTGCTTGCAGCCTATGTTGATCTCTGTAAAGTGTTTGATTCAGTGAATTGGGATGCCCTCTGGAGGATTCTGGTCTTCATGAGGTGCCACCAAAACTGATCAATCTGATGTCTGAACTATACTTGGTACTGAGAGTGCTGTGAGATGTGGTGATACCATCTCTGACTTATTTCCAGTTGTTAGTGGAGTTCGTCAGGGTGTGTACTGGCCCCCACACTTTTCAGCACTTGTAAGGAATGGATTCTGGGGAGGATGTCGGAGAGATCAAGCTGCAGTGCATCGTTTGGAATGTCAAGATCTCTGACTGATTTCACAGATGATGCAGTCATCTTTGCGGAGACTCGAGATATCCTTTGGGACACTCGAGGTGCTGAATAAGGAGTCGGAGCCACTGGGATTATGGGTTTTTGGGTCAAAACTAAGATCTAGGCTTTCAACGACCACTTGGATGCTGCTATCCTGTCTGTACCTGTTTGTGGTGAGGATGTTGAGGTCATGGAGAGATTCACTTTCCTTGGCAGTGATATTCATGTCTCTGCTGGCTGTGAGCCAGAGGTCAACAGACATCTGGGTCGGGCCTGGGGAGTCATGGTTCACTGGATCATGGGTGTGGCGCTGCCGGTACCTGTGCGGGAGGACGAAAGTCTGAGTCTTTAAATACTTGGTGCTTCCCGTCTTGCTCTACGGATGTGAGACTTGGACTCTGACCAGGGATCTGAGATGGAGATTTAATTCCTTTGGTACCAGGTCTCTTCGCAGAATCCTTGGCTGTCACTGTCGGACTTTGTGTCCAATGAGCGGTTGCTGAGAGAGACTCAAATGAGATTTGTTACCTGCATAGTCGTGAGCGTCAGCTG
>CM068953.1:48274911-48289162 GCA_035128595.1 Eptatretus atami
AATTCAACCACCTATTATTTTTGAGGTCAACATCGACCAAAATGTCAACATAGGCCAAAAGGTAAACGTCGGCCAAATTTCTAAAATCCTCAATTTTAATCCAAGGCAATTTCCACTCATGGCTCGCAGACTTCCTCTCCTATCACAGTCAACGTGTGGCCCTTAATGGAATTATCTCATCCCCTCTTCCTGCCAAGGCTGGAGTTCCTCAAGGCAGTGTTCTGGACCCTGTTCTTTTTTTGGTTTTCATCAATGATCTCAATACAGACTCTTCTGCGAAAATCCCCTTTATGTCTTTGCTGACGACTACCCTCTGACTTACCATCTGTCATCCCTCAGACCGGCAAGCAGCAGCTTCTTCGCTCACTGCAGATCTGGATAAGATCACAAGCTGATCCAACATGTGGAACATGTCTTTCAATCCTGACAAATCTCACACTCTCACAATGTCTCTCTGAAATGACCGTATGGAAACCCCCCACCCCCCATCTACTTTCTCAACAACCCCTTGAAGAAGTCCTTTCCTTCAAGCTTTTGGATCTCACTATCTGCAATGATCTTTCCTGGGAAAGCCACATTTCCAAGCTGGCCTCCAAAGCCAGTCACCGACTGGGCATCCTCCATCGTGCAAAGTCCTTCCTTGGCACACTTGACATCCTGATCACGTACAAAGCTTTCATCCACAGCCTGATAGAGTACTGCTCTCCCCTCTGGACTGGTGTTCCGCCTCTAACCTTTCTCAGCTTCACACTGTGGAAACCAAGGCGTTCAAAGATCATTGGTATCTCACGCGATGAGGCGAGTCTTTGGAGTGGAAGGTCGGTGGTCTTTCTGTCTTCCACTGTCTCCTCTCCAGCCTCACCACCCCCCCCCCACCACGCTCTGTCTGCGATCTGCCCCCCCCCCACCACGCTCTGTCTGCGATCTGTCCCCCCCCCCCCATATTTCCGCAGGGTGCTCAAGGTTACCAGCAACCCCCTTCTGGTTTAACTCCCAAAATCTAGAATCACTGCTCACCTTCACTCTTTCATTCCTCTTTTCCCCCACCTTTTGACCAAACTCCCACACTCTCTTCAATCCACTCTTACCTCCAGGTCTTCAAAACAGCTATCACCACCATCTCTTATTTCCCCCCATCCAAAACCATGATCTTTTCTACCCCCGTTAATCCACCCCAAACCCACCTCCTTCAAATTCCCTGCTTGCTTTCCTTCCTGAAAGTTCCTGCAGTGTAAGGACTTGGAAGTCCCTGTGGTGTCCATCTTGTTTACCCTGTGTACCCCACACCATCCCTCTCCCTTCTCTTACACTCTTAGGTCTTACACGAGCCTCGACATTGTATATATTGAAATTTAAAAAAACATTTTATTCGATTAACTTGATAATTTGAAGAGCATTTGCATATCAGGTCACTGAATTCAACCACCTATTATTTTTAAGGTCAAAAGGTCAGCATACGCATCATTTCTAAAATTGAGAGATAGGGCCAAATACTATATATATCATGATATCTCAAAAAGTTGTGGATGAGTTATGACAAAACTATGTGTTTGAGTTGGTTTGGTGATAAGAACAAGCCGATTCGATTTTGGTTCAGGTCTGGATCCAGAATCAGCCCATCAGTGTAATACATAACGTAAACTGTTCAGCCTGGTGGAGGTATGCGCTTTACTTTGTTTTGTTTTGCCAAGTGTCGCTCTGAATGATTTTTCCTTTGTTTGTTTGTCTGTCTGTCTTTCTGTCCACTCGCCTGCAGCCCAACCCGCTCAGCCGATTGTTATGAAACTTTCGGAGATTGTAGATACCGTCCGTGCGATGGTCAATTGACAGTCGACGTGAGGTCAACATGTCAAAAGGTCAACAAAGGCCAAATTTCCAAAAATGTCACTTTTCATCCGATTGACTTGAAATTTGAAAACGATTTTCATATCAGCTAACTGAATTCAACCACCAATTATTTTTGAGGTCAACATAAGCCAAAGATCAATAACTTAAGTGCAATTTCTAAAATCCTCAATATTCATTGTATTGACTTGAAATTTTAAGAGGATTTGAAGATGTCACTGAATTCAACAACCAATTATTTTTAGGTCAAAAGGTCAACATAGGCCTAATTTCTAACATTTATAGGACCAAAAACTATATATACCATGATATCCAAAAAGTTGTGGACGAGTTATGATAAAACTAGGTGGATGAGTTGGTTAGGTGACAAGAAAAAGCAGATGAGATTTTGGTTCAGATCCGGCCTATTAGTGGGATATAAAACGTAAACTGTTCAGCCTGACAGAGGTATGCGCTATACCGAGTGCCGTTCTACTTTGTTCTGTTTTGCCAAGTGTCACTATGAGTGATTTTTCATTTGCTTGTCTGTCTGTCTGTTTGTCTGTGAGCAGGATTCTCAAAAAAAGGTTATGGTCAGATTCGGACGAAACTTGGTGGACAGTTTGGGTGTGTTACAAGGACCAATTTATTCGATTTTGGTGAAGATCTGGATATGGATCTGGATCCAAGAATTTTTTTAATTTTTAAAAGTGATTCTTCACTATTGAGAGATGGGGCCAAAAACGATATATAGCACGATATATAGCACGATTGGTGGATGAGTTGTGTAGGTGACAAGTACAAGCTGATTAGGTTTTGGTTAAGGTCCAGATGTGGATCCAACCAATCAGTGGGATAGAAAATGTAAACTGTTCAGCCTTTCTCTACTGAGTGTCGTTCTAGTTAGGATATCAATTACAAATTCACTCCGAGCATCAACATTGCAGGGTGATGGAATACTCGCGTTATTGATTCGTTATTAAAGTACTCTTTGAACTGAAACCCTTCGTACCCACAATCTGAGATCTTCCCCAGTACAAAACCATGATCTTTTCTACTTCTGTTAACCCTCTCCAAGTCATCTGCTTTCCAAATTTCCAGTTTTCCTTTCTTGAGAGTTTGCGGCTGTATCCCTGTGTCCCCAACCCCTCATTCTTTCCCACAACCCTTATCTCTCCAATTCTCCCTCTATTTTGTCCATCAACCCTGATGTTGGTGCCCCCCCCCCCGCCCCCCTCTCTTTCTACTGTTCCTTTTGATCTGCTACGTCCTGATCCGTTCTATGTTCTAGCTCCTCCACAAGCCTCGACTTTGTATACAAAGAAAACATCGTGTACAATTGTGTAAAAACGCAAGTCACTCGATTGAGATAGGAATACTAGATTCCCATGACTTTCTATTTGATCCTTCCACAACATTGTTCCTTCAATCTTTCACCCGATTTCCTCGAATAGCCAAGTCCAATGGGAGGGGCAGGGGTGCCGCTTAGTTTGGGTCAATAAAGGTGTGAATAATGTTCGGTGGGTTAGCCTGAAATAATGTAACACAACATGTATCAATTCATGCAGTTGGAAGCTTGCGGCCCATTGTGCCATCACTCGGTGTTTGAATCCATGAGGAATTAGAATGTGATCGAAACACTTTAGAGGTATACGGTGGGTACACCAGGTTCCACATCTCAGAGCACTTTAGCATCCATCCCGGCACTCTCTCCATGCTGGATCGTCCGCATTTACTTGGTTTCATGGTGTAGAAGAAACTAAACAACTCATTTAATCGTGCACACAACCATCCGTTGGCAACCATTGCCAAGGGTTGTCATCCGATCTGTTGGTTATCGCCCAGGGTTATCCTATTTTGTGGGTTATCATCCTATTTGGTGGGTTGTCGTCCTATTTGGTGGGTTATGGCCCAGGGTTATCGTCCTATTTGGTGGGTTATTGCCCAGGATAATCGTCCTATTTCGGTGAGTTATCGGTGAGTTATCGCCCAGGGTTATTGTCCTATTTGGTGGGTTATCACCCAGGGTTATTGCCCGGGGTTACCGTCCTATTTGGTGGGGTATCGCCCAGGGTTATTGTCCTATTTGGTGGGTTATCGCCCAGGGTTATCGTCCTACTTGGTGAGTTATCACCAATAATTATCATCCTATTTGGTGAGATCGCCCAGGGTTATCGTCCTATTTGATGAGTTATCACCCAGCATTATCATCCTATTTGATGGGTTATCGCCCAGGGTTATTGTCCTATTTGGTGGGTTATCGTCCTATTTGGTGAGTTATCACCCAGGGTTATCGTCCTATTTGGTGGGTTATCACCCAGGGTTATCGTTCTATTTGGTGGGGTATCGCCCAGGGTTATCGTCCTATTTGGTTGGGTTATCGCCCAGGGTTATCGTCCGATTTGGTGAGTTATCGCCCAGGGTTATCGTCCTATTTGGTGAGTTATCACCCAGGGTTATCATCCTATTTGGTGGGTTATCGCCCAGTGTTATTGTCCTATTTGGTGGGTTATCGCCCACGGTTATCGCCTATTTTGATGGGTTATCACCCAGGGTTATCGTTCTATTTGGTGGGGTATCGCCCAGGGTTATCGTCCTATTTGGTGGGTTATGGCCTTGGGTTATCGTCCTATTTGGTGGGTTATGGCCCAGCATTATCATCCTATTTGGTGGGTTATCGCCCAGGGTTATCGTCCTATTTGGTGGGGTATCGCCTTGGGTTATCGTATTATTTGGTGGGTTATGGCCCAGCATTATCGTCCTATTTTGTGGGCTATCGCCCAGGGTTATCGTCCTGTTTGGTGCTACATTGCCCAAAAGGGGGAAAACACCCACTAGGTAAGAAATGGCCCATGATATCCACTATAACTCCGTCCTAGGCTTGACTGGGCCAATGAACATGTTCTTCTAGTTAGGATCTCGATCTCTCTCTTGGAATATTTATCTCCTGACCCGTTCACAGGGAATGAAGAACAACAATCAACTCACCCAGAAAATCCATCCAGCTTCTGTATCATATAAATCGGCCATAATGCTTGTCAAGAAGACCGTTTGGCTGAAATGGTCATGTAACTTCCAAATAAAATTCACATCTGTACTGGGTGCTGTGCATACCTTGCAGCCTGATTACCTGTAGGATCAAATCCAGTGGCGACCAGAGAGGTTCCCTACCAACATGAGGTTCCCTTCACCAGAGAGCCACTTCTGACACCATTTGTGATCGAAAATTACAACCTTTTGCTCGTGGTGTATTATGGACAATTATTATGGGATTGAGCCAAGACTGTTCGGATTCTAAAGGTACCTTGTGGAGTAATGAAATAATAACGTTAAAAATTCTAAAAGGGGGGAATAAATTAGGACTGGATGGGCGCACAACCAAACGACCACATTTTCCTGGCATACGTCACCGCGACGATGTCAGAAAATCAATTAATTACCCGGCACGGGCCGCCCAAAACATGCAGACATTGGCGGCACCTTAATTATTAACGTGGCCTGGTGGCAGGGTGGCTAGCAAGCCCCACAACGGCCACGCCTGCACCACAGCAGATCACACCACCATACCCGCAGCGATCCCACACCACTACATCCTGCACCCACCATGCACTGTGTCATTATTATGCATCAACAACTGCACCACTAAATCCTGCACCAAAGAATGATGTCATACAATCATCAGTCAATGATATAGTCTGTAACATTAACACTCAGGTATAGGTTTGGCTGTCTGTCTTGGCTTGTAATGCTGCAGTATTTTGGCTGTAAGGTAAGACCGCTTTTTCTTCCCCCTGGGCCCAGCCTTATGAAATGCTCGTGTGCCGGCCTGGAGGCTGCATCAGGAAAGCTAAGCCTTGCTTCAAAAGCTTTCATATCTCGGTGTAAGCAAAGCTGACCATTGTAGAAACTTTGTGTGTGTGCGTAAGTGTGTTCCTTTATTGTTCCGCAACAACCTCACACAGGGCATACACGTGGACCCAACCCGCTATGACATCATACTGGAATCTAAACTTTGTTCCCCTTCTCCGGGTAGCGTGGCCGCGTGAAGGGCAGCTGTATGACAAGACAGGACAGTGTGGAGTGTGAGTGTGTGTGTATTACACACAAAATGGACCTCAAAAAGGTTACAGTGCTCTTGCTTAAAATAAAATAAAAAACCCAAACATAAAGAAGAAGATCTACAATCAATTAGTGCACTTGTGCACACACATGGATGAGACAGGTCTGTTTAGGGCAGCATCACAGAAGCCCAACTACAGTCGCAGTAGAGTGTGGTCACGTGGGATTATAAATTGATCTGTTACAGTATATACATCCTCCTGCAATTTAAACGTTTTCCTACCTGAAGGTATTTCATCAACGCAGCGTCAAACCATTAAACTGAGCACCGATGGCAGGCAGCATTAAACAACTGAGAAACATCATCACATCAGTGGTGACAAAACACAACAAAGTAACACCTTTCCTTGAATAAAATGGAGATAGAAACAAAAACAAAATGGATATACTGTGAATGTAGAAACAAGAAGAGGAAACGACAACACAAAACAAGACAGGAGAGAAACATATAAGAGGCGACCCGACAAATGACTCCGCATATCATTAGCATCTGACGAGGTGGATGGACGAACGACATGCGAGAGGGCCTCAGGGGTACTCCTCGGTGCAGCACTGGCTGAGCGGTGCCTCGTGGTTTCATCGAAGTGTATAAACACATGAAAAATGTTTGTAAACACATCTGGTCGAACAGACAAACAGGAGTACTATGGGAGGCTGTAGGGGGAGACAGTGCACGCCTGCATGCATGTACTCACTCGCTCGTTTGCTTCATGACGGGCAAGTATAGGCACCGACTATTGGACTGCCTGGCGGAGACATCCATGGAATCTATCAGAAACCAAGTGAAGGATGAGGTTTCCTTTTGCCTACTTCACAACCATTAATCAGAATTCTCTCTTCCTGATTATAGTTCACACACTCGATTCCACCAGATATGCACATCAACTTCCCCTTTAATCTTATGCACTCACCGTCTGTCCAACCACACACCCTGCAGATCATTTAACGAACGTACGGATGATTGGCATACATGGTGTTTGTCATTTTCCTGAACACTTGTAGTTAAAGACCTGAATACATGTAGACCCTTGAAGGTTACACAATCTGAGTATTTGGAGTTAAGGGATCTTAAAGTTCTACTTGAAGACCTGAACACATACAGTTAAGGACCCTTAAGGCCTGTACAGAATTAGGAAGTCGGAGACGTGAGGATCCGGTGTAGATAGAAACGTGAGAATCAAAGAGTTAGGGACGTGAGGGACAGGTAGATAAACACGTGAGAATGGAAGAGTTAGAGGCGTGAGGAACAGGTAGATAAAGACGTGAGAATCGAAGAGTGAGATAAGTGAGGGATAGGTAGAAAAAGACGTGAGAATCTAAGAGTTAGAGGCATGAGGAACAGGTAGATAAAGACGTGCGAATTGAAGAGTTAGAGAAGTGAGGGCCAGGTAGATAAAAAAAAAAACGTGACAATCAAAGAGTTAGAGAAGTGAGGGCCAGGTAGATAAACACGTGAGAATCGAAGAGTTAGAGAAGTGAGGACTAGGTAGATAAACACGTGAGAATCGAAGTTAGAGAAGTGAGGGCCAGGTAATTTTTTTTTTAAACGTGAGAATCACAGAGTTCGAGAAGTGAGGGCCAGGTAATTCGAGCCGTGAGGACCAGACAGTTCACGTTATGTGAATTCCGCATATAACAGTGGCATTCCATTTCGCCAGTGACGTTACATACCTGCCCTCTGACGAAAGAAGGGGCTGGATGAGAAAGGTGCGATGGATCTGCACGAGCCATGGGTATTAAATACATACAGTACTGTAGTCAACAGTTACAAAAGCTTACATCAACAAGCACTCTCGTTCAGCAGGTATACACGAGTGGTGTCCGAAAGGTTATTGTAACAAGGTGCTCATAACAGTCCAGGAAACGACAACTCTTTCATTTTTCAATTGCTGAGTAACCTACCTGGAATTAGTTGGACAGTACATTTTCTTACCAATTATGCATACGTATTAAGTGAACATCACAAAAAACGAGTTTATTCGGACGATGATCACGGTACCAAGAAATTTTTGAATGACAGAGAGAGAGAGAGAGAGAGAGAGAGAGAGAGAGAGAGAGAAAGAGGTATGTACGAACAGACAGACAATCAGACAGACAGACAGACAGTTTCAAATAAATGAAAGATGTAAAAGTAAGAGCGCGCGTGTGCTTTGACGTCGCGCCAAATGAAACAGCGGGAGAGACATGTGGGTAGGAAGGGGGTGTGGTGGGGTGGCTTTGGTGGGGAGTGAGGCAGAGTGGGAGGGGAGAGGGGAGGGTGGAGAGAGGGGAGAGGGAAAGGGAGCGGGCGCGCCGAGGGGGCGCCAGAGCGAGCAGTGGCGACTGGCGGAGCGAGGGGGCGGGAGAGGAAAGTTGAACTCGAGTAAAAGGCGGATCAAGGCGCGGCCGTGCGGACGAGTCGCGGTTTGATTGCGGCTCTGGAGCCCCCGGGGCGCGGGGAAAGGGAAAAAAAAAGTTGGAGGGGGGGAGAACAGAGAGCGCGCGCGGTGCCCGCACGAGCCGCAGAGCGAGACCGCACGGTACGCGTTTCGGAACACCCTGCAGGGATCTTTCCCCCATACGCCTCGCTTTGGCCCTCTGCGTTGCCCCTTCGTTGTGCGCCTTCGGTATCCTCTTGTAACACCCCCTCCTCCTCCCTTTCCCCCGAACACGCGGGACCGCCAATGTTGGCTCTTTCACCACGGGACAAGACCGTGCTCCCGCTGGTGGACGTGCCGTGGTTGAGCTCGCGGCGAGGAGATCGGGCGTCCCGGGGCTGCGCGGGGTCCGGGCCGTGCGCGCCCCTCGCCCCCGCCACGTGCCCTCGGCGCGCCCCCACGGCCGCTAACCCGACTCCGGGAATGCATCTCCCCGCAGACACTGGACACAGCAGGAGGTTCACGCCACCCTCGAACACCCTGACGCCAAACAAACTGTCCGATCCTCAACACCACCATCACCACCATCACCACCTACATCCTCACCACCACCACCATCACCACCACCACCAGCAGCAGCAACAAGCAAGCGGCGCGCACCAGGGGGAAGGCGCACTGGGGAAACTGCGACCGGGAGATCGTCCTATGGTGGAGGTGTTGGCGGATCATCCTGGAGAGCTGGTCCGAACCGACAGTCCAAACTTCTTGTGTTCGGTTCTACCTTCACATTGGCGCTGCAACAAGACCCTTCCTGTTGCTTTTAAGGTACGGACGGCCGAGCGGCGTGTTTTGTAAGCTGCGCATGCCATACTGTATATGATTGTGATATAGATATAGGACCTATGCGCGTGCACTTAGGGCCGTTCAAATTAGGACTTTGTTCCATGACGTTTTCTATAGAACCGTGACGTGTTAGGACTTTAACATATAATACGGGGCCTTGCAGCAACATGGGATTTCGTGTAAAGGTAATAACACTGTGCTTGTTGTCAGACCATCTTACATCAAGAGACCTTTGCAGGACAGTGCAGTTGTAGGAAAATTATTAGTGATATCAGAGCCGTCTCGTATAGTACCGCTTACAATAGAACCGTGTTATGGGACTAAAATATTCATATAGGATCGTGTAATATGGGACGATAATCATCATATAGGATCGTGTTTTGGGACTATAAATCCTATAATATTCACATGGGATCGTGTTATGGGCTGTTTTAGCCATCCCTATCACAAGGTTGGGTATATGCGTGTGTACAGCCCCAGTATATAATGATAAAATACAGTATAGTGATACACCCACGCCACATGGGCCTCTTCATATAATCTACATTCATATAACAGCGAGCACGATGTGACACTACAGTGGTGTACAAGAACCAGCCAGCCTGCTCTCACACCAGTAAGCGTGCATATTGTAAGACCATCCTGGTAAATAAATGAAACTTTGTCCTTTTGGACTAATAAGCGTGCTGTCGGATCTTGCAGCACGACATGAGGATCATATATTATTTTCCAGGGTTATTTTATATAGTATTGGCTCAGCATACTCCAAACCATTAAGCATGTTCTATCGGAACAGCCTGTGTGTTGTAGGGCCAGAATGTATGCTGTATAGGATAGTGTTATAGAACCATTAACCATGCTGTAGGATTGTGCTGTGGCACCAGCTCGTGCGCTTTAGGACAAGTAGGCATGCTGCATCTATAGGTTAATGATATATAACTAGGAAGCATGCTGTAGGATTGTGCTGTAGGAGCAGTACGTGGGTGTGCTATATAGGACCAGGAAGCTTGCTGTAGGACCAGTAAGCATGCTTTAGGATCAGTAAGCATGACAAACGGTTAAGGTGGCTGGCTTAAGATCTTAGGGTCTTCAGTTTGAGCCCCTATCGTGACGTTGAAATAACACCAGGTGGGTTGACTCAGCCTGTCATCCTTCCAAGGTCGGCAAAATGAGTACCGACTTACTGGTAACAGGGGCACTGCATCGCATCGGCGGTATAGCCACACTTCTAGAAAAATGATGGAACCAGCAGCCATAGGCTGCATCCAAAACAACAGTGAGCATGCTGTAGAAGCTGTAGGATCGTACCATAGCACTAGAAAGCTGTTGTAGCATCATACTACTCTCGGACCATTAAGCAGGCTGTAGGATTGTGCTCTCGGACCAGTAGGCATACAGTATGGGATCGTGCTCTAGGACTTTTAAACTGCTGTAGGATCACGCTGTTGGGCCAGTAAACATGCTTTAGGATCGTGCTGTTTTACCAGTAAGCTGCGTTAGGGTAATGCTGTTGGACCAGTAAGGAAGCATGCTCTCGGATCGTGCTGTAGAACCAGTAAGAAAGCATGCTGGAGGATTGTGCTGTAGGACCAATAAGTGTGCTTGAATATGACCAGTAAGCATGCTGTAGAACTAGTAAACAATCATGCCTTAGGATTGTGCTGTAGGACCAATAAGTGTACCTATATATGACCAGTATGCATGCTGTAGGATCATGCTGTAGAACCAGTAAACAATCATGCTTTAGGATTGTGCTGTCAGACCAATAAGTGTGCTTATATATGACCAGTAGGCATGCTGTAGGATTGTGCTGTGGGACTAGTAAGAATACTATAGGATCATGCTGCAGGACCAGTAAGTATGCTACAAGATGATTCCATACGTAGCATGAGTAAACTGTTGTGAGATCATACTACTCGGATCAGTGAGCATTTTGTAGGATCGTGCTATAGTACAACAAGGTACACTGTATAGGATCACATTGTAGGACCAGTAAGCATGCTGTAGGATCGGATTTTGGAACCAATAAGCATGCTGTAGGATTGTGCTGTCGGACCAGTAATCATGGTGTAGAATCACGCTATAAGACCAGTAAACATGCTGTAGGATTGTGCTGTGGGACCAATAAGTATACTGTCAGACTAGTAATCATGTTGCAGGATCATGCTTTCGGACCAGTAAGCTGCTGTAGTGTCATGCTAGAGGACTAGTAATCACGTTGAAGAATCACGCTATTGGACCAGTAAGCTGCTGTAGGACCAGTAATCATGCTGTAGAATCACGCCATAGGATCATTGCTGCAGGACCAATAATCATGCTGTCGAATCACGCTATCGGACCAGTAAGCTGCTGTAGGACCAGTAATCATGCTGTAGAATCACGCCATAGGATCGTTGCTGTAGGACCAGTAATCGTGCTGCAGGATCACGCTATAGGACCAGTAAGCTGCTGTAGGGTTGTTTGATAGGACAAATCAACATGGTGTGCAGGAGTGGGGGACGTACGTAGTGCAGCGTGTGCGCCCCGTCGGTGATGCACTCCTTATTGCGATGATTGCATCGCGTGCGTCTGAAACTCACGACCGAACCATAAACTGAATCCCAAGAGTTCGGGTCGGAAGTCACATGCCAGTTTGGCATTTTCCATATTGCGTCACTCATGACTGAGCCTTTCTCGGCTTTGTGCGCCCACGCAACATACATGAGGTGCCTTCGGAGGTGTACGATTACAGAACAATTTACTGCAAACGCACCTCCAAAATGAAAAAATTACATAAAATAACAGATAATCATCATCAGACCATATAACCGACCGGTGATGTTGAGCTGCTCGTGTTGACATCGTTAGGTTTCGGTTCAAAACTCTCGTTCTCGCTTTCTATTTACTCAACCCACGTACACCTGGAATCCAGGTGAACGGCAACAGTTGGTGTACCTCTTCACTCGGCATACCAGTGATAGTGATAACACGCAGTTTATACATCAGTCTAAAATCACGAACACACAATCATATCGTATAATCTGTCCTGCAGTGACATGTTCACACGTGGCGCTTCGATATGTTACACCTGTGGGTCATATTCACAGCCTCGATCAAATATAATAATAATAATAATAACAATAATAATAACATAATCTTACATCAAAATGGTCACCTAATCAACTGCGGTTCTCTGGAGTCCACAAGGCCCTGATAGGGATGAACAGTCCTTGGAACCGCGCCGTTGTTGCTTGTTGTGAACAAATTCCACGGGATGAATAAACGCAACGATGAACCTGAAGTTCTACTTCCATGTGCCTGTGAACTCGTACAACATACATACATACACACACACACACACACACACACACATCTATAATCTGCAATATCGACACCGACATACTGATCCGATATCTAACGATAACCGCACTGAAACCACAAAGTATAAACCACGAGCCAACGGAATGCGCATCCGAAACAGGAGCACGGATCGGGGGGCTCGCCATGAGAGCAACACCCGAGGTTTGAATCCCGTGTGTGATACAAGTGACGTGCATCGGCTCACGTAAACGTCCAGACGGAGGCATGCAACAGGTGCATGCGGTGTGTACCATAAAAGGTGTGTGTGTGTGTGTCTGGTTTTGTCCGTGTTTGTAAACAAGAGCGTACACATGCGTCAAAAGAGAAAGGGCCGCATATTACAAACACGGAGCGTCGTCACGCGACGAGCTGTGGCGCACACTCACGAACAGGGAGCCGTTACGATTCAGGTTAATAGTGACGAAAAGACATGTGCATCGTCACAACTTGCATGTGACCGTGCCGTTTGCAACAACAACAACAAAAACGTTTCTATCTCTGCTGCTTGTGTGCTTCTTCGTGCCATCTTCGCGTCCGTGGGAAACTCCCTGTTATTAAGTCACAACGTGTGTTATTATACAGATACCGTGCCTAAGCTATGTGCGCCGCACCAACTTGCTCCACTTTCCCTGGCGCGTGCAAACATCTCTGGTTAACGTGTTAATGGGCTCGACGTCACGGCGAAGAGACACGCCGGCGCGCGAACGATCGCGCACGCGCTTCTCGTCGATTTTTTTTCCACCAGTTCGATAAAATGGTGTGGGAAGACGACGTCTGCGTTTTTGAGTGTTTGCATCAACAGTCTCTTTGCACGGACACGAGTGCGTACGAATCGCACACTCACTTCTCCACATGGGTTTCGCATGAACCCGGGTCCGGGCCGAGACCAAGGCCCAAGACGGGGTAAATCTCTGAGATTATTCGTGCATTTCCCACGAACCAGAGGAGCAGCGGAGACCTTTCTGAGCGGTAGCTCCCTGTACCCCTGCACCCGGCTCACGTTCCCCCCGATTGGCATGGAACGCGCCTTCGTGACTCAAACCGCTCCTGACGCTCAATCAATGATCCGAGTGCAGCCTCGTCCGAGAAAGAATAGCCTCCCAAAGCAAGCGGGTCGGGAATGGCCACGAACCTGATACCTAATCCCCCCTCCACTAATGTCTTCTCGACAAGAATCGCGAAACGTTCCTATTTCACGGTTAGGGCGGAAAAAAGGTGTCGGATCAGATCGACGTATGCCCCTCGGAATCGATTCGATCTGCCCGGTCACGTGATGAATTTCCCATTGAGAAGGAAATAATATATAATCGCCAGTTTAAGAGGAACAAAGCGTCCATTCCATCAGTGCTCCTTGAATGGGATGATAGCTGTCATCCACTCTACTCATTCACACTCCAACAATCTCATTCATTCACCTATCCCTGTATCCACTCATTCTTTTTCGCTCTTCTGCACATCCTTCATCATCCAAAGTTTCTCTCCCGACAGCTCCATTTTTCACCAACGAAGCATGTCACCCTCGAGGAAGTTGTAATCATAATTAACTGGTATAAACGAAATAGAAAGCCCAACAGGTTGAAATGAAAGAAACCGATTGCAGCACATGGTATGATGGAATAACGGACATGAAATTATTAAAATCATTGGACGAAAGGGAGGGGAGCGTTCAAAAAGTTCTCTCAATGAGATAATTGCGAAAGTCCAATTAGAAACACCAAAGTTTTCATTTTTCCAAACATTAGTTAGTGTACAAATTTAGCCAAAAAAAA
>CM068953.1:48289575-48311073 GCA_035128595.1 Eptatretus atami
TATATATATATATATGTAAAATTTATGAATTCCTTGAACTGAGAACATTTTAAAACCCCTTGGACTACTAACTTGTACAGGGTCAAACTCACTCGTAAAGTGGGGAATAAGTTATCTCGATGTTCGTACGAATTGGACCATCTCGGCACATCCATTGTCGTCGTGACGTTATGTCATTCACAAATGACAGTTTCCATGGCTTCAATGGCGTATCAGTCTTCCCGCCCTGCATGGTGTATCTGGGTGTTTTCAGTTCAGACTAATGCTTGTGTTGTGCGTTGACGTTATTAGTGATCACGAAACAAACTCCTTGCAAAAACTACTTCATCGGCTGCAACAACGCAATTCATCGAGAAAAACCTCCTCTTTCGTACACATCTCTGATTTTTGTTGCGGAACTCCTGGCGCAGTCTTTTCAACACGTTCCTTAAGCGAGTATCTCACGTTCTGGGCTTTCTGGTTGTTCCTCACTTGCTCGTGGATCCGCACGGAAGCAAATGATCTCTCTACTCTCTAAAAGGTCTTGGGAGTTATCGTTGGTCATCTAAAATAAAATAAAAAGATGACAATGTAATAAATAAACGGATCTCCCTCTTTGGCATCTGATTAAAATACTGTATGCGATTACGAGGATTGTATACAATATTACGTAACGTAAATTAAACACAATCTGGTAAAAACGGCAAATTACAAATGAAGTGTGATATCATTTTCAATCAATAGCACAAATATGATCTCAAATCGAACTTTAACTCGATTCTCAATTCTCAGAAATGCCAAATGGAATTTCTGCATGTAACATGAACTCCGCGCTCAGCGCGTCATATCGACATCGAATAGACCTTCCAAACCATTGTCTTACACACACACACACACACGCGCGCACGCACACGCACACGCGCACGCACACGCACACGCACACACGCACACCTTAAGCACTGCAGCTAACTACATCACCATCACTGAGGAAGATGCTGAACAAAACTATGTGAGGGTAGAGGACAGAATAAACTATCAGAGAAACCGAACGTTGCTCAACCAATGACAATGCTGCAAATAAACAGCCTGATTTTTTCATGTTGAAGTGCAACTCAATCTGTGACATGACACTAATAGTGACTTGACCGAGAAAGCAAAGCTCATGCTATGATCAAAAAAACGTAGCACAAGGTATTGAAAACAAACAAACAATCAAACTACTTGTTTATGCAAAGGCTACATCACAAACGTAGCGAGATGACGTAACCATGACATCATTCAAAGAGAGACTGAGACTGTCCCCATGGCAGAACCAAAAGGCTTTTGAGATTGATCTCTTACTCTTTAAACTTGACATGTCAGCACCATTTATGGCTGTCTCTGTAAGCGCACACCCCAACCTCGGAGTTCTTCGGGTTCTCTCGGCGCGACTTGCAGGTGGAAATGCACCGTGTAACCCTCAGTGCGAATCGTCATGTGCTGGGCAGGTGGTAGCACTGGGGGATGTGGCAGATGGCACTCTGGTCACCGTTATGGCTGGGAACGATGAGAACTACTCGGCAGAGCTACGGAATGCATCCGCAGTGATCAAGAACCAGGTTGCAAGGTTCAACGACCTGCGCTTTGTGGGGCGCAGCGGACGCGGTGAGTCTCCATGAATGAACAGCATGTAGATACGTACTGTACATACCTACCTTCCCCACCATAAAGACCACGTTAATATGTTGCAAGTCCGGTAGAGGATGCTGAAAATGCTTGCAACACAGATAAATCAATGTATATGCACAGAATGATGATAACATTAAAATGCAGTTCATTATTCAATTGATATTAATTACTTACTCGGGCGGTGGGGATGGGATACCGAGCTCGGTGAGTTTTTCCCGGCGGGGATTTCGGAACATTTTGGACATTGAAAAGCTCTGGAGTTATTGGCCTCATGGGGGGTTACCTTTTGCCTGTGGGCCGGTAGCAGCACTGCTTGACCCCTTATCCCAAGATACACTTGATAGCGGCCTTTGGTGGCCTCATAACGGCCTTCAAGGCCAACTTGTGGTAGCTCACAACCTTGCTCAGATTCTGAAATATCTAAACCCAAAATTTGGGGGCTCTAGGTGCTGCGGTTCGGCCGTGAAAGAGTAACAAACAAATGCACAAACACTTTAAACTATGTAGAAGATTATAAAAAATTTTTAAAATTAATCACATATACAGGGTGGTCCAAAAGTCATGCCCCATTCCGATTGTGATGCACCAGACTCTGTTACAGAACGTTGGTGCTGCCGAAGCAGCGTCTTGGCAAGGGTTTTACTGGGTGGTATGTCATTGCGTTCCCAACACTAGTTAGGGCAGAAACTTGGAATTTGTTCATGGTGCCGGCGATAGCTCGCCTACTATTCGTGAGGGACACCATGAGTTATTTAACATCCACCAACTAATGCCGGCAAACAGGACGCCAAATTTAATGTCCATCCGAAGGACGGCGCACGCACTGTTGAATCACCCTGTCTGTGAAACACCAGGATGACAGTTTATAGCTGCCTGCCCAATAGGGTAACGTAAAATGATTTTCTATTGATAAAAATAATTCGTTTTCAGGTTTAATCACTTATTTTTCGCCACTTTCATGAACAAATAACAACATATCAATTGAATGCGCAATTGACAATGTGTAATTAAAGGATATTTTCAAACTGGGCAATCAGAAATTCTGCTGCTGCCTCCTCCTGACTGAGGCTGTAAACATGGAGGAGAACTTCTTCTTCTTCTTCTTCTTCTTTCGGCTGCTCCCGTTAGGGGTCGCCACAGCGGATCATCCGTTATGATCCGCATAATGATTTGGCACAGGTTTTACGCCGGATGCCCTTCCTGACGCAACCCTGGTCGCCTCTCACGACAACAGGGATATGGTACACCTATTCTAACCGGGGCATACACCGGGCCCAGTACACTGGTACTCACTAAGGAGGGGAACTAATTAAGAACTAAGGAGGAGAACTAAGGAGGAGAACACCCAGGAGGAGAACTAATTCCACTTTTTCTTGGAGAGTATACACTGTTGTATGTTTTGATTCTGCCATTTGTAAAATGTAATGCCTTGAAACTTTAAAACGAAACAGAAAACCTGGAATTAATCATACACACAGTAATTTTTATCATTACCCCATATTCTTTTCAGACCGCCATATGAACCTTGACCTTCAACTTTTAGGGAGAGAGTGTAAATTAATAATACATGTCCCCATCTACAATCTATCCATAAATCTCAATATCATGAAAAATCGGAGGAAAATTATTCAAGTTATGATCAAAAAAGGTGTTTCTTGTTAATTATGTCACAATCCGAAAAAGGTAGGTCAAGGACACTAATCAAATATCAGATGCGCAACTTTAGTGTAGATCCACTATTATAATGCAAGAATATCTTAGAAAGCCAAGCAGTCTCTGAGATCCCACATTGCCAAAATTGAGCAATGACAAAAAATGCGTTTTTTTTCAGACCGCCATTTGAACTTGACCTTTAACTCGGAGGGGGGACCATTTGACCTTGACCTTGACCTTTAACTCGAAGGGGTGTGATGTAAATCAAGTGTAAATTAAGTGTAAATGAGCCTTGCTCTAAAGACTCTAGAGTCTAAACTATCTGGAGAGGGCAATTTTGTTGAGATCGGACAAACTTTAGTGGAGTTATATGCTTCAAAAATTATATATACTGTGTGCTTCAAAAAAAAAATTGTTTGTTTGTTTGTTCCCCTCGCCGAAGGAGAGGGTATTGTGTTTGGGTCTATCTGTCTGTCCTGTCTGTCTGTCTGTCTGTCTGTCTGTCCGCACAGAACATTTGTGCTTTTCTCCGCAACCGCTTGTCGGATTAAGACAAAATTTTCACCATAGGTGCGACTACTCATGTAGAATGATTTAATCGTAATTATGACGTCATAGGTCACGTGGTGTGGCAGCCATGTTGGACAAACTTTGGATCTCTGTATCTCTGAAACCGCACCAAGGAAAAAATGAAACTTGGCACACGGCAGGTACTCTTCATGGGGAATCAGTGTGAATTTTTTTAATGATGTCATAGGTGCCTTCGTTGTGACGTTATAATTGCATATGTAGAACGCTACATCTAATCAGTATGAAAATTTTTGATGGTCATCTCGGAATAAAATGGTCTACAGAAAAAAAACATTGATGACGTCATCGGTCACGTGATTTGGCAATTGTTTTTTTTTTTACTTTCAAGAATCTTCTTCTCTGAAGTGGCTGAACAGATCGAGGTGAAACTTTACACATATTACCGCCTATGTATGAGGAACAAAAGGTTCACACACATGACGTCATAGGTCACATGGTTTGGCAGCCATATTGGATTTACCCTAAAACCAATAAAAAATCTCCAGAACGGCTGGACAGATAGAGGGGAAACGTCACACAAATGTTCCCCAAGCCTTGAGGGTACAAGTTTGTTCAGAATTAATTGATAGGTCAGATGGTTTGGCAGCCATGTTGGATTGAAGAAAAATATTAAATAATGTTTTCTCTGGAACCGCTTAATCAATCGACATGAAACTTCACAATTATGATGCAATAGTGATGGGGAATAAATGTTTTAAATTTTAACTTTACCAGACACATGATCTGTCAGCCAGAATTATTAAAATTTTTGATCTGGGTTCTTTTTGGTTTTTTTATTATTATTATTATTGGAAAAAAGGCTCACTTGGCTGTGCCTGGATGGGTTTGAGGGGAGGAGAAGTAGCAGTTGAAATGCTAATCCTATCCAGGTTCCTCCTGATGACTTCATCTTTGCTTTTTGCTTGTTTGGGTTCTTTCTGATGACTCCAATGCAGGACTGTACCTATTTGGTCTTCCATTTCATTTGAATTGAATTTATTTTAATCCCATTCTAAATTCAATTGAATAATAATGAAAAACGTCATGGGTCAGGTGTCCAATCAAAGCAGGGTTGTATCAAAGCGGGACATCTTGGTACCCGGTCATCACTGCCAGCAGTTATAAATTGGCAGTCCTAATTATGTCTCTTATTATTTACATAACACACCAGAACACAAAACTACACAAACCACACAACACACCACACAAAACAAGCCCTGGCGAGGGTCTGCAATCTGTGATTGCTCTTTTTCTTGTTTATTACATGCTTCAAAACACTAGGGCCAGGACACAGGGGGAGAAGAGAGGGGCCAGGATGCAAGGGAGGGGAAGAAGGGCTAGAATGCAAGGGTAGGGGAAGAGGGGCTGGAATGCAGGGGGGGTGTGGAGAGAGTGGCCGGAACACGGGGGGGGGGGGGAGAGTGGCCGGAACGCAGGGGGGAGAAGAGAAAGGCTGGGGTGGGGGGTAAGAGGAGAAAATAGGTGCCAGGACGCAGGGGAGAAGAGAGGGGCCGGGATGGCGGGGTAGAAGAGGGGGCCAGGACAGGGGAGAAGAGAGGGGCCGGGACGCAGGGGAGAAGAGAGGGCGGGACGGGGAGGCCGGGACGCAGGGGGAGAAGAGAGGGCCGGGACGCAGGGGGAGAAGAGAGGGGCCGGGACGCAGGGGGAGAAGAGAGGGGCCGGGACGCAGGGGAGAAGAGAGGGGCCGGGACGCAGGGGAGAAAGGGGCCGGGACGCAGGGGGAGAGAGGGGCCGGGACGCAGGGGGAGAAGAGAGGGGCCGGGACGCAGGGGGAGAAGAGAGGGGCCGGGACGCAGGGGGAAAGAGGAGGGGCCGGGACGCAGGGGGAGAAGAGAGGGGCCGGGACGCAGGGGGAGAAGAGAGGGGCCGGGACGCAGGGGGAGAAGAGAGGGCCGGGACGCAGGGGAGAAGAGAGGGGCGGACGGCAGGGGGAGAAGAGAGGGGCGGACGTAGGGGAGAAGAGAGGTCGGGACGCAGCAGGAGAAGAGAGGAGCCAGATGCAGGGGAGACGAGAGGGGCCGGTACGCAGGGTTAGAAGGAAGGGCTGGGCTCAGGGGGAGAAGAGAAGGGCTGGGCCTCAGGGGAAGAAGCAAAGGGCTAAGCCTCAGGGGAAGAAGCGAAGGGCTGGGCTCAGGGGAAGAAGCGAAGGGCTGGGCCTCAGGGGAAGAAGCGAAGGGCTGGGCCTCAGGGAAGAAGCGAAGGGCTGGGCCTAGGGGAAGAAGCGAAGGGCTGGGCCTCAGGGGAAGAAGCGAAGGGCTGGCCTAGGGGAAGAAGCGAAGGGCTGGCCTCAGGGAAGAAGAAGCTGCTAGGGAGAGCGAAGGGCTGGGCCTCAGGGGAAGAAGCGAAGGGCTGGCCTCAGGGAAGAAGCGAAGGGCTGGGCCTCAGGGAAAGAAGCGAAGGGCTGGGCCTCAGGGAAGAAGCGAAGGGCTGGGCCTCAGGGGAAGAAGCGAAGGGCTGGGCCTCAGGGGAGAAGCGAAGGGCTGGGCCTCAGGGGAAGAAGCGAAGGGCTGGGCCTCAGGGGAAGAAGCGAAGGGCTGGGCCTCAGGGGAAGAAGCGAAGGGCTGGGCCTCAGGGGAAGAGGGAAGGGCTGGGCCTCAGGGAAGAAGCGAAGGGCTGGGCTCAGGGGAAGAAGCGAAGGGCTGGGCCTCAGGGGAAGAAGCGAAGGGCTGGGCCTCTGGGGAAGAAGCGAAGGGCTGGGCCTCAGGGGAAGAGCGAAGGGCTGGGCCTCAGGGGAAAGAAGCGAAGGGCTGGCCTCAGGGGAAGAAGCGAAGGGCTGGGCCTCAGGGGAAGAAGCGAAGGGCTGGGCCTCAGGGGAAGAAGCGAAGGGCTGGGCCTCAGGGGAAGAAGCGAAGGGCTGGGCCTCAGGGGAAGAAGCGAAGGGCTGGGCCTAGGGAAGAAGCGAGGGTGGCCTCAGGGGAATAAGCAAAGGGCTGGGCCTCAGGGGAAAGAAGCAAGGGCTGGGCCTCAGGGGAAGAAGCGAAGGGCTGGGCCTCAGGGGAAGAAGAGAGGGGCCAGGACACAAAAGAAGAAAAGAGGGGCCAAGAAGCAGAGGGCGAAGGGAGTGGCTGGGATACAGGGAGAAGCAGAGAGGGGCCGATATGCAGGGGGAGAAGGAAAGCGGGGTGGGGTGCATGAGAAGCAAGGTGGATGCGGGGTGTGAAGGAAGCAAGGAGAGGAGACTTGAAGGAAGTAAGGCTGAATGCCTAAACTCAGCCTGGTGTTGCATAGTGGTTAGGGTAGCGGCTTGGGATCCAAAAGGTCCTGAGTTCAAGCCCGTTGGCCGCTTGAATTAATACACACCAGGAGGTTGACTCAGCCGTCATCCTTCCGAGGTCGGCGAAGTGAGTAGCAGTGTACTGGGCCCGGTGTATGCCCCGGTTAGAATAGGTGTACCATATCCTGTGTCGTAAGAGGCGACCAGGGTTGCGTCAGGAAGGGCATCCGCGAAAACCTGTGCCAAATCATTATGCGGATCAAAACGGATGATCCGCTGTGGCGACCCCTAACAGGAGCAGCCGAAAGAAGGAGAAGAACAAGAAGAAGGCTGAATGCCTAAACTCAGTGTTTGCATCGAAATATTGTGTCCAAAACCCATCGCTTTCTGAACCCACCTTACCCAGTCGCACCCAACTGTCCCTGGACTCTGTGTTCCTTTTCTCTGAAGGTGGAGAGCTTGCTGTCAAACCTCGATCTCAGATTCTGCAACCCGGTCCAGACGGCATCAGCCCACGTGTCAAAAAACCTGCTCCTTCTGTTCTTGCTCACCCTCTCTCTGTTCTATTCACATCTCTCCTTTGCTCGAGATAATCTGCCATCTCCTTGGAAATCAGCAAACATTCTCACCTGCATAAACAAAGGTGCAAAAACAGATCCTGCAACTACAGACAATCAACTTCTCCATCATCAGCAAGGTTATGGAATCCATCATCGCTTCAGACAATAATCCTTCCTCTTCTCCAATGGCTTGATTTCCGATCATCAATTTGGTTCAGACCAGGTCACTCTACCCTGGATATGATTCTGCTCTCCCAACAATGGCTGGAGGTCCTCAATCGCCAGACATGAAATCAGAGCCATATCCTGACATATCGCGTGCTTTTGACATGTCTGGCACCCTGCCCTGCTCACCAAACTCTCTTCCTTGGTATCACAAGGCCATCTCCACTCATGGATCCAAAACTTCCTCTTCTGTCGCAGCCATACGTGTGTTCCCTAAATGGAGTTCATTCATCCCCTCTTCCTGTCCAGCTGGAGTTTCTCAAGGCAGCGTGCTGGGCCATGTTCTTTTTTCTGGTTTTCATCACGATCTCTCCGACTCTCTGGAAATCCTATTATTCTTTGCTGATGACTCCACCTCTGCTGTACCATCTGTCATCACTTCAGACAGCAAGCAGCAGCTTCTTCACTCACTGGCAGATCTGGGTAAAAATCACAAACTGGTCCAACACGTGAAACATCTCTTTCAATCGAACAAATCTCACACTCTCACTTTGCCTCTCTGAAAGGACCGTTTGGAACCCCCCCCATCTACTTTCTCAACAATCCTCGGAGAAGTCCTTTCTTTCAAGCTTCTGGTCTCACTATCTGCCATTATCTTTCTGGGAAAGCTACATTTCCAACCTGGCCTCACAAAGTCAGTCGGCCGACTGGGAATCCTCCGTCGTGCAAGTCTCCTTCCTCAGCCCACCTGAGCCTCTGACCACATACAAAGCTTTTGTCCGCAGCCTGATGGAGTACTGCTCTCCCCTCTGGGCTGGTGCTCCTGCTCCCACCTTTCTCGCTTCACGCCGGTGAAACCAAGGCATTTTGGATCATTGGCATCTCCTGCGATGAGGGCTGGTCTTTGGGCCTCTCACTCTCTCACCACAGGCAGGTTGTGGTCTTTCTGTCTATCTACCGTCTCCTCTCCGGTCTTGCCCACCCCCCCCCCCCGCTCTTTCTGCGATTTGTCCCACCATATTTCCGCAGGGCGCTCAAGGTCCGCCAACAACGCCCTTCTGGTAAATCTACCAAAATCACGAATCACTGCTCCTTCACTCTTTCATGCCTCTTTTTTTCCCCGCCTTTGAATAAACTCCCTCCTCTGTTCAATCCATTATTCCTCCAGGCCTTCAAAACAGCTGTTCACACCACCTCTATCATCCCCCATCCAAATCCTCAGATCTTTTCTACCCCCGTTAATCCACCCCAAACCCACCTCCTTCAAATTCCCTGCTTCCTTCCTCAAAGTCCCTGTAATGTCCATCTTTGTATACCCCGTGTTCCCCGCCCCATCCCTCTCCCTTCCACAGATCTCCTAATGTCTCTGTTCCCCATTGTTTTGTCGTTCCCACTCCCGCTTCTCTTGTCTCATGCCCCTTTGCTGTGCGTTGCGTGATAGCTCTCAAACGAGCCTCGCCAAGGTATACAAAAAAAAAGTACATGGGGTGTGAAAAAGCAAGGAGGGGCGGGATGCATGAGAAGAAGAAGAATGCGTGTGTGTGAAGGAAATAAGGAGAGGAGAAATGAAGGAAGTAAGGAGTACATGGGGTGTGAAGGAAGCGAGGGGCTGAGTGCATGAAAAGCAAAGAGGATCGGGGCATGAAGAAAGGAAGGAGAGGATGAACGTGAAGGAAGTAAGGAGGGCACAAGGTGTGAAGGAAGCAAAGAGGTGGAAGGACATGGCTGGATGGACACTTTAAGCGGCGGGAAGAGGCACAAAAGTGATGGTCGCTGACTTCCAAGCAGATGTAAGATGACCTCTAGCAAATTTTTGAATGAATAAGAGCAAAAGTTTGTGATGTACACATGTTGTCATCTAATTAAATCCATGAAAAGCGATGAGTACCTTTTCTTATTTATACATAAGAACAAGCCGTTTCTGTGTGAAGCCTTTTTTTTGATTTTTTGCAATTGCAAACCCTTGGACAATTGCTCCGAGCATTTGCTGTATTCATTATTTTCACACGAGGAAGGTCAACGTCACAATAACACATTCCATTCTTAAATCAAATTGAAATTAAAACATGAAAGAAGGGTGCTCTGGTCAAATCACCACTGTCGTATGTCGAGTCTCCCCTTCGAGCTTGGCTTGCTGCCTCCGCACTTCCTGCTCTAAGGTTAATTATCGCTATCTATGTAAGGATCAAACCAATTGCATTTAAATTTTTATATTCTGTCTGCAAATGGACAGTAATATACAAAGGGTTCATAGTCTCCGTGGAACTAAACTGAGTGTAACGAGGGGTGGCCTGCCCTGTTTGACCTTAAACAAGGAAATTAGGTCATGTGCCCCTCATTACCGTGTTGCACTCCCGAGTTAATTTTGATACTGCTGTAAACGATCTTCTTGATGTTGTTACTCATGCTCTAAAACAACATAATCTTGATTGGATGACCCAACCTTATGTCTGTGTATGTACGTAGCTATTTTGAATCTATATGGAAGATGACTAAGCAATTATAGAGTGAATAGAGCAGAATGTTTGTGATGTACAACATATTGTTTTTTTAATTAAATACACTGAGCAAGCGACTGGTTATTTTGCTTGTTGTATTACAAAGAACGAGCTGTCCTGTGTGAAGCCTTTTCTTTGATTTTTATACAATTGCAAACCCCTTGGCCAATTACTCCGAGATTTGCTGTATTCCATCTTCCATATGCTTGCATGCATGTATGTCATGCATGTACAAGTATATATGTAATGAGAATTATGTAGCTATGAATGCATGTATGTGTAGCTATGTATTGTATGTATGTATGTATGTATGAATGTTATTGTACGAGTATTATGTCTCTGTATGTTGTATGTTGATGCTATTATGCTAGCTACTGTATGTAATGTATGAATCGTATGTATGTATATGCCATATTATGTATGAGCTAATGCTGCTACAGTATGTATGTATGTATTATGTATGTATGTATGTACGAGAATGATGTAGCTTTGTATGCATGTGTGTAGCCATGTATATATGTATGTATGGTATGTTCGGTATTATGTAGCTTACTGTATGTATGTATGTAGTATGTTTGAGAATTATGTAGCTTTGTATGCATGTCTGTAGCTATGTATGTATGTATGTATGTATGTACGAGAATTATGTAGCTTTGTATGCATGTGTGTACTTATGTATGTATGTATGTATGTATGTATATGTATGTATGTATGTATGTACGAAATTATGTAGTTTGTATGCATGTGTGTCGCTATGTATGTATGTATGTATGTATGTATGTCGAGAAATTAGTGTAGTTTTTGTATGCATGTGTGTCGCTATGTTATGTATGTATGTATGTATGTACGTACGAGAATTATGTAGCTTTGTATGCATGTGTGATGTATGTATGTATGGATGTACTACGAGTATTATGTAGCTACTGTATGTATGTATTATGTATGTATGTACGAGAATTATGTAGCTTTGTATGCATGTGTGTAGCTATGTATGTATGTGTGAATGTATGTTGTTCGATAAATTATGGAGCTACGTGTGTACGAGTATTATGTAGCTACTGTATGTATGTATGTATGTATGTATGTATGTTTGTTTGTATGTACGAGTATTATGTAGCTTTGAATGCATGTTGTGTAGCTATGTATGTATGGTTTGTTGCGGGCCAGGGTCAGGTGGCAGAGAATGACCACTAGGTGGGGAAAGCTACGTCGTCTCCACCAGACTCCCGGAATTGTAGGCCGTCGCTCCGGATAATTCCGTGACGCGGCGGGTCGCTGAACCGACCGCGGTCGCCAATATTTCAACCGCGTAGCGTAGGGTCTAATTTGTCTATAACCAATTTACCTAATTAAACTACGCGATTTTTGACTACCGGAAACCACGCCCTTGGCATGTCTTGCTCGAACCGGGTCACTCTACCGACTGCCGGTAGAGTTCCAACTACTGACTACCAACTCCGGTTCGGGTGCAGCCGAGCCGGAAACTGCAAAGCCGTGCCGGCTGGATATGAACGGATTATCGGAGGATAAAACCGTAAACTCAGATCCGAACCCTTGATGCGAACCAATTCAAGAAGGGACAGGAAACGGATACGGGAACATTTCTGTGATGATTTATTTACAGTAAATGAAGACACCAAAGCAAGACAACGTGAATATGCAAGCAAGGAATATTTACACTGATCCAAAAACACTTATTCAGTTCTTACTTAAAGACGGACCACACGCAGACACACACACAAATGAAAATGAACCCAGAGTTCTTTATTGGACCCTCGCAGCCGAGGAGCAGAGACGAGCTGGGGTCAGAGTTCCAGCTGGGTACCTGACCGTCGGAGGAAGGGGTGCTCCGTGATGCGGCTACCTGACAAAGGTCGTTGGTTTGGTCTCCAGTCGCAAGTGTGGGACTTCGTGTTCGTGGCGGACTCGGTGGTGAATAGCGGGGTCCACGGAGGGGGGTCAGGTCGCTCATTCCTTTCCTTGTAGAGGCACCAGAGACACGTTCGCCGCCTTCACGACCTTCGCTCAAACCTCCGCTTCAAAAGAACTGCACGCTCAACAACAACCCCGTCGAAAACCTTTCCGAACAACCTTCGTACAAACCCCTTCATAACAACCCCTTCCTAGCAACCCCCAAAAAACCACCTCTGCCTCAGAGAGTGCCGCGGAATTTATGACCTCCCTCAACGGGGCGGGGCTCCGCTCGAACAGACGTCACTCCCCGCCCTGATTGGGCAGGCTCCCATGACTCGCCCCTTCCCTGGGCGGGGTTTCGGCCCTGCTGGAAACCCCACCCACTCTTCCACGCGGGTATCGTACTTTGTCGAGCAGCAGTATCAATGTTGCAAAGGTCGTCGTGAAAGAGTTACAACGTTTGTGGAGCCGAGAAAACCGAGACCGCGAGATCTTGCCTTGGCACGTCAGGTGGCGCGAAGGCAGCTGGTTGGTGGTGGATCGTGATGGGCCGAGGGGTCATGCCAGATGGGATGGTTGTTAGATGGCTTGTTAGATGCAACATCCTAACAAAAAGGAATCGCAACGCACGCCTTTGATTCTCCCACGAGACAAAAGGAAGGGGATTTTGACTACACACCTACTTTAACACATAATGACTTTTGGACATCTGTATGTTGAATGCAAAGGTTTCCAGATCCGTCATACTACCCCCCCCCCCGCCTTTTTATAGACTCGACCCGAGTCTGTTAATTTTTGTGTGGCATGCAGGTGTAGGTTTTCCCCAAGTACGTTTTACCTACGGATCCCTGAGTGCGAACATTTGCAAATACATGTCCCAAAAATAAATAACCTAGTGCATTGCGTAACTAAACTAACAGACTCACTCGGACAACGCTAACTACATTGGCGGCATAAACAAACAACAGGTGGGTTAAATATGTTACAGTACCTAAATATTCACTACCCATGGCTCAGGACCTGTGATCTGAGGAGAAGAAAACACAGCAGAGTAACATTTTTGGGTGAGTGCGCAGCAGGTATCGATGGTCAGACGTCTTTAGGCCTTCAAAGGTCCCTTGTTTGTCGTTGAATTTCTTATTCTTCTTTTTTTTTTCAGCTGCTGGAGCACTCACCCTAACACGGCAGGCCATACGCCGTTTCACAGGCCATTTGACTGGCCTTTATGCAACAAGATCTCCGGGCTGCTCAGTGCAGTCCCGGTCCATTTGAACTGGCCTTCATGCAACAAGGAGATATCCGGGCTGCTCATTTAGCAGTCCCGGTCAATGAGGCTGCCTGCAGGGCAGTCCTCTTGCAAAACACTTCCAGTGGTGGTCCTGGAGCACATGGTGAAGGTTGTGACATGGGAATGCAAACAACAGGCATGGGGGCGTATGGGCAGCAAGGCAAAGGCAGGCAAAGCATGGCATGGCAAACGCAGACCAGGCAAGACGCAGTACAAGAGGAGCGTCGGCACACGAAGCTGGCCGCCTCGTCTGGTATCCGTGAGGTGATGGTGAGGAGGTGCGGTGGTCTAGCCGGCCGGTCTGAAAACGGTCGGACCTACCCTACGGTCTCCCCCCAACCTATCGCCTTGCCTGTCCTTGTCCATACCCACCCCCATTAGCTGGCACAACAACAAAAAAAAACAACGAAATTTGACTTTTTTCTATTTTATTTTATAATTACGTGTGTCCCTAGTCCCCTTATCGTCTTTGTTCGGCTAACTGTCCGAACCGTCTATCCCCAATCCGTAAGATCCTTTTTGAGGGGATTGAGGAAGAGACTAGTGAATCCGTCTCAAGCCCAATGCAGCCTCAGAATAACTCCCTCAGATTTCAGCAATTTCCCAAGGTGAGTCCAGTGGCCTGACGAACAGCGAAGGAATTGGATAGTGCGAAGGGGTACACGTTTCCTATCTATCCTTAGCATTTATTAAACTTTAATCTCTCCCCGGGGCTTTTCAACACGCCTGTCTCTTAAACTATCGTTCAAGAAACCATGATTCCCGCGTCGCCTGTGTTGGGTTGGTTATATATAATTTGGGCCTGGCCCGCAATTTTCACCTCGTGCTCTTGCACAATTTTGTGGCTGGGCACGCGGTGGCTCCATTGGCAGGTATACCCATCTGACCTAACTCGATATCACGGCCCCGCGTGGTCCTGAGGCTCGCTGTCTCGAGCTTGCCTACTCCGTATGTTAAGACGTGGGGAATATCCCCTGGCAGTGTCCCTCCGCTGCCCACGTGGCATTTGGTGCTCCGGGTCCCGTTTCCGTGGCTGCCCGTGCCCATTACACTAACTCGGCCCTTGGAACCTATGGCCTACTCTGGCGACTACTTCGGTGCCCAGGGGCCCTCTACTCAGTGGCACATTTCCACAGGCCACGCTCCCAGCTAGTCAATAGACTCCTGCACCCTTCAAAAGGTTTTCGTCCTGTCGTCGACACCAACAACAAACCGACATCCGCTTTTGGTTATTTAACTAACCCACTAACTAATATTACACTAAACCCCGGTTCCTTGGGTGGGATTCACGTCCTCCCCCCATCATTCGTTCGCACCATGCATTTCCACATTCACTCCACTCACACTCGGGCCCGCTGACCCACTTTTCAACTATTATGTTCCTTTCTCTTTTCAATTCACAACAACACTGCCAATCTACTCGCTACGTTCCCCCTAACTAAGCTCGTGCTCCCAGTCATCCCTTACTCTAATGCACGTTCCATTTAATTCTACTAAGCTTAATCTAACTCCGCTACAAGTCATGTCTGTCCAACTGTCTCCAATCCATTGCTAGAATTCCAACCTTAAATTCCCCTAACTGATGCCACCGGGCCACATGAGGACTACTCATAATGTCCGCATGAGGCCGGTCTAACTAACGCTAACCCGTCCCCTACTAATGCTGCCTTTCCTCACGACGAGGATGTTCGCTACATCCTGGCCAGGGATCGGGTACCTCTGCAAAGGCTCGGTAGGCCTTGCATCGCCAAGGCAGCGGTTGCAACACGTGTCCCTTCGTCTCTGGGCGGATAATTGGAAGTCGTAACGTCGCCCTGTAAATCGGCGCAAAGCGCTTCGCTTTCGAGCCATCCATCCATGTGAGCTGTGCGTTTCCTCACCTGGCCTTTATGCTGCGCGATTCCGGTGGTACAGTCACTCAGCCAAGAACCGCTTGCGAGCAGCCACGCAGACGGAACCCGGCTTCGTGTCGTTCCTCCGGGGACTCTCCTGCCGCGCGTTACCTGCGACATAGCCTCTTGTGCCGCAGAGCACGTGGAACATCGCAGACGTGGCCTCAACATGGGGCCACGTGCTTTCGCAATGACTCTCACACAATCGCACGCCAGTTTTAGCCATCCATCATGGTGGTTTTGTACCAATCAGGGGACGTTTCAACGCCGGCTCTCGATGCCGGTCCCGACTAGACCACTGGTCGTGCGCGCCTAGGCGTTGTGTGCAAGATGTGGAATACTCGCGTCGACGCAGGCTTTCCGCCGTCAGGAGCCGTGATCGCGTTCCAAAATAGTTCTGTCCGCTTCCACGACCCAACGTCCTCCCGTCTCGGTCTGGTCCGTGTCCCTTTCTCCTCACATGCTCCACACAAACCATGTCATTTGCATCACTCCACACACGTTTTAACACACACTCTGGGACATTCACATCGGGGCTTGTGTTCGCCAAAGATCCCGGCGTTTCTATACCCCCCCAAGCTCGGCATGCACTCATTCGCACCATATCCGCCGCTCAACCTCGTACGGCTTTACCGGACTCACCTCGTTCATGGCCTGCCATGAGGGAGCATACGTCTCTCACCTCGTTTCCTCGTGGGAGGTAATCCGACCCCGATTGAGGTCTCAAACACATTCCCCAAGCTCAACCCCAAGTCCCTTACAGTTTTATTGTGTGTGCTCCTCTTTAATATTTTCATGTAAACTCGTCTTGTACCTCCTAATTTTCTGCCGTTTCTCTTTTAACCTGATCTATCTCCTTCGTGCTCTGTTAATTCCGTCATCCCTGATCCGAGTTTACACGCTTCTCCCTTAATTATCGTATGGCGTCACGTCCGTCACCTCAACTTGCCCGTCTCCATTGCGGTCCGAAACACCTTGTACGACTCCTTCGATCGGTCATTTTTTGAAGGATGTTCTGACGCTAAGCTCCGTAGCCTCCACATCATTGCTTTCTGACCCGCTTCAGCGTTTGCATATTCGCAACCCATGCGTTTCTTCCATCTTTTGCATATTCCCTTCATTTCTGGGCCATTCTGCTGATACTTTCCTGTTTGATTGTTGCAGTATTCGCTTGCCATTCTGTCTTTCCAAGTTTATTATCATGTTTTCATGTTCCCGAGAGTACTTCCACCAACTGGCTCATGTCAATGGCGGAGCCGATCCGCCACGATTGGGATTGCCCTTTTGGTCCTGGACCCGACAAGTGGACCCGACCGGGATTGCTTTGTCTGCATTAGGGGAAATTTGATGCAGGGGGTGCTCATGCACCGCCGCGCTGCCACCCGGCCAAATATCACTCTGGGTCTGATTGCAGGAAGGGTCTTCGCTAAGGTGTCGTCCTGAGCACAGATTGTTTTAACACACTAATTCAAAACCGCACTGTACACCAGTCCGTCTTGCGTCCGCCATGGTCCGTGGCCGAGATTAAATAAAATTTATGCCTCTTTATTTGGAGGAAGGGGGGTTTTGTCAAGCACACCCTGGGTCGAGTCCCGTAAATTTTCGCTTATGGAGGCTGGAGGGTTCGAACCTCCGCTCCTGACACCAAAACTGTTGTGTTTGGTGTCCTGTAAATTTATTGTGGGGCGGAGGGTTCGAAGTCCAACTCCTGACACCAAACTGGTCGTGCCGTGGTTCGAGGGGTCCGGTGGGACTTGAGAACGACTACTAGGTGGGGGAGTTCGTCGTTCTCCCACCAGACTCCCCGAAATTGTAGGCCGTCGTTCTCCGGATAAATATTCCGTGACGCAGCGGCCGGCCGACCGGATTCACTCCTACGGCAGCAGTAAAATACACCTACCGTAATACCACTCTGCCACCCACCTTTTCTAGGCTCGGATGGCAGTCGGGATTGTCCCGGCTAAATTGTCGATTACGGGCATAAAACCCCGCCTAAACTCAGATCCGAACCATTGCTGGGACCAATGCAGAAAGGGACGGAAACGGACTTGGAACATTCTGTGATGATTTAATTCACAGTAAATGAAGACACAAGTAAAGACTTAACGCGCGAATATGTCAAGCAGGAATATTTTACAAACTGATCCAAAACAACTTATTCAGTTCCACTTAAAGACGGGCCCACACGCAGACACACACACCAATGAACAAATAAACCCAGAGTTCTTTTTGGGCACGTCGCAGCCGAGCCGCCAGAGCAGACGAGTGGGTATGTGTCGAGAGTCCCAGCTTGGCCTCAGTACCTGACGTGCGAGGAGGAGTGGTGCTCCGTTGATGCGGCACCTGGACAAAGGTCGTTGGTTTCGGTCCCCAGGTCGCCGTGTGGGACTCGTGGTTTGTGGCGTAGCTCGAGCTGGGTGATGCGGGTCCACGGAGGGGGGTCAGGCTCGCTCTTTTCCTTTCCTTGTTGGAGGGCCAGAGGACACGTTCGCCGCCTTCACGACTTTCTGCTAAACCTCCGCTCAAAAGAACTCGCAACGCTCAACAACAACCCTGTCGAAAACCTCCGAACAACCTTCGTAACAACCCCTTCGTCATGGCAACCCAAAACACACATCTGCCTCAGGATTGCTTCAGAATTTAATGGACCTCCTCACGGGGCGGAGCTCACTCGGACAGACGTCACTCCCACCCTGATTGGGACACGGCTCCCATGGACTCGCTTCCTGGGGCGGGGTTTCGGCCCTGCGGGAAACCCCACCACTCTTCCACGTGGGTTCGTACACTTGCGATAGCAACAGTAAACAATGTTGCAAAGGCGCGTGAAAGAGTTACGTTGTGGGAGCCGAGGAAACCAGAACCGCGAGATCTTGCCTTGGCATGTCAGGGTGCGTAGAAGGCAGGCTGGTTGTGGTGGATCGTGATGGGCGAGGGTCATGAGATGAGTGTATGGTTGTTAGATGTAACAACCTAACTAAAAGAAATCGCAAACGCAACGCTCTTGGATTCTCCCAAGCTAGACAAAAGGAGGGGAGATCTGACAACACAACATACTTTTAACGACCATAACTGACTTTTAGGGAGCTAAACACTCTGTATGCGAATGCAAATGGTTTTTTCGCAGATCCGTAAACATTGTATAGATATATGTGTCTCATTATGTGATTTATAGGTTGTCGAATTGTACCTTACTCGTATGCTATGTGATGTACTGGTATGTATTGTATTAGAATTGTAGCTATGTTGCATTTTATTATTGTATGTCATTAGCGCTGTATGTAGTACGTAGATGTATGTTAAGTTGTGCGGCGAAATTTTTTAATGTAGCTTTGTATGCATCTATGTGTGGTTTTATGTATGTATGGTAACGGAGAATTGTGGTAGGCTTTGCGTATGCATCGGTGTGACGACACGATTGTACTGCTCTTATGTAGTGTATGTACGATAATTATGCACGCTGCTGGTCTGTAATGTTTGTACGAGAAATTATTGTAGCTTTGTATGCAATGTTGTGTTAGGTATATGTATTATATGTATGTTCCGAGTCTTATGCTGCGCTATTGCATGTAACGTATGTATGTATTGTATATAACACGAGATTAGTTGTAGCTTTGTATGCATGTGTGTAGCTATCGCATGATGTACTGTGTGAATGTATTATTGTACGTACTAATTAGTTAGCTATGTATGTAACGAGTATTATGTAGCTTCTGTATGTTATGAATGTTATGTATGTATGTATGTATGTATGTACGAGAATTATGTAGCTTTGTTATGCAGTGTGTGAGGCTTGTATGATGTATGTACGGAGTATTATGCTAGTCGCTACTGTAATGTATGTATTGATATGTATGTAAGTAATATATGTTATGCAAGTATATGTATGTTATGTATGTATGATGTATGTCCGAGAAGTTATGTAGCTTTGGCTTGCATGTGTGTGCTATGTTTGTATATGTATGTGCTCTGTATCGTATGTATGTACGAGTATTATGTAGCTTACCTTATGTATGTATGTACGAGAATTATGTAGCTTCTTATTGTATGTATGTATGAATGCTATGCATGTATGTATGCACGAGAAAATTATGGTACTTTGTATGCATGTGTTGTAGCTATGTATGTATGGAGATGTATGTACTGTATGTTATGTATTGTACGAGAATTAATGTAGCTAACTGTTAATGTATGTATGTATGTATGTACGGAAGATTATGTACTTTGTATGTGCATGTGTGTAGCTATGTATTGTATGTATGTAATGTACGAGAATTTTAGCTACTGTTGCCATGTGTCTGTGCTATGTATGCTATGTATGTATGTATGTATGTATGTAGTACGAGAATTATGTGGCTTTGTATGATTATTGTATGTGTGAGTATTGTTGTATGTATGTATGTATGTATGTCATGCCACGAGATTATGTAAGCTTTGTATGTGGTATGATATAAAGCTATGTATGTATGTTTATGACACACATTTTGGGCAGGACAGCATAGACGCCATACGATTCCTCGAGGTATGCGAACTGGTAACTGAGCATTGTAGCCTGTCATCCTGGTTGTTTCACAGCAAGGTGTGGCATTCAATGTGGCATACTCTCCTCAGCGTGGATGTTAAACTGGGTGTCCCATCTAGCAGCATTAGTTGTGTGACATTAAAGATTCCATGGTGTCCTGAGTATGCAAGTCCTATCGCTGGAGCCTTGGCCAAGTTCGCTGCTCTATCCTACTCAGGGTGGCCACTGCCTCATTGGCACTGTCAGCCCTGTGAACTTGGATGGTTAACCCATGGCACATGCTGCATACGAACAACAACATTTCAAAGAGAATAATTATCCCAACAGAGTTAATATCGTGAGACAAGGACCCATTGTATCATTCAGAGTTTGGTTACTACCTTGTGGAAAAGCGATTCTTCAATATCGGTTCCATTAATTGGCCCAAGGAACAAAAATCAAACCATCACAACGTGTGACCCAGAAGCTGGCCTTCTCTTCAGGGTTCAGGCGGAGAACTATGTGAGTCCACATGGGGTCAAATTTAAAGTTCCTATAAAACCTAGTCTATGTTTGGTGTCGAAAATAAACAGGGAGAGAAGACAAACCACCGCAAGTACCCTGTTGTTTGTTTTTTTTTCTAATCGTTACTCAGGTTGGCATAATTTTGAGGTCACAAAGGGTAACGTAATTAACCCGAGGTCAATTAATCAACATCAGAAAACGAGGCATGTTGGGTTATCAAAATGAATGTTTTGACAAGACAAATCATTCAGACCCATGACAAGATGTTTTATTACATGCACAGCAAAATTGATTTGATTTGATGTACCATACTCTTTATACAGAGCATTGGTGATGGCTGACGCAATTTTCCTGACAGGGAGATTCATACGTGGTTGTTTGCCTTGCGTTCCCATGCATTGTTTGTCGATGTTATGTTCTTTTAAATGGCTGAATGTCAATACAAGGAAAGTTAACAATGTACCATTTTTTTTTAAAAAAACTCTTTGGTATACTTTAACCAGGTTTGAACCACCAACTGCCAGACTCATTGCAGCCGATGCACTGACATTACACCCCAAGTCTGGTACACAGCAAAATATAACGATGTTTTAAAAGAGAACAACATTATTGGACAAATAAAAAAATCACAAGACCTTCCTTTTTGGTAGAAATACATAATTAGAAAAGAAGAAGATTGAGAAGTACTAACATAGTAGAGATTGGGCTTTGTAGGCCTCAGGGATGTCGTGAATTTCTGGTCTAGGGGGAATTTATTCTAGTTTGGTAACCACCAAACTTTTTGCATTTTGCACAGAACTTTGCATAGCTTTGACAGGCAACACTTGATTCTTCTGTCTGAATACACTTCAAGGCTGTGCCTTGGGATGTCCGCAATTGGGGAGTAGGCATCACGTTTTCTTCTCGTTATTCGAAAGATAGGGCTCTTTATCTGTGGATGCGATGCCAGACAGGCCTTATGCGCCAAGGATTGTATGACCTGCGATAAGTAGCGTCCTGTGTTGGTGGAATCGTTACATATCGTGACTATTTTGGATCGAACGCATAGTTCAT